>OU427000.1:5560680-5588180 GCA_911387935.1 Dolichovespula saxonica | reverse complement strand
AGAGAGGAGAGTCTCCCTCCCCTCCCCTCCCCTCCCTCCCTCCCCCCACTCGTAATATCGTAGTCGTTTCTCCTCTCGCATGTAGCCCGGGTACTCCAGCGTGTAAAATTTTTCATACTGGCTCGAACGGTTTGTCTTAATCGTGATTATTAATCGCCATAAAACTCGACGGGAAAAGGTGTCTACGTTAAGTACCTTCGAATAATGGGGTTGAGGTTGTGGGAGAGGGATGGAGGGAGGGAGGGACGGTCCTCGTTAGTTGATTTATTATTTTTTTTTTTTTTCCTTTAATTATTTCTTTTTTTTTTTCTTTTTTTTTTCTCTCTCTCTCTTTCTTGTCTCTTTCTTATCGCGAACAACTTTATGTGTATCATGGAATTGTCAATACATACACGACATTTAATTGTTCATACATACATCATTTGTATGATGTATATAAAACAGAATGTTTTTTTTTCTTCTTCTTCTTATGAAATGAGAATGTTCGTTTATGTTCGTTAAAAAAAAAAAAGAAGGAAAGATAAAAATGAAAAATGGGAAACGATATAATTGTTTCTATTAGTATATTGAATTTTTGTATTTTATCGTGTGAGATAACAAATAACGGATAATATTTATCTCTTTTGACTCGTGTTGAATCCTTACTTTTGATTCTCTATTTTTTGTTTCTCCTTATTTTATTTTATTTTATTTTATTTTATTTTATTTTATTTTATTTTATTTTATATATACATATTCGCATCAGATTTATAAATTCAATCAATTTCGAACGAAACGTCGGAGAGTAGGGGTGGTGGGATTTAAAAAAAAAAAAAAGAAAAAGGAAAGAAAATAAACAAATATAATGATGGAACGATAACGAGCGTGCGTTTTATTTATTCGACTATTCGACCTTAACGAACGATACAATCGAATTTTCCATCGGCGTTCAACAGGTCGTCCAATCGATAATCGACAGTTACGAACATATTCGAGCGACTATTTATTATTTGATTTTTTTTTCCTTTGTCTTTTTCTTTTTTTTATTTCTCATAAATTTCATTGGGTTTGCCTCGAGTCGATCATTTTTATTATTCCTTTTTTTTAATTTTTTGCTTGTTGTTTTGTTTACCTTCGTTTCTCTTTTTTTTTTAATTTTTTACTGATTAATTAACTTTTTATCGATAACAATCCACGTTTAAATCGTCAGTAGTAATCCCAATTGTATTATCTTTCCTTGGACGCAGCTCTTTGCCGGGACCGCCTGCATGTTCAAGTCTCAGAACAAGGTTTGTTTACAATAAAAAAAAAAAAAAAAAAAAAAAAAAAAAAAAAAAAAAAAAAAAAAAAATCCTCTCAATTATTCTCTAACGATTTGATTCTTGTTTTTTCTCTCCGTCGCACATTTTTCCTCTTTTCTTTTTTTATCGCACATAAATACTCACACGTCTGCGGTGTTTACTTTGGTGTTTTGGTGTGCGTGCGTGTCTATGTATGCGTATTTTGGAAACGTATTTCTTAAAAAATAAAATAGAAGAGAACGAGAGAGAGAGAGAGAGAGAGGCAGAATGAGAAAAAAAATCGCAATCCAAATTTATTTTTATTGCTCGCGAAATAACGCAAATTATATTTATCGATAAAACAATTGTATTTCAATCATTATAATTTGACAGAACGAAGACGAATGAATATTTTCTCTCTCTTTTTTTCTTTTCTTTTTTTTTTTTTTTTTTTTATTTAATGTCAGAAAAATTTTTTCTCTTCTCCTTTCGTCAGTACCTCGACGGTTAAACATTCAGAGTTTCCTAATTTATAAAGTTGATTACATTGAAAAATCAAAAAAGAAGTAAATAAAAAAAAAATTATTAAAAATTGTTATATAAAAATTATTAAAGAGAAAAAAGGAAAGGAAATAAAAGAAAAGAAAATAAAAATGATCAATTTAGATGGAAGAGCGACAAGCATAACTGTCTAAGTGAGATATCAAGGTCAGGATAGTTAATCATTGTTATTACGTATCGTTAAAAATCGCGAATTGATAAAAATCTATTTCGTCGATATATAAATATAAATATAAATATATATATATATATGTATAAAATGTATATACATATTTCTTTCTCTACTTTCTCTTTTCAATTTTCTCTCTCTCTCTCTCTCTCTCTCTCTCTCTCTTTTATGCTTTTTACGACTACGTTCCACTAAAGAAGAAAAAAAAAAGAGAAAGAGAGAGAGAAAAATATCAGTCGGAAACATGCAAATTACGGTTACTGCGTTCTGTCCCGTGCTGATGTCTGGTGTTGTAGCAAGTGGCACACGTTTGTCGTCATTTCTCCGACCTCTCGCGACCTTATCGCTTATCCTTGAGTCAGCAAACTCATGAAAAGAGGATTCTCTTCTTCTTCTTCTTCTTCTTCTTCTTCTTCTTTTTCTCCTCTTGTTCTTATTTTCCTGAAATCCTCGAAACCTCTTCTCATCTACGCTTTCTCTTCACGTATACGCGTTTAGTTGTATCACTTAATGCAATCTCATCGTTCGTCTAATCGTCATCGAACTCTTTCTCTCTCTCTCTCTCTCTCTCTCTCTCTCTCTCTCTCTCTCACTCTCTCTCTCTCTCATACACACACACACACACACACACACACACACACACACACACACACACACACACACACACACACACACACACACACACATGAAAGAGATAGAAAGAGACGTGTGTGTGTGTGTGTGTGTGTGTGTGTGTGTGTGTGTGTGTGTGTGTGTGTGTGTGTGTGTGTGTGTGTGTGTGTGTGTGTGTGTGTGTAGTTATCTATCTCTTTCTATCTTACTATCTCTTTCTCTGTCCTTCTCATTCCTATCTTAAAACATCATACCGTTGCGCCTGATAAGCTTCTACCCTTCTCACATGGATTCTGGCACGCTTCTTCGTTTTTCCTCGCACGTAGTCTCTTTATTTGTGCCCTCTGGCTAAGGTTCGCTCTCCCTTCGTCGTCCCTTTTCGTCTTCCTCCTCCTCCTTCTACTCCTCCTCCTCTTTCTCTTTATTTTTCTCTTCCTTTTCTTCTTCTCCATCTTCATCTTCTTTATCTTCATCGTAGTTGTTAGACGTTTTTCATGCGAGACACGAGTCACGTTCGAAGGGTTTCTACGTTTGATGATAACGGACCGAAAAGAGTTTAGGGGTTTGGGGATGTTGTACAATGGATCCCTTTTCTCTCTCTCTCTCTCTCTCTCTCTCTCTCTCTTTTCTCTCTTTCTTTATCTCTTTGCGAGGAATGAAAAATAGGAGGGGAGTTGAATAAAATTGATTAAGGATTTATGAGTATATAAAGGAAGTAGTGGTAGTAGGAGAAGTGTTACGTTTTGAGCTTTATTTCCAGCTTCTTTCTTTCTTTTTCTTTTTTTTTTTTAATCACAATTTTCGTATACAAAAAAAAAAAAAAAAGAAAGATTGTCAATCTTTCAAGGGACTTGATCTGTTTATTTTTTATTTATTTTATTTTTTTTTTTTTAAATTATTATTCCTGATAGAAAGCTCGCTCTAGCGTGAACAATATTGATCGATCCTTCTTCTTCTTCTTTTTTTTTTTTTTTTGAACCAATGTTATCTCTTCTTATTTTTTTCATTTTCTCCTCGAAGATCGCGAAAAGAAATGAGTATAAACGATGCCAAAATAATCCTCGCGAGGATCCGTCAATAATTCTTTGCATGTGAATAAATAAAAAGAAAGAAATAAAAAAAGAAAAATGAAGAAAGAAAAAGAAGAAGAGAGCAATGAGAAGGGAAAAGAAAATGTAACGAATAGGAACGTCGCAAGAAGAAACGAAATATATTATTATCGTAGTTAATGACGAATCGAGATGCGACGGAAAGTATGAAATATAAAGCGAGAGGAGTTGGTTGATTGGTCGGAGTTGGCCTATAAAACTTTAGCACTTGTCTCCTGGAATTCGTTGGTCTCAATGATCATGCTAATATATACGCTTACGTTCCGTAGGAAAAACGAGGTCAAAATGTTGTGTTTCGACTTTGGTTAGAACACTGTCTATTCGTCCGTCCATCCGTCTTTTGCTGTCCTTCTGTCTTTCTGTCTTTCTGTTTGTCGATGTGTATGCTTATGTACGTATATTCTATGTACATATCTATCTATCTATATATATATATATATATATATATATATATATATATATACACAATATATATACAAGCGTGTATATATATATATATATATATATGTATGTGTATGTGTGTGTGTTTGTGTGTGTGTGTGTAGATAGAGGAAAGACGGTACATACTAATTGGTAACTGCTGTACTAACACCATCATCTTTATTACCACCCCCCACCACTCCCTTCACCAATACCATCACCATAATCACCTTATGGTTGTGTCGTGTCTTCATCGTCGTCGTCGTTGTCGGTACTTCAAGCACGTTTTCACGTGTTCGTGTTCCTGCAATTTGACTCGTTCTTGTTCGCGACCAGTCGCTAATCGCAGTCTAATGAGTTAAATAGGAGTTACGGTCCTTGCTTGTTCGATCTGCGGTCGATCGTCGCGGCCATTAAAGAAGGGACCTTTTAAAGCCCTAAAAGTTTTTCGGTTTTACGTTCGACTTGAACTTTCGACCGAATCCAGAGATTTGTTCGGTGGTAACTTTTCTTTTCTTTTCTTTTCTTTTCGTCTTTGATATTTTTCCTTTCTCGTTCTTTTTCTTTCCCCGACCTTTTTTCGTTTTTTTTTTTTTTTTTTTTTGGTTTCTTCTTCTCACCTCTTTTCCATTGGCCCGCGTGCGTCAAATCACGTAAAACTCGTTCGAGATACGTTACTAAATTGTTCGTGACGATCGTAAAAATTTCGAGGTATCAGACGTGAGATTGTGTTTTTAAGATTTTTTTTTTTCTCTTTCCGAAGGATTTTTTCCATTTTTTTTTCTTTTTTTTTTGAGAGAGAAAAAGAGATTATATTATTTGACACGTACACGTATATCGACACGTTGTAGAATTCTTTTTCTTTTTTTTTTTCTTTCCTTCTTTTTTCTTTCATTTATATGCGTATCAGTTTTAACATGATATTACGTGTATCAATCGTGTAACGTTTTATAATTTATTTTTATTAAGATTATTATTATGATGATTATTATTATTATTGTCGTTGTTGTTGTTGTTGTTTTATTAATTTATTATTTCAATTTCAATTAATTCAATATATAATCCACAGTGTCAATTAACTTTCCTAATAATTTACGTGGCGTTGAGTGATCTCGATTAAACGTAAAAAAAGAAATATATATATATATATATATATATATATATATATATATATATATATTTATATATATATTTACGATCACCGCGATCAATAATAATTTTTAACAAGTCATCAAGATAACGCATTACGATAATTGTTTTCATACGCGCGAATAAGAATGAAAAGGGAAGGCCGACGAACAAATTGTTTTTTTTTTATTCCGTCATAGATATACATACATGCATACATAAAATCGAATCAGAGATGAATGATATCGAGAAAAGGAAAAAAAGAAAAAGAAAAAGGAACAAATCTGTTATACTCTACCGCATAAATACTTTCTGATGATGATTACACGTTCGTATGGAACGCCGGCGCGGCCAATTGATTGATCTATATGAATCAAATTGATCGATAAAAAAAAAAAACGTAGCCGGGTCAGTATGTATGATTAATCAATGAAATTGTTTAACCGTGAAAATTCCCGCATGAAATTTCATCGTTACACGTTTAACTAACGGCACTAACGGGCTGCGAATGTTGTTATTGAAAAGTAAAAAATTAAAAAAAAAAAAAAATAAAGAGAGAGAGAGAGAGAGAGAGAGAGAGAGAGACAGACAGAAGGAAAGTAAAATTGTGACGCACGTGGATATTTGGTACGATAAATGAATAATATCGTATGGAGGATGAGAGAGACCTGGTACTGCCGGGCTACTGTCGACTGTGCTTCACTGTGTTCTGCATTCAAATAGTATAGTCATCGTCGTCCTTGTCACATTGCGAACTCGCAAAATGCGTCGTGTTCAGGGAAACGAGTGCACGGTTATTATCAACGAGGATATGTGTCCATCTATAATAATGCAGAATATCTCTCTCTCTCTCTCTCTCTCTCTCTCTCTCTCTCTCTTTCTCTATCTATCTATCTATTTATCTCTCTTTTATACGCGTAAATACATTCTCGTTCAGTCTATCCTATATATTATGTTGGGTGAATAAGTTCATAGCGTTTTTATTACCTTTTTTAATTTAAAAAACGAACTTATTCCCGAGTAAGTTCGTAGCGTTTTTATCACTTTTTTTTTTTTTTTTTTTTAATTTAAAAAACGCTACGAACTTATTCATCCTCCCCCCCCCCCCCGAACTTAATATAACGATTAGATCACTGTGCGGTAAGCGTTCCATGATAATTCGCACGAAACAAATTGAAATGATATTTCGTTTGAATAGAGTGACATGGATAGAGACGGATAGTGTGGTTGGACAGAGAGGAAGAGAGAGTTGGTGGGTGGTTGGCGGTGGAGATGAATGGGAGGGGTTCGGAGGAAGGAGGGTAAAGAATGGGGAAGGAAAAAAAAAAGGATAAGATTCGCTCTTCCTTTGAATTTCGCGAGACGGTATGCGTTCTCGAGTACAACGAGCTCTAATTAGTGACGTCACCGAGTCATCAGGTCAATCTACGGTATTTTAAGATAAACCCTCCAGACACGCTCCAGTCGTCGCTCGACTTCTTTCGCGTCTCTTTAAGCGAACAACGCTCTTCCTTTTTCTTTATCTCTCTCTCTCTCTCTCTCTCTCTCTCTCTCTCTCTCTCTCTCTCTCTCTCTCTCTCTCTCTCTCTCTCTCTCTCTCTCTCTCTCTCTCTCTCTCTTTCTCCCACTATTCAGTACGCGCGCGCGCGCGAGTAAACGATCCTTCGAATCTGGTTCGATATTCGATCAAGGATGGACGTGATTCGATATTACGTGAGTGTCAACAACAACTTTTCGTAATCATTTTTTTTTTTTTTGTTCGAACTGTCATCGATTGGCATCGCTTAAAAACGAGGATGTAAATAAGCTTTTGCCGTAGCGATCCAAATTCGTGATATTTCATTTATTATTGTTATTGTGATTATTATTATTGTGATTATTACTATTATTAATTTTTTTTTGCTTCGTAATTTATTTATTTATTTTTTTTTTTTTTTTTTTTTTCTTTTAGTTGGGAGACGCAATGTTCGTGGAATTGCCGCGAGTACGATTGGACGGTGGCGCACGTGCATTCCGACAACATTGGGGTTACGAGTCGCGACCATTGGCACCACCACCCCCATTGATAGAAGAAGACGAAGCAGCTGTCGAGCCAGAAACTGTCAGCCTCCGTGAAGCCAACACCGCATCTCCGATAGGTAAGAATGAAATAAAGAGGGAGCGCTCTTGTTGATTTTATCTAAATATCAATGTTTTTTTTTTTTTTTTTTTTGTATTTTTGTATTTTTCCCTCGAACGGTTGAATACAGTACTCTGAGAACCCGCGTTTCTCTTGATCTGTATCGAACTGTAAGAAATTGTGTTTTAGGAACTTGAGGGGAAGCTTGAGAAAGAATAGAACTTTAATAATTTACAGGAAAAACTTTCGAAAACCCCTGTACGACTTGAAAAGTTTAGATGTCAAGACGTTAACGATCGTAATATGGATGCGACAAGTCGGTGTTACCGTTCGTCGGTAATACGGATTACATCTTATCGTCCGTTTTCTTTTCCTTTTGTTTTTTTCTCTCTTTCTCCTTTCGAACTTGTCCCTCTCGCACTATTATCGCTCGATAATGTTATTTCGTTCTATCGAGTCCGAATGCTTCGTCATATTTTTTTTCTCTCTCTCTTTCACTTTCTTTGAAATCGTTCGGACGATCCGTTTTCTTTTTCGTTTCGTTTATTTATTTATTTATTTATTTTTTTTAAATCATCTTCGTAGCAATAGATTCGATCGATAACTGATCGACGGAGCGTCGAACTTATCGACGCGCGCTAAAAGATTTCTATTTAACCGACCAGACAGTAGCGATCCACTTTATCGATATCATTCTCCTCGACACAATTTTTTTTTTTTTTTTTTTTTTTTCTAAATGATTTCCATTTAAGACACGACACGCCGTAGACGATATACTTCGATCGAAAGGAATTATTCGTTCGACAAAATTTCCTTGGAATTTTTTAACTTAAAAAAAAAAAAAAGAAAAAAGAAAAAAAGGTTTTATCACGCGGATGGTGGGGGAGGGGGGAAGACGAGAACGTTCGAGGGTAGATCGGTTCTCACGTTTTCGCAGTTGGTTCCAAGGTGTTATCGAATTATTTTCGATGCGATGTCGATTGTTCATAAAACGTATTTGACGAGAGAGGGGGAGGGTGACGGGGAGAGGGGTTAATACAAAACTGCATTGACATCGTCACGAATTGAACATTGAGAGCCGTTATCCATAAGACTTTCCTGATACGATCATCGCTCGAGCATTGTCCGTCTGAAGCACCGGATATGCCCTCACCGGAAGAACCATCCTAGTCCGAAGCATCTGAACCACGTACGATTATTCGATGTCCCTCCTCTCCCTTCCATCCTCTTATCCTCTCTCCCTTCTCCTCTCTCTCTCTCTCTCTCTCTTTCTCTCATCAACGAGAGCTCTTTGTCGCCTCAGTGATCTCTCTTGGGTGCGTCCGTACGCTCTCAGGGCACGCATGAATGCACGTACGTTTCTATTCATGTATATAATACTAAATGCAATGCTCTCTCTTTATCTTTCTTTCTCTTTATATGTACATTGCGTGTGTGCGTGTACGCGCGCGCGCGCGTGTGTGTGTGTGTGTGTGTAGGCGTGCGTGTGTGCGTGTATCTAATACGAATCTTTAGTAAATTCGTCACCGTCACGTTTTATGGCTTTTGAAAAAAAAAAAAAAGAAAAAATCGTGTGATTTGCTCTATGGTATTCTTTAGACCAACTTCCGCCATTTTGGATCTTTTCTCCTCTCTCTTTTTTATGTTTTTTCTTTTTTTCTTATTTTCTTTTTTTTTTTTTTTTTGCTGTATGACTCGACTAATTCAAATTGTAATTACTCGAAGTGATAATTTTTAATGAAATTGATTAAGATCTAAGTGAAAAAGGTTCGTCGATTGCATTTTGTTAGAAAGAACGTGGGAATCGTTTCGTGGAATTCGTTAGAATGCATTCCGCCATTTTGAATGGATTCCTTGTTATTCTTGTTATTATTATTATTATTGTTATTATTATATTATTTTAATTCTTTTGCTCCATAAAAACGACTGATTTAAATTGAAATTGTTTGAATAACAGTGAGGATCGTTTCAATTGGATTGATTAATATCCATGTGAACCTTTCCTAATTGCATTTCGTAATAAGAAAATGAGGAGGTATAAGGAATAATGGTAGAAAGAAGGAGAAAGAAAGACAGAGAAACAGAGAGAGAGAGAGTGAGAGAGTGAGAGAGTGAGAAAAAATTTCTCAAACTAATCCCGTACTTTCGAAAGTTTCGTCTTACGGAAATTCGTCCGGCACCAAACGAGCTAGCACACCGTTAAGTGGCAAGAAACGTGATTAAGTGCCGTAGTTGCGAATTAAACTGCATGGTGTACGTCGTTTACGTATGCCAAAGGTATATGTACACACACACACACACACACACATTTTTTTTTCTCTCATGTTAGTGATACCGTTCTATTACGCATGCGTCGTAAAGCTTTTACGAATGAGAAACTATCATATAAAAATCATCGACAAGGAAAAAAGTAGAAACGAAATATATATATATATATATATATATATATATATATATATATATACACACACATACATATTTATATAAGAAGAGAATGGAGGAAGCGGGAAATTTATAAAACTATGCTTATGATGGTAAGCCAAGTGATATCATCCTGTTGCAATTATCGCAATACTTGTTTATTTGATCGTTGATGTTCTCATGTTAGGCGATAATTGAAATTAATGAAACGATCGAGTTTTAGTGTTATTTCTATTACGGACATGTATATACGGATTGGTTCGATATGCAATCCAGTAATTTTGTTTTAATAATTTTATATCCGAAAATCGATATGTATCAAATGAGATGTATAAATGATTAATGTACGACTATAGTGTTTCTGTTATTTTTTTTTTTTTATTTTTTTTTTTTTTTTATTTTCAATATATATAATACTAAAACTTTGGACTGTGTTATACGTAGAATTAATATTGTTATGTTATAATTATTATTATAACGATATCGTTAATTACATATACTCGACAATTTTCTTGAAATTACTTGTAACCATTTAAATTGATATTATAATTTAGTATTTAATAGATTGGTATTGTTACAATGTTAGTAACTATCGGTGATTATTTATTTAAAAATAAAATATTACGAATTTCGACGGTAATTATTATTATTATTATTATTATTATTATTATTATTATTATTATTATAACACTAATATATAATTGTATAATTTCAATAATTAACAATGATAACAATGATAATAATAATTATTACTATTATTAAAATAACCGATCTATACGTATTGTCTCTATATTATCATTGTTACACGGATACATACATTGCATATATGTACATATATATATATATTTATTTTTTTATTTACTTCATTTGGATATACAATATAAATAATTAAAATATCACCATGACATCCGATCAGATAATCAATTACGATGATTCATTTAATTCGTATGTCGCAATCGGATAAACATTTGAAAAGATTCACAGATCTATTTCTTCGATAAGGATGCAATTTTTTTTTCTTTTTTGTTTCCTCTTTTTTTTCTCTTCCTCTCTTTTTTTTTTCCTTTTCTTTTCTTTTTTTCCCCCTCGGAACGAACGAATGGTACACTCTCACTCATGCTCGAGCTTACTCATTCTAGCTCGTTTATTTCGAAAAATACACATCATTTCCTCGACGACATAGCGCTTATCGTTCGACCGACAATCACCTACAAATACATATACATATATATATATATCATCATATATATATATACATATACATCTGGCAAATTTTAAGATTTTTGCTCTGTTGGAGTCAGTCAGTCAGTCAGTCTGCCACTCGATTTCTTTGGGAGTGTACGCTTCAGAGAACGAGAAAGAAAAAAACAAGAAAAAGAGAGAGAGGGAGAGAGAGAGAAACTCTCACGAATTCGCGTTGATCTATTTATTTTGTTTTTTTTTCTCAATGATGATATATATATATCGACGAACAGTGTATCTCGATTCATGAGTGATTCTTAGAGAGTGGGTGGATTAATTGGGGGGTGGGTGGGGGTGAGTTGTTTGTTTATCTACGGTGACAAATACACACACATTGTCGCACGCATACCCGAAACAATTCTCTTTTCTTTATTTTTTCTTTTTTTTAAATAACAATTTTTCTTTCAAATCTCGTTCTCGAATTCGTCGAATAACTTCTCCCTTTCTTTTTCTTTTCTCCTTTTTTTCCTATTTTACTTTTTTTTTATTTTTATTTATATTTGTATATATATATATATATATATATATCTTTGTTTTTGTTTTGTTTTATTTGACTATGTCGATCACGATCTTATCGATCTCGTCGATCTCATTGATCCGTGATATTCCCCGAGGTGTTTCATGACGAATTAAAAAAAAAAAAAAAAAAAAAAAAAAAAAAAAAAAAAAAGAAGGATTCCTACAATAATTTTTTTTCCTTTCTTTCTTTCTTTTATTTTTTAATTCAGAATTGTCTCGGAATTATCATTTTTATTATTTTCCAAAACGCACTCGCATATTAATTATTTACGATGATCTTTGAGATTGATTGGAGCGTGAAGTATTATAGGTCAAGATGAAATATAATCGATATATATATATATATATATATATATATATATATATATATATGTCGTTTAAAAATGAACGTTATCATCGAATTATCAGTAAATACATAGACGTTGTTATTATAATCCCGTTAAATCGGAATCTCTCTCTTTCTCTCTCCTCTCTCTCTCTCTCTCTCTCTCTCTCTCTCTCTCTTTAACTCATTCGTTCTCTCTTTCTCGTCGTCTTATTCGTATTTCAAGGAGGAAACTTTAAACGTTTGGTGGGCGTAGTCGGCGTCGACAAAGCGTGTTAGAACTTGACTCCGTCCTGTGTAATTAATATCGACATCAACGCGATGAGTCGTAAGATGGTTTTTAATTCGGTTATACGACGAAAAAAGAAAATCGATTCGTCGGCCAAGAGACCTGAAAGTCTTTGTAAGTTTTTTTTGCGTTATCCCCTTTCGTTCTTTTCTTTTTTTTTTTCATAATTATTCGATGGTACACCATCGTCGAATCAATTACTATATATAGTATTTAGTCGTCAAGGATGAAATTTGTAGTTAATACATTTAATTTGCCTTTTTTTTTTTTTAATACAAACTTCATCCTCGACGACCCAATGATAACATTATTTGATATTATTTAATATTATATATTTAATATATATTCAATGTTATTATTCACAATCGATATATGTATATAATATGTGTGTGTGTGTGTGTAGTAAAAATATTATATCGTATATTAATAATAATTATTAATATCAAATTTCTGATATATATATATATATATATATATATATATATATATATCAATTACAAAATATAGTAATATATTTTGCAAAAAAAAATTGTTATGTTCGTAATCGATTTGAGATTTGTCGCCATCGTAAAAAGATCTTTTTTTGTTTTACTTTTTTTCTTTTTTTTTTAATTTTTAATTTAATTCAATTTAATTTCTTTTTTTAATTAATTATCAACAATACACGACAAAACGATTGGACGAAGCGAAAATATCGCTCGATATTTGCGCTTCGAGGCAATTTAATATTTTCTTTTCTTTTTTTTTTTTTGTTTTAAACGTATCAAAAAGACATTTTCAATCTATTCGAAAATCTATTTTGAAATGTATTCATGTGTCACAATGGCTGTGACCAACGAGGTTAACCGCTCATCGGGAGAAAACCATTCCATCCCCCTCCCCTCTTTGTACATCCCCATCCCCTGTGCTTTTCTGCGGAAATGAAAACCGCACGTTATATTTACGCTTACGTCATTAACCAAAGATCAATGTCACAATCTTTTCTCGGTCTCTCTGTCCGTTCGCCATTTTTATTATCATCGTCATCCCGCGAAGCTTTATCTAGATTTTAACGTTATGTATCTATGTGTGCGTGCGTGCTTTTCGTATTATTTAGACAAACAGAGAGACAGATAGATAAATAGATAAATAGATAGATAGATAAATAGATAACCATATGGATTGATAATGCGACAAAATTTTCATGAAAGACCGATTTATCTTTTTTTAGGTTTTTTTTCTTTCTTTTTTTTTTTTTTTCGATTTCGTCTCTTTCGACTTTGAATATGTGTATTTCAGAGAACGACGTCAAATGTAATCTCGCACGGTGGTCACATGCGATTAGGAACGAATAACACCGAGACGAAAAGATTCGAGTTCAGGGTCGCGGTATTTTTATTTATTTTTTTTTCTCTTTTTTTTTTTTTTTTTCTTTTTTTAATCCTCCCAATAACGACGCGCGCAATTTCATTCAGCGAACGCATTCGTATTCATACGGCATTTCGGTATAGTTAATTAATTATTATTATTCATTGATACTCCATATGCTTAATAATTCATTCGACGTTAGAATATGAACTATCTCGTTCTATTATATAATATAATATAATATAATAATCGCAGATAATGTAGGATTAGAAAAAATTTTTGTAGAAAAATTTAAAAGACGAGCGTCGTTCGTTCGATCGATCGAGTGTTTCTCAGCGATCTTTAAAAATCGATTGCAACTTTTTCCATTTTCTCTCTCTCTCTCTCTCTCTCTTCAAATTTTTAACAGAACGATAGAAGAAAAGTGATAAGTTTCCTTTAGGGATACATACGCTCTTTACCGCGAGCTTATAACGTATCTATTTACATATACGTAAATGTGTATGTACTTATGTATATAAATAAATATCATATATATATATATATATATATATATATATATATATATATATATATATATATACATACATACATACACACGACACATTACACGTACACACATATTAAATATATAATATATACACACATATCTATACATATATATATATATATATATATATATATATATATACACACGAGTTAGTAGAGATGTATCATCGCGTTTCTAAACTCTATGTGTAGTAGCTTCGAATTGTAAAAAAAAGGGAAAGAGACTTGGTAGGGACAATAAAGTCTGGGCACGCTTTGCCTTAGGGCAGACACTTTGTACTTCGCTCGGTAACAGGAGAAGACAATGGCAAGCCCTCGTAACGCGATCCTACACTTCTGTACTTCGGTTACAACGTCGTACAATTTAATCTCTCTCTTACTCTCTCTCTCTCTCTCGCTCTCTCCATCTTCGCTTGCTCTCGTTTAATTATGCTTCATACGCAACGTATGCATAACATAGAACATACATACATACATCATACATACATCATAAATACATACATACATACATAAATACATATATACATACATAAATACATAGATACATACATACATAAATACATACATGCATACATATATACATACATACATACATACATGCATATATGCATGCATAGATAGAATACTTTGGCCATGATAAAAGAAGTATAGAAACCACTAACACAAAAGAAAAAGAAAATAATAAAGCCTTGAAATGTGTTAATCGTAAATCGATTAACAGATTAATTATCATACTCTATATTTTTATGCCATCTATCTCTCTTTTCCTCCGTCCCTCTCTCTCTCTCTCTCTCTCTCACTCTCAAACACACACACATTCTCTCTCTCTTTCTCTCTCTCTCTCTGATTCTCATCGTACGTACACGCGTATATGTGTGTGTCCGATTATGATAAAATTATCGTTAGTAGACGCATTACAACGTTCATCTTACATCTGCCCACGTTTTCATCGAACGAATCACAGATACTCCTTCTACGGATACGAAGATTTATATAAAAGCATTGAAATAGTCGCAGGAAACGTGTTTAACTATTCTCCCTCGTACTGTAGCTTGATCCTCGTCGTATCTTCTCTCTTTCTTTCTCTTTCTCACTCTCTCTCTCTCTCTCTCTCACTCTATCTCTGTCTCTTTCTCTTTCACACACTCTTTCTCTGTCTCATTCAAGTGTTATAGTCTCTTACGAGAATTTTCTTTGTTCTCTCTCTCTCTCTCTCTCTCTCTCTCTATCTATCTCTCTCTCTCTTTCTCTTATCTTTCTTCTCTGAGAGCTCTAATAATCGTCGAGTTTCACCTACCCATGTACTTTCTTACTTACTTACTTACTTACTCACTCACTCCTTCTTACTTCTTCTTACTTACTTATTTATACTCGTCGGTCGCCTTACGAAACATTCACGGAAAACAATGTACACGGTGGTCTCGCGTCGCAAAACGCAAAAGGAGCGTGTTACGAAAGCTGAGAGGAGAACGAGAATCTTAGTCTATTGCGAGAACCTTAAAAATTCTTCTTATAAGACGCGGGAACGAGGTAAACGCGTTTCCTTCCTTGAAGAAAGAAAAAAAAAAAAAAAAAGAAAAAAAAAGGAAAATAAAAAGAAGAAGAAGAAGGAAAGAGAACAAGAAAGGCGCTCGCCATTAACTGTTCGTTGTTCGAGATCGTCCGTCTTAAATCGAACGTTCATCATAATTCGCGATACAATTATTTCAATTATTTACCAACCGGGATATTCGGAACGAATTATATCCGATAATATTTGGAACGTGGTTTGATCATTTCTATCAATGAATTTGTATCGTTATTGTTGGACGTTATATCGACGTTTAACATTCTTTAATTACGATTGATTAAATTATATCTATAAATTTTCGGAAATATTTTATCGAACTCGATTTATACACACACATATATATATTTTGTTGTAGATGTATAAGAATAATATTATAATGAAAATAAATATTATTCTTATATATATATATATATATTTTTTTTTAGATGTAATTATATTTATAATTTGAAAAATATATTATTTACAAAATAAATTTATATACATACGTACGTATATATAAATAAACAAAATCGGTTGATAATAACGTTAGAATTTGGATGAAACGTAACTCGAATACCAAGTATTACTCGAAAAACATATCGTTATCATTTTACTACGTTGTTTGTTATTAAAGTTACCGATTTTATCGCGCTATTATATACTTCGATATATTTGTCCCGTTATAATTATTCACCGAGCTAATAATAACGAATATATATGTATCGTGCTACTCCGAGTGAAACACGTAATACATAGAGATTAGAAATGAGAAAACGTTGTTTTGTTCGCACTTTGAAGATGAATGACGACGACACAACGACGACGATGTTTGAGTTTAAAAACACGCTTTCTCGTACGCATACATACATACATACATACATACATCATACATACATACATGTACATATATATATACATTCGTACGTATATGCATTCGTGTATGTATACTTGTTTTTTTATTACGTTCACACACAGAGAAAGAGAGAGAGAGAGAGAGAGAGAAAGAGAGAAAGAGATTAAAACTCGCGATCGCGTTTCCGTATATCGGCCAGGGGCTCTCCAACGATAATGGATCATGCGAGACCATTATACGGTCATTAGATTAATTACGTCGATTAATTATCTCGCGAGAATTAGATCCTTTTCCGAAAATGAAATAAAATGAAATAAAATGAAATAAAAAAAAAAAAGAAAAGAAATTGTACGGTTTAATGATTTAACGAGAAAAATCAGAAACGACGACGACGACGACGATTTGAAATACGTGTCTATCCTATTACTTTTACTATTGCTATTTCTATGAACCATTATGCCAGATCGATTTATTTTTTCTTAATTTTTTTCTTTTCCTTCTTTTTTTTTTCTTTTTTTTTTTTTTTTTTTTAACTATCTTCGGTCACAACAATTTTCTAGTCGACGACTTTACTTTCTCCTCCGTTTTCTCGCTAATATTTTCGCTAATGGTCGGCAACTTTTGCTTTAAAAATAAAAAAAATAAAAAAAAAAAAGAAAAAAGAATAGGAAGGAAAAAAAAAGTGAATTTGTAGAAAGAGAGAAGGATATGAGGAAACATGTTGAAACCTTTGCAATGTAGTCTCGAATTTAAGTATAATAAACAAGCTGCCAAGAGAACGAGGAGGAGGAGGAGGAGGAGGAGGAGGATCAAAACGTTGTTAGAGAGAGAGAGAGAGAGAGAGAGAGAGACACTGCCTGTCTCTATTATAAAACGTAATACCAATCACTCCGATTATTCGTCGAATTTATGAGTTTACTCTCGTTAGTTACGCCGAGCGTTTCGTAGGAATAACGCCATGTTTAGAAAATACGACCCTTACGGTTGAACATATTTCTCTCTATTTCTATCTCTATCTCTCTCTGTATCTCTATCTTTCCTTCTCTCTTTTCATTTATTCATTCATTCATTCATTCATTCATTTATTTATTCATTAATATATTTATTTATTTATTTATTTATTTATTTTGTTCATTTTCCTTTTCGATCCTTTTGCTTACCACCCCCTTCTCTCCCCCCCTCCCTTCGCATTCCCCCTTTTTTTTCCCTCCCATCCCCCCTCCCTTATTTTCTTTCCTTTCACGTACATACGAATTGTTTCGACGAAGTCTGTCAATGTATTTTTGGCTCGCTCGACGAGCGAGATTCGTTCGTTAAAACGCGATTCCTATTGGATTCTGCTTTTAATTTCGCCACGGTATTTACGAACGAATGGAAGAGGTAGGGGGAGGAGAAGGAGGGATAGAGGGACGGGGGGAGGGATGGAGGGAGGGTGGGAAAAAAGTAAGAGAAAATAAAAACGTGGAAGGATTAAAGTGAAAGAAAAATTAAGAGATAGAAAATAACGAAATACCCAAGAAATTTTTGTATTCTCCGATCCTCTCTATTAAACACACACACACACATAGACAGATAGAGAGAGAGAGAGATAGAGAGAGAGAGTGTGAGAGAGACAGACAGAGACGACCATATATAGATTTACGTGAGATTCATACACAAAAGACGAGATAGGAGATATTCGCGTTGAGAAAAAGTATATAGAATGCTTTTCCCAATGTTTACGCGAGAAAAGATCACTTGGAATGAATCCAAACAGTATTTTTACGCGTTTCCTCGGCTTCGAAAGTGCGGCTTCCGCACGAAAGAGTTTTCTCTCTGCAGCTTCCTACCACCGTCCAACTTACTCTCGCCTCCTCCCACTCTCTCTCTATCTCTCTCTCTCTCTCTCTCTCTCTCCTTATCCCCTTCGCCTTCTATCTTCTTCAGTCTCCCCTTCCCCTCTTGTCTTCATCCCTGCCTTCCTTCCTTCCTTCCTTCCTTCTTCGTCTTCTTCGTCTTCTTCGTCTTTTTATACTTTTCATCCACCTACTTCTCGCCAACGAAAATTTCGTTTTTACCTTTTAAAGGATTCCATCTATATGTGTGTGTGCGTGCGTGCGTGTGGTGCGTGTGTGTGTGTGTGTGTGTGTGTGTGTGTTGTGTGTGTGTTGCCTTCGTGATCGTAGTTCTTCCTATTACGTCATTTCTATCCCCCGTTGAAAATTCCTGACCTATATTCGATATCATGGAACACTACCGTTATACTACTGCTTTGCTGTTACTACTACTACTACTACTACTACTACTACTACTATTACTACTACTACTGTTACTACTATTGATGCTACTACTACTATTGTTATTACAACTAGGATTAGTACAATCGATAAATTGTTATCTCCATAGAAGTTATCCTCTCATGGGGATTGATTCGAAAATTGTAATAATATATTACGTGTATAATTAAAAATCGTAATTATTCTTACCGTATCGGTTAACGTCGTTCAGGAAACGCGGAGAGAAAGATTTAATAATCTTTTATATTTTTTATATTCGTTTAGGTAGAAACGCTAAGAAGGGGTATTTTATCGAAACTTGTTTTTCACGTTTATCGGCCAACGATTCTGCAATACTGTATGCTTATATAATTATATATATATATATATATATATATATATATATATATATATATATATATATATATAGTGTGTGTGTATCGTATAATATCGTTTATCTAGATATAAGATATACGAATTAAAAAAAAAATTTTTTTTTAATCGTAATCGGCTTAATACTAATACTATATAATTATAAACTAATTATATACTAATAATTATATATATAATTATAGTATTAGTATTAAGCTGGTTACGATTAAAAAAAATATATATATATATATATTGTTTATATATTCAGCTACAAAATACTGTAAAATCATTTCTATTGGCCATATATAAAATATAAATGGATAAATGTCGATCTTTATTATTAATTTATTTATTAATTCGAAAATAAATTGGTTTGTTATTTGTTTCAGGTGAGTTCATGACGTTCTCGTTGCCGAGAGGATATCCTCCGGAATTAATTCTAAGGCATAATGATCGAGGTAAAAATAATATATATTTATTCACATCTTTTTTATTTATGTATGTATGTATTAATTACATCATTTGATATTCATGTGTATACATATAGATAGGTATTTTAATGTCATTCAAGTATTCGTTTAACGCCACTTCAAAGAGATCTTTTTTGCTACTACTAGCAGACCCCAGTGAGGAGGAGGAGTGTCCTCTAACACACTCGACCTAACTTTTACTCGCAACCCAATCTCTCGTATACGTTCTTACATCATCGTAACGATACATATTAACCCTTTGAAATATTCGACGCCGGGCTATTTTTACGTGACTCTTTACGTTATTATTGAGGCCGCAGGCTCATTCGCGGATGATGACCCACCCTCTCCCTACCCTCCCTCTCTAATTGGGATACGTTGCAAACGATTACAAAACGAAAAAAAAAAAAAAAGAACAAAAATCATCGGTTATGAAATTTACGAAACGAAAAATCATCGAAGTATTTGAATCACTGTGTTACGACGCTTGCGAGTAACAACGAATTATTTAATTGTACGATTTTTCTGTTAACGTTAAAACAAGGTTGAATTTAAAATCGCTGGAAATTAATCATAGGAAAATTTTGTCAATAAGAATTATCTAAATCGTATCGCTTTAAAGGACGTAGATAAACTACTGTATACCTTGGGATGATTACTTAAAAATAACTGAGTTCGCTCGATTGGCCACGATTCGATCCTCGTAAAAGTTTGATTTCGTTTGAAAAGGAAATAAAAGGAAAGAGAACCTTCGCGCGCGCGCGCGCGCGCGTACACACACACACACACACACACACACATAGTATACAGACGGGATACAGACGAAAAGAGAGAAATGTAAAGAAAAAAATATGGGAACGCCGAAAAAAAAAAGGGAATAATCGATTTCTTTTGGAGATTATTTAACGTTACATTTATTATATTTATTTTCGAACGACTTTCTTTAACTCGTACGAAAGCATTTTGGCAAGGAGTATCGGCTTATGGATTATCGGTCCTTTAGAAATTCTAGATACTCGGTCGACCACGGGCATTTCCATGTTCCCAATCTACTATCTTACATATATGTACATACATATATATATACATACATACATACATACATATATATATATATACGTGCATATATGTGCATACGTGCATACACAAACGTATAATACATGAACGCAATACGTACATACGTACTTACATATCGAACATTTGGCTATGCGGAGATCGATTGAAATGGATGATGATGGATAGAGAGAGACAGAGTTAGAGAGAGAGAAAGAGAAAGAGAGAGAGAGAGAGAGAGAGAGAGAGAGAGACAATCAGTTTAACAATGATTTCCTACATATAACAGATCGTATAATCCTTTTAAATTTGTTTATTTCTTTTATCGCTATTAGCAATCGCATTTGTTTATCTCAAAGATTTGTTTATTGCTTTTAAAGAAGCATAGACGAATATATCGAAGACGTTCGAATACATATAACGTTTCATATAAATACTAATCGATAATACGAAGCAGGTTTCTCGTAATATTTTTCATCCGTTTCATTGGATCATATGATAATTTTATCAATTAATAATTATAAGTAATATCCTTGTAATATTTTATTGTTCGTTACATTGTATCTCGCGATAATTAAGATCGTTTTATTACTCTACGATAATATTACAATAACGTGAAGTATTAACGTCATTTTACATGTATGTATATATGATGTGGCTTTAGGTGAAAAAAAAAAAAATAAAATAAAAACTGAAAAATAGGAAGAGAGAAAAGTTTAATCACTTTTTCGGATGTGTATAGTAATAATTAATTTTATTGCACGAACGAATGAAATAGTATACCCACGAGATCATTATACGTTTCAAAAGTTTCAGTACACACACTCACACACACACACACATGTATAAATATAAATGCATACATATATGTTTTATATATATCGAGATATAAATCATTAATATATTAATATTAATTAACAATACGAGATATTAACGATATTGATTTAATTACGATTAATATTAATATATCGATGCGATCTCCTTCCTCCTCCCCTTGCCCTCCCCCCTCTCTCCTCCCCCTCGTGGACAATTCCCATAACCATAATCGAGTTGTTTTAACGGAATAGAACGAAATGTCACGAAGGAAGAGAAAAAAAATAAAAATAAAAAAATCATTAAAACCGGAAAAGACATTGTCGCGCAAAGAAGAAGAAGAAGAAAAAAGAAGGAGAAAAGTACGATTAGCCATAACCAGAACATATTTATGATGCAGTATGGCCGAGAGCCAAGTTAATGCGCCAAAGTTACGTCAAGCAATGGAGGAGGATAGAAACGTGGCGTACTCCTCTTTGCCTGTGGTTTTAGGAGCTCACTTTATTACTATTCCCTCAGTAATAGTCATCTCTCTCTCTCTATTTCTCTCTCGTGGTTACTCTCGTATAGGACACGTTCAATGTTCAACGTGTTTTATCTTATTCAGTCTCTTTCTCTCTCTCTCTCTCTCTATCCTGCATGTGTGTTGGTGTTAACGTGCGTGTTATATAGTGTTGGAACATCAGTATAATACATTTAGTAGTAGGTCGAGAAAAAACGAGATTTTCGAAAATGTTTTTGGTCCTGTCCGAGGTGAACTTTAATAAATATTAGATCTATCATCAATTATTCAAGAGAATAGGAACGTCCGTCGTTACGAACGATCGTTCGAAAACATTTCCCTTTTTTTATTCCTTCTCCTTTTTTTCCTCTCCCTCTTTTTATTCTGATTTTTTTTTTATTTGTTTATTAATTTCTTTTTTTTTTTTTTTTTTTTGAACGGGCGTGGGAAAGCAGTCGGTTATTTTTTGTTCGTTTGTTGTACTGTTTTCTCTTATCCTGTAAAAAAATACAAAAGAGAAGGGTCATTCAATTAAGGCGAATACATCGAGTGGATGATTGAACGAGTTTAGAATCATAGAACCGACCTTGGCCTAGTTACTTTCTAGTGGTCAGTAACGTCGATAACGTTCCGAAGACGCGTGCGTACTAAAAATATCCGTATGTACTCGATAATATAGACGTTATCATTGGTGCCCAGATATAACCTGAGAAGAAATATAACACAACGAATTAACGTGTCATCGAGCCGCACCAACTTGAAACCCTTTACGGTTCGATTGTTAATCAATGAGCTTTGAGAAAATTTCTAAGTTCGATCATATACTCAATTTAATTACACGGTTATATTGAGATAGTGTAATATATATAGCACCGTAATTATATGAATCTTTTATTAACACCCCATAGCGTCATATAAACTTTAAGTCGTGTGTATATATATATATATATATATATATATATATATATATATATGTATGTATGTATGTATGTATGTATATGTATGTATATGTATATGTATGCGTGTTTTCTTTCGTTAAATTAACATTTGCTAAATATAGGGTGGGTCAAAACTCCCTAGGTGATATTCAAAGTCGAGAGAATCTTTTCCGAGAAAATTTCCTTTTAATAGGGTAATTGAATTTTTTCTTTTTTTTTTTCGAAAAACAAGTTGCGAAACTAACAAGCTGGAGAACTTTTATTGGATGAGTTACCACTCGCCGTATTAATAAACTTATTAGATGATTTTGTTGGCTGGATATTTAAAGAAAAAAAAAAAAAAAAAAAAAAAAAGAAGGAAAATTAAAAAAATGTAAAAAGGGAAAAGTTAAATTGCATTACAATTTGCACTCGAAGTATCAACTACCCTCGATTGATAACCACGCGAAAGTTTAATCATCCCGAATTAATTTAATTTAACTTAAGTTCGATTTGACGTAAGCCATATGAAATAACGTTAACAATTTTCTTTATTCTTTTCCTTCTCTTTTCTTTCCCTTCATTTTCCTTCTTCTTTCGTTTCACTCTCGCCGAGAAAATAAAGATCGTAAATGAAAACAAGAAAAAGAAAGAAAGAAAGAATAGAATCAAGATCGAGATTCACCGTTCGTCGGATCTTCGATTAATTACAAGGGTACTGCGGGGTCTCGAGGTCGTTTTGAGGTCAACTATTTTTTCTCTCCTTTTTTTTTTCTATTTTCTCCTCTTTTTTTTTTTTTAAAAAAAAACTAAACGGTGACCCACATTTTTTCTTTTTCTTTTTTTTTTTTTTTTTTTTTTTTCTATAATGACGACACGTTCTGCGCGCAGGAAAAAAGAAGAGGGAAGATGATAGAGAAACGGAGAAAGGGGAAGAAATAGAAAGAAGAATGTAAGGAGATATAAATATATAAAAATAAAAATAAAAACAAAAATAAGAATAAAAATAAAAACAAAAGGAAAATGGAACGAGAGGTAACCTATCGTCCGAAATATTTCGTCATTACGCGAACGAAAGATAAAGAAAGATAGAAAGAAAGATAGAAAGATAGAAGGAGATAGAAAGAAAGATAGAAAGAAAGATAGAAAGAGATAGAAAGATAGAAAGAGAAAGAAAGAGACAAAGGAAAGAGAGAAAAAAGAAAGGAAAAAAAATTTCGGGATTACAGAAGATATCGTAGAAAAAGAGAGAGAGAGAGAGAGATACAGAGAGAGAGATACAGAGAGAGAGAGAGAGAGAGAGAGAGAGAGAGAAGATAGTTGATATAATACTCGTTGCATCGTGCACTCTAAAAATAATGTCCGGTATAAACCGTGGCGTCGATTGTCTCGCGTGCGGTGGGTCTGCTTCTTTGATAGGAGAAAAAGGAGGAGAAGGAGGAGGAGGAGGAGGAGGAGGTGGTGGAGGAGGAGACGAGTTAGTAGGAGGACGAGGACGAGGACGACGACGACGACGAGGAGGAGGAGGAGGAGGAGGAGGAATAGTAGGAGGATGAAGAGTAATTTACGAAGAGAAAAAGGACGGTAGCAGTTTCTTCTTCGTCTGTTTCATCTTTTTTCTCTCCCTCTATCTCTCTCTCTCTCTCTCTCTCTCTCTCTCAGTCGTTCTTCCACATTTCTCTCTTTTCTCTCTCCGTTTCTTTTTCCCTCTATCAAATCCCCGCAGAAATATCCAGGGGGGCCCCAGCTGAGAATAGCTCGTGCTCGACGTAGGGTCTATCTCCTCTTCCCCCTCCCCCTCCCCCTCCCCTCCCCTTCCCCTTACCCTCGACACCATCACGATTCCCTCGATTTAGGATTTTACCCTTCTTTTTTTCAGTCCTACCTAGAGAACATCTGGATATCTTTCTCTAACACGTTACGATAGAGAAATTCTCGCGTCTCTCTCTCTCTCTCTCTCTCTCTCTCTTTCTGTCTCTATGTCTCTGTCTCTCTTAGTTTACGGTTCTCGTTTTCTCGTTACTCTTATTTGTTTCTCGTTTCTTCTTGCCAGACAGCAGACGACTTGGCGCGCGTGCCATTTTACGTCCTACTACACCGACCTATTCATTCTTTCACTCAGTAGTCACTCGCTCGCTCGCTAGCTCTCTTATCGTTATCTCCTTCCTACTCTGTTCCTTGTTTCTTTTTTTTCTCCTTTCTTTCTTTCTTTCTTTCTTTCTTTCTTTCTCTTTCTCTGTTTTTTTTTTCCTTTCTTTCCTTCTTTCTTTCTTTTCCTCCTTTCAATGAGGAACCGATAATGATCCTCGGTAATTTTCTAATATATCGTTGAAAGTGAAATTTTGTACGTGATGAAAGGTTTTGAATGAAAGATTTTGTATGTATAAAAGATAAAAAAAAAAATAATAATAATAATTAAACGAAACGTAACGTAACGCAACGTAACGTAACGGGTGAAACGATGATAGCGTCAAAAATGAATGAATAATAATAATAATAATAATAATAATAATAATAATAATAATAGATTGAATTAAATTCAATCGAAAAACGAACAAAAAAAGAAACAAAAAGAAGTAAATATCGTTAGGAAATAATGGACGAGTGTGTTTATCGTAAGAATGGGGATAATAAGAAGATTCATTAATTTATTAAATCCCTATTTTAAAGATAATACAACGAAGGAGAAGATATGTTATAGGATGTCCCCCTAAGTTTCTTCCGCGCCACCCTATGAATGACTATAGAAAAGAAAAAAAAAAAAAAAAAAAAAGGATGAAACTTTATCGGACATTCCCGAATAAAATACGATTCCTCTTCGCTCTTCAAAAAAAAAAAAAAAAAAAAGAAGAAAAAAAGAAACAAGAAACAAGAAAACAATTGTCAACAAATTCCCTTCCCTCCCCTCGAAAGAAAGAAAGAAAAAAAAAGGATAAAAAAAAGCCATGTACAAATAAATAAATAAATTAAAAAAAAAAATAAAAAAGAAAGAGGAAAGAAAAGCAAAGAAAAGAAAAGTGAAGAAAAAAGAAAAGTGAAGTAACGTGGAGATCAAAATAATGTCGATAACGATAACGATAACGATAACGAAGTGAAGTAAGGAAGGAAGAACCCCCACCCTCCCCTCCCCCTCCGAAAAAACGAATGGATAAAAAAAAGAAAAAAGGTACAAAGAGAGAGAGAGAGAGAGAGAGAGAGAGAGAGAGGAAACAACGAAGGATTATAACGTAGAAGGAAGAGCGAGATTAATTTTGTAGGGTTTAGGAGTAGGGTCGACGACGACGAACGCGGCTCCGACAATTCGTCCGATCAGCTGATCGACGTTAAGAGCGCAATGCGCGGTGGTAGAGTGCATAAGTGTGCTGTAGAGTGGAGTAGAGTAGAGTATGGTGGGGGTAGAGGGGCGTAGAGGAAGGGGGAGATTACGACAGGAGCGCCAACGACTCCGATCGTGGCGAATAGTCGAAGCTATTCTCTCTCAGTCACCCTCCTACGCTCGGGGAATCCAACGAACGAGACCAACAGTCCGGTTCCGATGTTCCCGCGCGACGGTGGTGGACGATCGAGAATGCGCTCCTCTCGATCCGCCTACTTAAAGAATCCATCCTCTCTATACTACAACTGCAACTACTACTACTACTACTAGTACTACTATTATTATTACTACTATCACTACCACTACCATTACCACTATACATCCTTCCTTCAACTCCTCCAATTCTTTTACCTATACTTCCACCTCTCTACCTTTTTATCCTCCTCCTCCTCCTCCTCCTCTATCACCACCTCCTCTTTTTCCTCCTCCTCCTCCTCCTCCTCCTCCTCCTCCTCCTCCTTCGTCGTTGTCGTTTGTCGTTCTTCTTCTGTACCGTCGTCGATGCGAACGTCGTTGAACGCGGCTCTCCTCGTCTCGTTTGTTACGAGCTCGCGAACGGGAAGTTGTATTTTCGTTTTGTGTTTCTCTTGTTTCGAGTGATCAAAAATTACAAAGAAAAAAAACGACACACACACACACACACATATATATATATATATATATATGATGTATGTTTATGTATGTATATGTATATATATATATATATGTGTGTGTGAAATAATAAATATGAATGTTATATTTATAAATAGGTATAATACGTGTATTACGTCGTGTTTGAAACGTCGCGGCGTAAGCTGAAATTGAGGAATATCGGTAATTCGAGTAATTTTTTGTTTCTCTCTTTTTTTTTCTTCCTTTTTTCTTGTTTTTTTTTTTTTTTCTTTTTTCGTTTCTTAGTGAATCGGGGTTTTTTCCTTACTCTCGAAATTTTTTTTTCTCTCTCTCTCTTTTTTTTTTATATCTTCGCGAATATTGTTTACGTTGGTTATATATATATATATATATATATATATATATATATTGTCAATGGGTAATTATATGCTATAGTTTATTAAGAACGTCGTTACAAGGTTTATACACTGAGGGATGATCGATAATTCGATTTATTTTTTTTTTTTTGTTATTTATTTATAAATGTTATTTATAAATATTGTGGATAATATAAATTGTGTTATATCGAGACGTTGGCGTGTTTATTGCGAGATGAAAATTAAGATACGATAATACGGTTTTATTTGATAGTTCTTTTTTTTTTTACTTACTTTCTTTTT
>OU427000.1:5540680-5553180 GCA_911387935.1 Dolichovespula saxonica | reverse complement strand
AGGGAGGGTTTAATATATCCCATAAATAAACTCTGCTCGTCCTCCGTTCGCATTACACGCATCAAAAAGTTGATATACGTTTCTCGTAAATGAGAATGAGAGTCGGGGAGGGGAAGAGGAGGGAGGGGAGGAAGGTTGCCCTTTATCAAAGCCAACAACGACCCGATAGATTTATCCTCTAATGTCGCAACTACCGTGCGATCGTCTTAGGGACGGCTTTAATCATACGGCCGAACGAAATCATTCGAACCTGTACCCTCGAATTATCGAGTTAACCGAGGGTAGGGAGAGGAGGGGAGGGGTGGCGGCGGAAAGAAAAGAAAAGAAAAACATATCATCTCTGACCGAGTTATAAATTCGAAGTTTGGATTCTTTTTTTTTTTTTGTAATTTTTTATTTCGTAATTTTTTTTTTTTACTTATCCCTGTCTCTCTACTATTACTATTCCTATCTCTATCTCTGTCTATCTCAATCTCTATCCCCATCTCTATCCGTCTTAATCTCTATCTCTATCTTTATCCATCTTAATCTCTATCTCTTACTCTATCTCTATCTCTATCTTTATCTGTTTATATTTATCTATATATCTATCTATATCTATCTCTATCTCTATCTCTATCTCCATCTCCATCTACATCTTTCTCTCGTCGATCTATTAATCTACTTTCCCCTATGTAATTAGGGCATTAGAAGAGTATAAAATTTTACCCGGGCGTTTGTCAATTTGACAGGTAATTCGAATGAAAGGATGTAAGGAAGAAAGGGGGAAAGAAAACGAATGGAAATATTGATCGCAACGAAATTAATTTCTTTCTTTTTTCTTTGTTTTTTTTTTTTTTTTTTTTTAATTTCTCATTATAGATCAGTAATGCGTTTAAACAAATACGAATGGCTGTCGATCGAGTACATTCGCGCAACGATCATTATCTCGATCGTTTGAAACGAAACGAAAGAATAAAAAAGAAAAGAAAAAATAAGATTCTTGTCCGTAATTTTTTTCGAAAATTTTTTTGGGTGGGGCCGGGAGGTGAGGGAAAAATAAAAATAATAAAGAAAAAGATAGAACACTTAGTTTCGTCACTTTTCATTTATTTTAATTGGACGGTGATAAATGGACGAGGGCAATCTTCAAATTAACATCGTTCCAATGTAATCACATTAAATTTTTATTAGATTTAGAAATAGAAAAGATAGGTGAAGCGAAATCTGTCGTTCGAAACGAATTCGATGCTTCCGATGTTAACTTCTTTTTATTTTCTTTTTTTTTCGTTTTTTTTTTTTTTTTTTTTTCATTCAGAAAAGAATCGCTCTACGAGAGGAGTTACATTTCATTTCGGGACACCCCGTATATGAGAACGCTAGCAGCTAGTAGTTGCCTCTAGTCGAGTGGCCTTCGAGATTTCAGATCACGTAACGCGTTTCCTGAAATTAGATTTAATTGTGCAACTCACGAGGTCGCGTACGGATTATTGTTAACGTTTCGAAGCACCATGGATAATACTATGATAAAATACATTTTCAGTTATCCATTTTGAAACGGCCAAGACGATGAATTTCTTTTGATTTTTTTTTTTTTTTTTATATATAAATATTGTACGCTTATTAATTACGATGACGTTTATCATACAACGGACGAATACGGTATATTGGAATCATTAGGATTTTACGATTGGAAGTAGAATTTTTTTGTTTTGTCCATGCCTATTCGCTACGTTCCTACGTTTAATTTATTTTTTTCTTTTGTTTTCCCGTTTTTTTATTTTATTTTATTTATTTATTTTTTTTTTAATCCTCGAATTTATCAACACTGTTGTCATTTATGTGTTTCCAAACGTTCGACTTATTTAATTCGAGTTACTTATTATATATATATATATATATATTTTTTTTTTGTTTATTATTATGATTATTATTATTGCATAATTTTTTTAAATAAAAATGTTTCTTCGCTTTTGCTTTTATATATATGCGATCTCGAAAATCATAATTATTAATGCTATTAATAATTTTTCTATATCGGAATCGTTCGGACGACGTTACATGGACGGATAATTCAATCAAAAATTTTTTTTTAGATTCTATTAGATATGAGAAATATGTATGAGTAAAAATATCTTATTAATGCGGTAATAATTTTCAGATTTACACATTTTTTCGTTCGTTCGTTCGTTTGGTGTCACGTAAAAAAAAAGAAAATTCTAAACCAGATTTTTATGTATATATATATATATATATATATATATATATATATATTCCTATTTCTTCGAATCGTTTAATTTACTCAAATAAAAATATTCGAGATGTTTACGTTCGAAGAAATAAATTTGTTTTCAATTAAATAATAAGGCTCGTGACGTAGGTATGTTAAATTAGAACCAAATTGACATGAAATACTTCTGTTATCACTTTTGATTTAATAAATAATCTACAACGTGCCTGTGTATTTCAATATTTTTCTTTCTTTCGTTCTTTTTTCTCTCTCCCTCTCTCTCTCTCTCTCTCTTTCTCTCTCAGATCTCTAACAGATCATTTTTCGAAAGTTAATACGATTTGGCACAAATGACCGGCTCATATACCGTACGATGATCCTTAAAATATATAAGAGCTCTTATAGCCAGTCGCTAACTCGAAATACCGAAGAGAGACGCGCCTTTGGTATCTTGAATCTTCTCTATTTTAAGCTTGGCTATATCCTCACACCGAAAACGTCTTCCGTCGGGAAAGAGAGAAAGAGAAAGAAAGAGAAACAGAGAGAGAGAGAGAGAGAGAGAGAGAGAGAGAGAGAGAGAGAGAGAGTTTGTGTTTTGCTCGTTAAAGGTCGATTCACACGCATATCAATTCTTCTCAGTTTCTTTATTTCGATCAGATTTCAATTTCAGTCATTTATATATATAAAATATCGTTTCGATATAATATTATCAAACATAAATCCGTGTTTCTGTTCGCTATTAATATTTTTTTTTTTTTTTATGTACATATATATATACATAAGACTACAAGTAGTTATGGGTGTTTATTCGGTCATTAAAAAATAAATAAAAATAAAGAACGTGCAATTGCGTGTTTAAATCGCTACGACCGGAAAATATCGAAACCGAGATCGAACGGAGAGACTCGATTAAAAATGTGTGAATCGAGCTTTAAAATGTCTCTCTTCTCTCTCTCTCTCCCTCTCTCTCTCTCTCTCTCTCTCTCTCTCTCTCTCTCTCTCTCTATACATATATATATATATATATATATATATATATATATATATATATATATTTTCCTAACGTACACACATCGAAAAATATTATTTTTTACTTTAATTTTTTATTTTCTTTCAATCTCTTTTTTTACTTTTCGTTTTTTTTTCTTTTTTTTTTTTTTTTTTTAATATAAAAAAATTCTTTACATTCTCCGGTCTAATGTAGAAATCATTTTTCGTTCGAGGGACGTTTTTCGTGGGAGTTTTGTTTATTTATTTATTTATTTTCTTTCCTTTGCTATTATCAAAAATAAGCGATTATAATTTTGTCGGAGGGGTACGTTGAAGTGACGTCAGTGGATCAATTCGATGTAAGCACTTGCGATAATACATCCTAAACTCGTTAAAATTCTTTAAGGAAGTACGGTTCGTCATATCTTTCATCAAGAATACGTCGAATTGAAATACATGTATATGTTAAAGAAATTTGATGAGTTGTAGGGTTATAGAATTATTTGTTTATATCCCATCGAAAAATATTATTAAAGGCGTGACGAGGAAGGAAGTTGTTCTTTTCGAGAGAGAGAGAGAAAAAAAAAGAGTAAAAAAAGAAGGACGTTAAAAAATTTTACAGCTTTCATCCCGAGAGATGAGAGGGAATCGACGGAGGTTCGAAAAAAAATTATATTCGCTCGTTTCTCCTATCAAGAGTTTTGACAGGAAAGATTAAAAAAAAAAAAGAAAAAAGAAAACATAAACGAAAAGAAGAATAAAAAAAAACATAAATTTTTCCTATATCCTCTTTCACTGACAAATTAATACTGTCAGATTCACAGAACTGAAATTCCCTCTCTCTCTCTCTCTCTCGTCTTTATTTAATCGCTATAATATCATTGAAAAAAATTTTTGTTTTGTTTTTTAAATACGAGTTTCTCCCTGTCCACATTAATAATCGATTCGATTCGATGTATGTTTGTTGGATAACTTTACGTTTAAATTAAAAATAATGTCAAAGAATGTTCAAATAGATATTTAACGAAACGAATAAACGAACATAATGCCAAAACAAAATGAAGTAACAGAAAATAAAAAAAAAAAGTAAATCTTATCTCGAATAAATCGGCGTACATTAATAAACGTCGATTTATCTCTTCGTTGGTTATATTTAAATTCGTACGGATCGTAGTGATAACGTGTAACACGTACCACACGTACTTACGTGCGTACGTGCGTGTACCTTCAACGACAAATGAATCGTATATAGAATCGTTATGGAAAATTATGGGATAGGATTAATGGGGTGGAGGAAGAGTGGAAGGGTGGGAGGGAGGGAGGGAATCGAACGGATTCCATGAACGTTATCGTCTCGTCATTATACGTTAAAGAGGAGTTCTATATACATTTTCGATTCGTTCGTATGTAACGCAATAAAAAAATTCTCTTATCCTCGTTTAAAGTTACACTTTCGATTTGCCATAGTTGGTCGTGTGTTGTGTGAGACAGTGATGGTAGCTCGATCGCGGTCTAAAAGGCATATACACTCACGTTCGTGTGTGTATATATGTGTGTGTGTGTGTGTGCGCGTGCGTATATACATATGGCTAAGTTAGTTGTGTGACTGTTGCTTCGTAACTAACTCGTCTCGTTGACATATTTCAAAGCTGATAGATAGATATAGTAAGAGGCAGATGTAACGAAGAGAAAATCTAAACGTTTTCTAATCGACACTCGATTTAATCTCGTCAAATCGAAACCCCATGAAGCTCTCCAAAAAAGGGTTGACCGAATGAAAGAAAGTAATGACAAAAAAAAAAGAAAGAACTGACAAAATTACAACGACAATCTTTTGTCAAGTAAATCATGTTATTATTTAGTCGTTACGATAAAATGTATCACGTACGAATAGATTTCGTATGTACATACATACCTGTACGTATAATAAACTTATATAGATTTTCTTATACACATATATATATATATATATATATATATATATATATATATATATATATATATATATACACTAAATTTACTACATTTTATATAAAAGAAATCGATATAGAATCCTTACTACGTATCGTGTAAATTGTAATTCACATTAAGAGTATAAGGTACGTACAATACACGTACGTATATATATATATATATACTCTCGTGTGTGTTTTATATATATATATATATATATATATATATATATATATAAATACAACGAAAACGTTATTGAAAAGGAGTATACAGAATGTGTTATGGTACGTAGAGGTAAACAAAGCGCTCGTTCGAAGGACAGCGGATCAGTATTATTCTAACCGCGGGATAGGTCGGTAACGTTATTAGATATTCATCGTTGTTTCGTCGTGTTATACTATCCACGGATTAATCTGTTTCATCGATTTACTCATCGAATAATTAATAATAATCACCACGGTGATTAATGTCTCATCGATTTACCTATCAAATAATTAATACGTAGCATAAATACGATGATCAATACGTAGAAGAGCGTAGCGTCGGTAAAAAAAAAAAAAAGAAAAGATAATAATAACAAAAATAAAACTCAAAAGAGAGCAGATAGAATCGATGAAAAAGATTTCCTTCGTTCAGGAGGATGATAAGAGATTGAAAGAATTCGATGGGATATTAATAATCGTGGTTGGTTCGTAAAAAGGATGAAGTGAAAGAGGAGGAGGAGGAGGAGGAGGAGGAGGAGGAGGAGAAAGAAAAAGAAAATAGGCGTACGTGGATAAAGAAAAGAGAGAAAAAAAGAAATCGTCTTCATTATATTTTCAGTAGGGAAGAAAAAAGGGGGATTGGAGGTCGTCGTCGGTGTTAATTCAAGTTGTTGTTGTTGTTGTTATGTTGTTGTCGTCGTCGTGTGCGCGCGTGTGTGTTTCGTGATTACTTAAATGTTCATTAATCGTCGAACATATGACTTGTTTTAATTAACGATCGTTGTTGCATCCGTTCTCTCGTGTTTCCTTTCTACAAACGAATGTAAATCGCTAAGCGAATCGAAAAAGGTAGAAGGAGATAGAGATAGATAGATACAGAAAGAAAGAAAGAAAGAAAGAAAGAAAGAAAGAAATGTCTCGACGTCGACGTTTCGATCGCGTTGGACCGAGGCGAGTGGAAAAGTGAATTAGCCAAGTGTTGAGGTGTGTTTGGTGAGTTGGTGCGATCGATCGATCGATCGATCATGCAGGCAACCTCGACGGAAAGTGCCTCGCCCGGTGGACGAAGACTATCACGAAGCTTTCATTCCTGTCTTCGTGGTGCCGATCACGATGATCTTGAATCAGGTATCTATATATATACATAAATACATACATATATATATATATATATATATATTTATATATATTTATATATATTTATATATATTTATATATATGAAAATGCGTGCGTGTGTATGTGGATACATATATAGATACATATATATATATATATATATATATATATATATATATGTAGGACACGTATAGAGAGATCTATCTGATAGAAATGTCAATTTTTGTTTAATTTATTTACGAATACGAGTCTTCGTCTGTCTGTATATGTATAAATATATAAATATATATATATATAATATATTTATATTGTATCAATTGGTAATATAAAGCAAAAATTTATTTGTACAAGTCGTAATTAAAATTTTTAATAATAGTAATAATAACAATAATAATAATTATAATAATTATAATAACAACAAAAACTTATATTATTATTACTAAGTTCGTCAAGGATGTGATGATTTGTAGATAAAAGAAAAAAAAAAGGGGCAAAGTTGGTTGACAACTTACGAATTTCATCCTTGACGACCTAATAATAATAATAATAATAATAATAATAATAATAATAATGATAATAATGATAATGATAATTTGATTCGTGCTTGTTGTTTTATATTAAATGATTTTTTAAGATCGTACAAACGTATCAAATAAGCAATCGGATTATATATGTCGAGTGAGAGAGATCGAGCCAATGGTCTCTTAGCGATCATAAAAATCAATCACTTCTTTTTTATTTTTTTTTTTTTTTTTTTTTTTTATTCATCAAGTAGTATACACGACTAAAATCGCACGGAATGATATTTGATGGGTAGTACACGAGATCGATCGAGTTTACAAATATAATGTTTCGCTATAAAGTGTTTCTAACGGCAAAGAAATACGTACGTACTCTAGATACTCACACACACACATACATACATACATACATATATAAATAAATACGTACATGCGCACATGAATACGTGCGTGCATACATACATTCATACTACATCCTTTAAGAAGAAGAACGTTCGTTCGTTTATGGTCCAGTGAAGAAGGATGCTGTAGAGGAGGGAACACACACACACACACACACACACACTTACGTACATATACGTATACTTAAATGAATATACGTACATAATACTTATATATATATATATACATATGAAGATAGGTAGGAACATCTTGTATGCTGGCACCCACGTGACATACATTCTCGGCACTTAACGCGCGAGCGTACACGCTTGATCTCGCACGAACGAGGCGGGATCGCCTTTTAATATTTACTTTCATAGCCACAGCGCCTCCGTTCTTCGCGACAGTACGCTTCTTGCTCTCCGATCTGTAAGCAGAGAGGAGAACGAAACCGAGTGTCCGATTTTGTTCCTTCCTCCTCCTCTTTTTCTTCTTCCTCGTCTTCGTCTTCGTTTTCGTCTTCGTTTTCGTCATCGTCATCATCATCGTCATCATCATCGTCGTTATCGTCATCGTCATCGTAATCGTCCTTTTTCGAGAATTAATCTCTTTTGTTCGTGAATTATTTTAACGAAGGATTGTTTTGTTAATCTGACGTGAATTTTATTCTTTTTTTCTTGTTTTTCTTTTTCTCTATTTATTTTATTTTATTTTATTGGATTTGATTTGATTTGATTTTTTAATGAAATGTTTCGTGCAACTACGTGCGATTCGCCGTGAACAGTTTTAATTATTATATATACATTGACCCGATATCGGTACGTTATCATTATTATTAGTATTTTTGTTTTGTTTTGTACTTTTTTTTATATTCGTGCGCGTCGAGGTCGATCTTCGTACATTTTTGTTTATTTTTTCTGTTTTGTCTTTAGCGTGACAATGATATTGATCGGGGTTAGGTGGGGGATATTAATCGATTGATGCATTTATCGTTGACACCCTGTCTCTTTTCTCTTGCCATAATTTATTTATTTATTTATTTATTTTCTTATTTTTTTTTTTTTTTAACTGCATACTTCATTGCTCGAGTTATCGTGAGTTTAATTTGAAACGTTTTCGATCGATTTAATTTTCTTCGAAGGATTTATCTTCTTAGCGCTTGTAATACGTACGTACGTGCCTGTGAGAGAGTTCGGTATAAGTGTGTGTGTGTGTGTGTGTGTGTGTGTGCGACTGTGTGCGTGAGGTTACGTATATTTTTATATATGATTTCGTGGGTTTGTCCTTGAACAATTACGTTTAATCATATTTATACATGATTTATCCATATATGTGTGTATATATATAATTGTGTTCTTATTAACCGCAGGATGCATTTATTTGTTGTTATTTTTATTAACTGATCGAATTGTCGTGATCGATGATAGTGCATTTTTTATTCGTTTGTTGCTCAAGCAATTATTTCCTTCTAGAGTCTTAAAATTAACATACGATCGTTTCTCGTTGATTGTTAATTATCGTAAGACACGAAATCTTTAATATATATATATATATATATATATATATATATATATATATATATATATATATATACACATATACATACACATATGATCATGATGTAACGGCACGTACGATAGTTAATTATCGAAAATTATCGTGGCTTTTGCGCGACGTACGATCGAGGTGGTGAAGAGGAAGGAAGAGGAGGATCGAAAGGAGTGTTTTAATTCTTTTTTTATTTTCTTTTTTTTTCTCCTTTTTACTTTTTTTTTTTTTTAAAGAAAATCCAAACAAAATGAGAATACGATACGTCTCGCAGGATATTGCGTCGTGTACCAAACGTATGTATCATATAATATTTTCCAAACAAATCTCATCCTAACTTTCTTTTCTTTCGTTTCTTTTATTTTTATTTTTATTTTTATTTTTTTTTTCTTTCACCGTCGCATTAATTGAAGTAAGAGAGATATTTTTAAGAAAGAGAGAGAGAAAAAAGGAAAGAAAAAGATTATATTTTTATAAGAAGCCGCGCGTAAAGAGACAATCCCGAGGAGTAATTTGTTTTTTTTTTTTTTCTTATTATTATTAGGAAGAAAGAATCATTCCAGAAGGAAAAGTAATTTATTTTATTTTTTTTATTTTTATTTATTTTTTTTTTTTTTCCCCCAATAGAAACGAGTCTCGTACGCGGATAATCTCGAAACGTGATGGAACTCTTCGTTGAGAAAATAATTATCTCTAAAAGTGACATTTCTATAGAAACGCACGGAGACAGCAGTAACGCGTCTGTAGAAATAAATTCGTTGCGATCAAAGAAAAAAAAAAAAAAGAAAAGAAAAGAAATAAATTAATTAATTAATTAAAAGAAAAGAAAGGTAAATAATAAATATTATTTGTTAAAAGAACGAAACAAAAAATAATACTTTTCCCAGTCGCAACGAGATTAATACGGGCTGAACTTGAGGAAAAACTCGTCATTAAAATAAATAAATATATATATATATATATATATATATATATATATATATATATGCTACCGATCGAAAAAAAATTAATAATATTTTTACGGAAGCGAGATCTCAGAAAAAGAGAGAGAGAGAGAAATTATTCTGCATAAAAGGGAAAAAAAATAACATTTTCGTTGAAATTAAATTCGTACTCGCTGGTTTAACGTAGCGAGATCAAAACTCGTTATTGAAAAAATAATTATAAAAAAAGTACACACACACACACACACACACACACACGTATGTATGTATGTATGTATAACATTTCTATGGGAAGAAGATCGAGGCTAAGATAATCGGACGAGAGATAAGCCGCTTATAAAGGAAAGAGAGAAAAAAAAGAGAAGTAAAAAAGTAAAAAAAGAAAAAAGAAATTATAATACATATAAAAAATGGAACTACGACATTTTCCTTTTTATTTTTAATTTTATTTATATATATAGAAACAAGATTAGAACGACACGCAAGATACAGGCCGTATAATACATACGTACGTACCTATACGTGATGTTGCCGATATAGAAAAGAAGAAGAAGAAAAAATAAAAACGAAAGGAAAAGAAATTCGTCGTGCGAAGCCGAATATTTTCGTATAATAATAAGTATGAAAAATAAAAAAAAAAAAAAATTAAGAAAAAAAGAGAAAGAAAGAGTAATAAAAAGAGATGGGAATGTTTAAATAGAAAAAGAGTGAGAGAGTGAAAGAGAGAGAGAGAGAGAACGAAAGAAAGAATGGTAGTAATGATACTTGAAACGTTAACTGTCCCATAGAGACGTCGAAAGACCGAGTCAGAAAGAGAGAAAGAGAGAGAAAACGAGAGATAGAAAGAGAGAGAGAGAAGGGGAGGGAATGAACGATCGTTATAAATACAAAGTGTAGGCGCTATGGCGCGGCTAATAGGATAAATACACGAAGAGAGTCGCTTTTATTGGCTCATTGGATGAATCCTCTCCTCTCTCTCTCTCTCTCTCTCTCTCTCTCTCTCTCTCTCTCGTTCGTTCCTCGAAAGGACCCCATTCTCCTCTATATAGCTTTTATTATGCAGTAGTAGTAGCTCCCTTAACGACTCTCATCTGGCAATTAAGTTGCGCGCTCGTCTACTTTCGCGATTGTATTAGGTCAAAGTACGTTCTCTCTCTCTCTCTCTCTCTCTTTCTCTTTTTTTCTCTCTCTCTCTCTCTCTCTCTCTTTTTTTTCTTTTCCCTCTCTGTCTCTGTCCGTCTTTCTGTCTTATCCGTCTATCCGTCTATCTCTCTTTGTCTATCCGTCTTTCTTCCCTTTTTCATTTATTTATTTCTTCTTCGTGTTCCTTCATTTTATTTTATTTTATTTTATTTCTTTTTTTTTTTTTTGTATTTTTTTCGTAAGAGAAGTAAAACCGTGAGTGTGAGACGATAAAAAACGAAGAAGAGGAAAGAAAGGAAGAGAAAAAAAGGAACGCAATGCTCGGAGTAAAGCTTAATTCTCGTTACTTTTTGTTTTGTTTTGTTTTCTTTTTCTTTTTTTTTTTATTCGAGAATCGTCGCCCGGTCTACGAAAGATATTATTATTGCACGAAGTCAGTTAGGATACCGTTCTCGTTAAGTTTAATTAATTAATTAATTAGACTTGCGAGTTTATTAGCGGGTCTACATTAGCGTTCATTTCGTAAGGCCGTCGTCGAAAGATAAAAAGAAAGAACATTGCATAGATAAGGAATAAAAAGGAAAGAAAAATTGAAAAATGAAGAGGAGGAGGAGGATTTAGATTTGGTGATAATAATTTCGAAGTAATCAAGGATATAAAGGAAATTAACGATTACCGTTCGTATTGTCCATATACATATACATATATATATGTGTGTGTGTGTGTGTGTGTGGATTTATCTCGAATAATGATACCGATTTAACTGATATCGAAGTAAATAAATAAATAAATAAATAAAAAAAAAAAACAAAAAGAAAAATAGGGAAAAGGATGTAAGACGTGCGTTAAGCGCGTTGTAGAATACCGAAAAAAAAAAAAAGAAAAGAAATTAAGAAAAAGAAAATATTCGAGTTCGAATTCTCGTTAGAAGAGTATGTATATATAATCGTAATATGTGAGGGGGAGGGGGGTCTATATTCTGATTGGTCGTCTTAATCAATGCCTTTTGCACGAGTATCCGGTGCATATTTACCTCGCGTCGCATGTTACTCTATATTTCTCTATATATCGGCGAGCATATACAGTATATACGGGTTAAACGAAAAAAAGGATGGAGAAAAAGAGACGTGCAATTAGTTGAGAAAGTCGTACAAATAGAGAGAGAGAGAGAGAGAGAGAAAGATAGAGATAGAGATAGAGAGATAGAGAGAGAGAGAGAGAGAGAGAAAAGGAGACCGTATTACGGATAAAAGAAGAGCACTCGTTATTTTCAAGGTCGAGATGCACGCTCGTTCCGCCACTGTAAAACTGCACTTGTCCTTGAAAGACGTGTGTGTGTATGTGTGTTTGTGTGTGTATATATATATATATATATATATATATATATATATATATATATATAAATATATACAAGTAACGATTAACGGATAAGAAAGGACACGCGACGATTATGACCGTACCAAGAAATTCTCTTTGATAGTAACTTAACTT
>OU427000.1:5530680-5535680 GCA_911387935.1 Dolichovespula saxonica | reverse complement strand
TCTCTCTCTCTCTCTCTCTCTCTCTCTCTCTCTCTCTCTCTCTCTTTCTCTCTCTTTCTCTCTGTTTAGGTTTCCTTTTCTTCTTCCCAAGAAAAGGGGCGTGGCTCAGCGTTTGGTTTCACTTGCATTTAGCTACACACATTGGGAACTCTTCTCGAGTCGAGCGTCTCCTCTCTCTCTCTCTCTCTCATCTATGCACGTTTTCGTTTACTTTCACGTCCAGGGATGTAGTATCGAAAACTTTAACGGTTAAACGACGGTCTTTGAAAAATTCTTCTTCTCCCCTTTTATTTCGTTTTTGTTTTTTTTTTTTTTTTATATCTATTTATTTTTTCTCCTTTCTCCATTCACTCATCCCAATCGTCTTTTTTATTCCGTAATTTCGATTCACTCGGAACAATCGAAATGAACGTGGAGGAACGAAGCGTGTTCTTTTTTGCTTTTTACTTTTGTTTGGTTTTTTTTTCTTTTCTTTTTTCTTTTGGTCTTCCTTCTTCGAATTTTACTTTTTTTTTTCTTCTTTCTTTTTTTCTTTTTTTTTTTTTTTTTTCTTTTTAATTATTACTGATTCAAGATACGTTGTTATTCTCGGAAGAAAGCGATCGTAATAAATGCTAATGTTAATTTTGAAAGAGGTGTGCTGTCGGAAGTTGATTTTTAGTTAGTTGCCCTGCCTGGCACGCGCTTTACAAACGTCCCGTTATATTTCCTGTCCCTCGGGAGTCCGTATCGTTTCGACGCGTACGCCAAGATGGCGCCGTTTTGTTACCACCGAGACGCGTTGCGTTTTCATTTTATCGATCAAGATCTCGCGAACGTAACGTATAACGTAACGTACCACGTTATTTACGTTCCTCTTTCTCTCTCTCTCTCTCTCTCTCTCTCTCTCTCTCTCTCTCTCTCTCTCTCTCCAATTAATTTCGATTATTTTGTTCCACTTAAAGGACTATTTTTAAATTCGACGTAGAAATTTCTCGACGTAATTTATTTTTTACGCGTTGTTGATTTATCCAGTAGAAACGCAATTAAGAAATTTACTACTTGGCTAACAATGGCGGGAAATTTTGAAATCGTTCTTTTTTTATTTCAATTCTTTTCGTATTTTTTATTTTGTTTTTTTTTTTTGGTAGGAACAACTCTATCGACGTTTACGTTGATATTAATAATTAGGATTGATGGAGTGTTTATTATTATTATTATTATTTTTATTATTATTATTATTATTATTATTATTGTTATTATTATTATTGTCATGAACGAACATGAATTTATTTATTTCATTATTTATTTCTCATCACACGAAAACAGTATATAAGCTTTTTCTTTTTATTATTATACTTATCTTTATTGTTGTTATCGTTGTTGTTCAGAACTTGAGATTATTTTTGTTTATTGTGAATCGTATTCGTTTGAGAATTATTAGCTTCCCATTTCTTTATCTCGTTCAACCATTCTTGTTCGGAACCACAAAAGGTCGATGGCATCAATCGGTCCAACTTGTTGTAATAAGTGGTCCACTTGTCGATGAAGTAAGTCCCTAAATCGCATTTAGGTAAGGGCATCTCTTGGCATGATTCACCTTGTTGGGATTTAATTTTTTTACGAGGGGAAAGGGGAAAGAAAATTATTATTATTATTATTATTATTATTTTTTTTTTTTTTTAGCTTATTAATTTTTGTCAGATTGTATATATTAGGGTGTCTCCTAAGTTTCTTCCGCGACAACACGCTATGAGTGACTATGAAAAAAGAGGAAGAAACTTATGGGACACCTTAATATATATATGTATTATGTACGTACGTCCACAGAGACTACGAGGACAGTCGTGCTGAAGACCGTTTCGATGATAACAATCACAGTCGACGAATACTTGGCCCCCAAATAGTTCCCTCGATTTGATTCGTTTCAAAGAACGTTTCTTCTTATTATTCGTCAATACATTTTTTGGCTTTTTCTTATCCTCAGGGAGCTGCGACGTCTTACGGGATGTTCGTTTTGGCGTAACATCTTGAACGGTTTTATCCTGTAAAAGTTTGCAATAAGTATCGATCGTTATAACAACGACGATTATTATCGGTACATATTGGCATGAAAAATTTTAACGTAATATAAACGTGGATAATGGAAATTAATTAATATCCTTATTGTACGATTATATATACGCCATAACCGTATATACGTAATAACGTTATACACGGTTAATGGAATATTATTATACTTATTCTACTATAATATACACTTTAACGTATACATGAATAATACAAAATTATTATCCTTATCCGTAGTATGATTATATATCATAATCTTTTTAACGTATACATACATACATACATATGTACGTATATGTATATATATATATTTACACACAAACACACACACGAATGATGTAATAATATCATTATCCTTATATTACAATACGAAATCTGTTGTATGTATTAACGTTTCAACATTGAAACGAAAATATTATGATATTTTATTTCGACTTTGTAATCGTGCAATTGAATTTCTTTTCTTCTTTTTTTTTTTTTTATTTTTTTATTTAATACAAACGAGTCGTTGAACGTTCTGTTCTAATAAATTTTTTTTTTTTTTTTTTTAATCAATAAACTTACAAGTAAATGAATGAAAACTCGTATTCGATCGAATCGAATCGCGCGGTTCCAAAATGTCAATCGCATTTATCCCAATACTTGACAATGTTCCGTTTTATCCCTGCGACATCGTTCCTTTATTTTACGTTTTATATCCGGCGACAAGGGTAAATAACAATCGTCCTGAAGGCCGTTCCTTTTCGAACGACACGCTCGATATTTTTCCAATCGATCGGCCGAAACGTAACCCTTGTAACATTCTAACGAATCTTGCGAGCAACTCGCCGTAGGGATTAATAATTTTTCGTTAATGATTTTTTTTCGTAACGAAGGACATTCCACGATCCTCGAATCGTCGTCGTCGTCGTCGTTTATTTTCGTCGAGCAGCGATCGGTCGTTTTGACGCGGCGACATCTCGCCGAACAAATACGATCATCCTCTTGATCATCCTTCTTGTCAGGACGCGTACGATGACGGCGATCTATCGATCGCGATTTAGTCGGATCCAAACCGTTTCTACGGTAATTACAATCCAATTGATGATCTACGATCGTATCGTTTACGTTATCATCGGTAGACTCGCAACATGGCGGTATGGATCGACATATTAAAACATTTCCGGATTTTAATATGTTTTCTAGGGTTTCTTTTTGTCCCACGATTATGTTTGAACATTTTTCTTCATTTTCATATTCTTCTTCTTCTTCTGCTTCTGCTTCTCTTCTTTCTCTTTCTTCTTCCGTTTCTTCTGCTTCTACTTCTACTTCTTCCTCCTCCTCCTCCTCCTCCTCCTCCTCTTCTTTGGTTGGTACACATATGAGTTTGATACGATGAGATCGTGGACATGTTTTTTGTTTATTAGAAACATCTCGAGCTTTTTCAAAAATTTCTCCGTCACAATATACCATAGAAAGGGTACCACCGTTGTTATTATTTTTATTATTATTTTTGTTATTACAAATCCTTCCTGGTTCCAAGGTGCAAGGTGTTTTTTTAAACGTACGAACGTTGTTACTTTTTCGTTTGCGAGTTACTTCAATTGGGCAGGAAGTTACCCTAAACCGAACGTTAAGAATATATTTAGTATGAAGGATTTTTATTACGAAAGTGCAAGTCCATTTGTCTTTTTTTTTTCTTTTTTTTTTTTTTTTTTTTTTTTTTAAATGCTACATCGTACAATTTGTCGATTAATACAGCGGCGTAAAAGTTTTGTCCTTAACTGGTTAATATTTAATGTATTAAAAAAAAAAAAAAAAAAAAAAGGAAAAAAAATCATGTGCCAATGCTTTGCAATTCAATTTAAAATCCTAATGGCCGATAAAGGAAATTGCGTAGCGATTGAGATATGCTATATAACCTTCAATTTTCTCGAGACAACGAAATAATGGACTCGTTGCACCGCACTCGAGATAAACGATCCCACGTGTATGTATATTAATTTATGTATCGTGTCTTGTAAGTTACCTGGAACACTGTACGATTGGTATTTCTTTGGCATCGACACACGGACCGATTTTACGATGATCGTTTAGGTTCGAATCTGGCACTGGCACTTGGAATATCTTTACCACGGGTCGATTAAAGTCGTCCAAACGACACTCCAGTATCGTACGAAATCCCGAGGGATAGTTTCTTCGACAGGTGGTCAACGTGGATATGGGCGAAACAGTGGTCGTTGAAGGTTCCTCTTGGCCATGGGCCTGTCGGAATCAAATTACATGGACGTAGATCTATTCCTTTCTTTCTTATTGTTTTTTTTTTTTTTAATTTTTATTTTTTTTTTTTATTATTATCATCATTATTATTTTTCTTCTGTCCCCTTTGCTCTCTGTTCTCTCGTCCTTCTTTTTTTTTTTTTTTTCTTTTGTCCATTGCGGAATCAATTTCTTGACGAGACTTTTGAGGTCAAATTTTTTTTTTTTTTTTTCTTTTATTTCCTTCTTTTATTTTATTTCATTCTCGTGGTTTTCGTTTTATACGCGAGCAAGCGAATCTTCTCGGCCGACGAATAAAATTTTGTCTCGATGATATAACTTTTTATAGGACTACTTTCGTTAGGTTTTTATTTTTATTTTTATCTCTTTTGTGTGTGTGTGTGTGTGTGTGTGTTTAATAATTTTATATGCATATATGTGTGTGCGTGTGTGTGTGTGTTTGTGTGTGTACAAGTGACTTTGCGTCGAGGAATTGTCTCGATAATATAATTTTGTCGGACTATTTTATGGTTTCTTTTTTATTTTTTTTTTCTCTCCCTATCTCTCTCTCTCTCTCTCTCTCTCTCTCTCTCTCTCTCTCTCTCTCTCTTTCTCTCTCTCTCTCTCTCTCTCTCTTTCTCTTTACGAATTAAGTAAGAATGGTCGACAGAAAGTACGAATACGGGGAACGAGTCAACAGCTGCAACGAAAAA
>OU427000.1:5488180-5528180 GCA_911387935.1 Dolichovespula saxonica | reverse complement strand
ATTGATAAAATATATTAATATATGAACACTGAATATTAATTAACTATTTATCCATAATGGATAATCTAAATGAAGCGTTGATTCTATTTGACATAGATTCACACCTACATACCAACACATACACACGCACGCACAGACATTTATGTATGTGTGCATGTATCGTTCATTTCCCCCCTGCTACGTCATTTTGAGAAACATCGTTAAACTTAGTAATTAACGTTTAGGTCATCTTTATTTAGAGCCTTCCTGCAGCGTCTGCAGAAAACGAGTGTCGGATTTACGGGACGAGATTAAGGAACGCGAAGATGAAGCGATATTAACGTAGGGGGAAAGAAAAAGATGGAGAAACGAGAAGGAAAGAGAAAGAGAGACAGACAGAGAGGGAGAGAGAGAGAGAGAGAGAGAGAGAGAGAGAGGGATGAGCATTAAGGGAATGACGCGTGGGAAGAAAAGCTTTGGAGGATGTAGTCTCTCGTGTGGGCGAGGGATGTTGCATCTCTCCCCTCTCTTTTATTTTCTCTTTCTTTCTTTTTCTTTTCTTCTTTCCGTCAGTCTGCACTTGAGACGCTCGATGAGAGAAAGTGAGTGTGAGATATATATATATATATATATATATATATATATATATATAAAAGAAAAGAAGAACAAAAATGAAAGAAGCAAAAAAGAAAAGAGAAGAGAAAAATAAAGAACGACGAGCTCTTATCGGGAATGTGTGAGATGGGTCGCAAAGAGGGTGGCGGCGTATAAGTAAGAAGAAGGGTGAGATATCGAAGAATCGATTCGATCTGATACGATCGAAGTCGGATATTATCGAGTGTAGATAGGTGTTACGTGGCAATGTATCGATTCAATTTTGTGCTTTTGATCATTACAACTCCCGTAGATTTTTTACGATTAAATTGATTACACGTTCGTATCGAAATTTTAGACGACGATGTGCGGGGACTTATATCGGTGTCGCGTCGTTTAAGTTATTATTATCATTATTTATTATTATTATTATTATTATTATTATTATTATTTATCGATTAAGTTCGACGTTCCCTTTTCGTATTTGTTTCTAACTTTTTTATTTTTCTCTCCCTCGTTTTATTATATTATTCTCGTGTAAATATATATATATATATATCGAATAGTTTGCGCGATGAATATTTTGTTTCTTCCTTAACTTTTTTCAAACTTCTTCTTTCTTGTTTTTTTTTTTTTTTTAATTAACTTGTTGCGTGTCGCAAGTCCATGGGGAAGAGGGAGAGGGAAGGGGGATGGGGGATGGGGGTTGTCGTTCGTACGATAGAACAGCGAAAGCGACGAATAAATTTTTCGACTGTTTTCGAATCGATTGTAATATAAAAAAAAAAAAAATAAAAATAAAAAATCGGGTAAGAATCGATAAAATTTTCGGACGAATTAGTTAACGCACGTGAAGAAAATAAAGCTAAGATAAGTTATGCCAGGAACGGGGGATTGTAATTCGAACCACGGATTTTCTTAAGTGCGTTACGACGCCTCGAGAGACGTCGCGTCGTTTTAACGAGATCGAACCGATACTTCTTTTTTTTTTCTTTTTTTTTTTCCTTTTAAATACCTTCGTCACGTTTCTGTGTGTTTTTTTTTGTTCCCTTTCTTTTCAGTTCATTCTTTTTGTCTGTTTTTTTTTTTTCTCTTTTTCTCTCTATTTTCCTTCGTTATACGTCAGGCACTTTTCGTTCCACGCACGAGATTCATCGATGTGTGCGTGTGTGTGTGCGTGCGTGCGTGTGTGTCCCCTGGGTCTAACATGAAAGAAAAGATGTGTTTTCGTCTTACGCATTTGCGACGAATGTGGCGGGCTGGCGCCAGCAAGGAGGATACGATTTTTTTGTTCTGTCCTCTCTTCCTTTCTTCTCCGTTCTTTTTGATTTTTTTTTTCTTTCCTTCCTTATTTCTTTTTGTTGTTGTCGTCCTCTCTTTTTTTTTTTTTGTTTCGTTCCCGTTAAAATTAGAATTGACCTTGAAAATTTCGTCGAGCGTAAAACCTCGGAACGGTTTATTCGATCGTCTCGGTCTTTGCGTTCGAATTATCAAATCGATAGAATCGATAATGAGTGCGATATATCGATCATATATCGATCGAGGAGTGGTGGACCGCGAACGATTTACGGTCCCGTTGAAATAATTTTTCAAGCGATCTCGTTGAACGTCGTCGATATTATTTACAAGTTCGTGAATAAATTACGACGAGGAAAAGGAAGAAAGAAAGGTAAAAAGAAAAGAAAAGAGAATCGTATAGAGGGGTGGTAGGGGTGGTAGGGGTACGTAAGTGGCATGAGATTTACAATTCGATATTAAATGCAACGTGTGATCCATGACGCAACCCTCTCAAATCTCTCGGCCCTCTCTTCCTCTCTCCTCTTCTCTCCTCGCCGTACATTAACCGGTATGTTTTTAATACTGCTAAAGAAAAAAATAAAAAAGAAAGAATATCGTCGTTATTACTCTGTCCGACTTTATGATAGTCAATAAGAATATTGACCCACCGATGTGATAATATTATGATAAACGACGCGAGGGAGGGAGGGTTCTTCTTTTTTTAATTTCTCAATTTTGTTTATGTCGTTATTGATAATGATTGGGGATTAATATATATATATATATATATATATATATATATATATATATATATATATATATATATATATGTAAATGAGCCGTTTAGTTCGAAAGTCTAATTTTTTTTTTTCATATTTCGAGATAGGATCGATCCGGAAAATATTGATAAATGCTAAATATGAAATTGTTTTATCTCTTGAAGACTTTAAATGTATGTTTGTGTGTGTAATTTTTTTAATGAAATTATTTTTATAAGAATTACCTGGAAAAAAGAAAGAGAGAAAGAGAGAGAGAGAGAGAGAGAGAGAGAGAGAGAGAGAGAGAGAGAGAGAGAGAGAGAGAGAGAGAAATGATATTTTTGTGGATCATTAATGGAACTCGCAAGACTTTCGATAATTATCAAATTTTGATAACCTTAAATTATGACGTATTTACATTTAAATGTCTGTCGAGGCGTATGACCTTTTTATTTTTTCATTTTTATTTACTTTTATTTATTTTCTTTCTCCCTCCCTTCGACCATAGGACCAATGAGAGAATTTAATTTTGCGTTTCGAAAAAATTACGATTAAATCCGTACAGATTGCGATTATAAACATCATTAACTCATTTTTATTTTTTTTTTCAAATTTTATTTTGAAAAATAAATGAATGAATGAATGAAAATATATATGACGTTATTGGCCTATACCAAAATATTCGATAAACAAGATATTATTTTTTTTCTTATTTATATTAAATATCCCTGTAATAATATCGTTAAAGAGTACAACGTTCGTGACCATAAATATCATTAACACTTATATTTTTTTTCCAAATTTATCTTTCAAAATAAATGAACAAATAAATAAATAAATATATTTATGTATATGACGTCATTGGTTTTTGCCAAAATATTCGATGAACAAGATATTATTGTTATTTTGAATTTCCATCAAATATCCCGCTAATGATATCGTTCAAAAAGGTTAGAACGTTCGCGATTGGTCGAACGAGCGTACATGGAACTTGAGCAAAGCGTAGTGTATAACGTAGTGGCGCATGGACGTGGTCACGTGACTCCGACAATTCCGAAGCTTCCGTGAACGGCCGTGCCGTGGCGCTCGCGTTTTGTTAGAAAGAAAACTCAAAGCGCCGAACAGATAGTTGGGAGCGCTTCGACAGTGCGGATCTCTTTCTCTCTCTCTCTCTCTCTGTCTCTCACTCTCTCTTTCTCTCTCTCGCATTCTTTTATCAATTTTTTTTCTTTTTATAACTCGAACGTATTAACCAAGTTTCTTTACTGTCCGTTGATCTGTGTATATGTATTCGTATGCGAGTGCGTGAGTGCGTGCCTACGTGTGTTTATGTTCTTTTTTTTTTTTTTTTTTTCTTTTTTTTATACTCGACCAACATTTGTTTCTATCCTCTCGTTTTCAAAATTATCGAAAGTGACGTACATTGATGTGTAACGTTTAATCGGCACATTTGTTCGTACGATGAGATAACGACGTTTATCAAGGAAAAAAAAATAAATAAAGAAGAAAGAAAGAAGGAAGAAGAAAAAAGGATTATTTATTTATTTATTTATTTATTTATTCACGAAGATCGCATTGAACGATACACCCTCGTGAGCGTTTTATTTCACGAATTATCGTTTACACACGGCGCGTGGGAAATTTATTTTCCTTGTCCTTTTTTCTTTTCTTTTCTTTTCGGTGATACACATACGAAAGAAATAATAAAAAGAAAAAAAAAAAAAGGTGAGAAGATAAAACTCGATGATTCATACGAAATGAAACGACGAACGAATTGAAATTTCGATTGGATTTCGTCTTAATCGAAGAATTTTATCGAGTACGTCGTGACTCTTTCGAGAAGGCAAGAAGATAAAAGAAGATAGAAGAAGAAGAAGAGGAGGAGAAGAAGAAGAAGAAGAAGAAGAAGACGAAGACGAAGAAGGAGAAGAAGAGGGGAAAAGGAAGAAGCTTTCGTCGATAGCTCTTTTTATCCTCTATCTCTATCCCTCTCTCTCTCTCTCTCTCTCTCTCTCTCTCTCTCTCTCTCTCTCTCTCTCTCTTTCACTTTCTAAATCGTTATGTCCCTCGTGCAACACATGTTTCTCGTCTGACTCCCAGGCCCTAAAGATCTTTCAAAGTCGGTCGAACGTGTTCAGGAATAAATCTTCAAATGGAGCTCCTCGTATTATAGGATTATAATTTCCTGTTTTTCTTTTTTTCCTTCTTATTCTTCTAAAAAAAAAAAAAAAAAAAAAAAAAAAACAATAATAACATAAAATAAAAAAAAAAAAAAAAGAGAGCAATGCGTACCAACGAAAAAATGTACGACGTTGTTTGTGATGCTGTTGTTGTCGTCGTCGTTGCTCGCACGTAATCGTAAGATTTGTCGCAATCGATCGTCGTTCCGTGAGAGAAGAAGATCGATCGAGCCTTGTGAGATGTGATCGTAAAACGATCGTAGAAACCATGTTGAACATGGATAACAACACCGAGGATTCGCCTAAAAGGCGATCGACGTTTTACGTTACGTTGGACGGCGGTGAAGCCCGACAGACGGCGAAGATATCGAAGGGTTGTAACAATTCGATAAAAGGTCAGGAGGTCGAGAGGATAATCGAAGTTACGAAGAAATCGTCTTCGTCGTCGTCTTCGTCCTCGGCTGCAGCTGCAGTTGCAGCTGCAGCGTCCTCGTCCTCGTCCAACTCCAACTCCAATTCCTCCTCGTCGTCGTCGTCGTCGAAGACGTACGTTTGCAATACATTTCCAATCGGTAGTGCAAAAATGGGAACGTCCTCGATCGGTGGTATAACGTCGATATCACCGAAGGTCATATTAACGAGGACACTGAGCAACAACGAGTCAGTAACGAGTAATAGGAAACACGATGATAATCCTATACCAGAGAGTCAAAAAGGGAAGGTACAATCGTTGACGAGGATATTCGAAAGCGCGAAGGGTTCCTCAACGTCCTCCGTTAACAACAACGATCATAGATCCAATAACAACAACAACAATAACAACAACAACAACAACAAGAACAACAACAATAACAATAATAACAGACCCGTGGTTATCGGTAACGAGGATAGGAAGAAGGTTGAGAGGACGAGATCGTTCAAGACGATCGAGAGGTTTCAGAATCGTTTTACCGGTCGGAAGGATTCTACGAGGAAGGAGAATCGTTTGAACAATACCATCGCCTGTTTCGAGTTGGAGGAGGATGAGGATGGTGGTAAACGTAAGAAAAAGAATAAGAACGAGGAGAACGCGATCGTTCCCGATGATAATAACAGGGTGATAAGCGTGGTAAACAACGTGGTCAACGTGAAATGTTGCAATAATGGTGGCGGTGTTGTTGTTAGTGACACTGCTGGTTCCAGTGCTGGTGTTGGTGGTGTTGGTGGTGGTGGTGGTGGTGGTGGTGGTAATGGTAATGGTAATAAAGGAGAGGAAAGGAAACAACAATCTGGCGGTAATGCGACGACCTTGACGAATCTTTTGATTAGAAGGACTCACAGCACGAAATTAGCTAGAAGCGGTAGTTCTCTCCTTCGTTCCGCCAACAGGCACGCTTCCGTCGATAGTTCCTCGATCGTCGCGGTGGCTGCTGCCGCGTCGGTCGCCGCAGAGAAACGTCCCGTCTTAGCCGGGAGAGCTAAGGATCGTGACCGTGAGGTCACGGCCGATCCTTCTGCGGACAACTCTGACTGCATCGAGTCCTCCCTCTTCGAAGATGCACCGGACATCGACGGGGGAATGCATTCTGGTAAAACGGATTTATTCTTTTTCTTTACTTTTTCTTTTTTCACGTTTTTCATTTTATTATTATTATTATTATTATTATTATTATTATTATTATTATTGTCGTTACTTCTTCTTCTTCTTTTTTTTTTTTTTGGTGGGGGGCGTCGCTTTCGATATCTTCAAACGGAGTCGTTAGACTTTCGGAGTTTCGACAACGTTTATGAAATAATAAAACACGTGCATTTTATCTACTATATGTGTATTATTCAGATTTCAAATCTCGATGCTCCGATGAGTGCTCCAATTTTTTTTTGTTTTATTTTTTTTTTTTTTTTTTGTACAGCTTCCCGCTTTTGTTTGATTCCTTTCTTTTTTTTTTTTTTTTTTTTTTTCTTTATCACTCATAGACCCACTATCACATTTATCGGCGAGTTTTAAAACACAAGCGTTTGAACGTACGAGAGTTTAAATGTTTCGAAAGGGATTATTTATTATTTGTAATGATATTCGATAGAATATCTCGAGCTTGTTTATCCAATGACCGAATCTTATCCGAAATTAAAGAGACATATATAAATATTGTTTCTCTTATATACGTATACATGTACACACATACACACACATATATATATTATATATAACTCCCGATCGATCAGCAGCAAGGATATCGAAGACGATATTATATCCGATTTCAACGAAGAATAAAGTAAAATAAATATGAAAAAAAAAAAGAAATTGATAAAATAATAAATCGAAACAAAACGGAAACAAAAAAGAAAGAGAGAAAAATACAACAGAAGGGAAATAAATATAAAGAGTTTCCAAGCGTATTTCGAATGAAATCATTCAGGGTAGGAAGGAAAAAATATTCTTCTTTAGATTCTTGATCAAATGCGAACGAACAGATATTGGAATGGTGATTACTGGAAGGAGTCTTTATTATTCTCCCGTTCAAGACGTACCCACGAGATCTATCTTGTCTTTGAATGATGGACGGATAGTTGGGATAGGCAAATGGATTCGATGGAGCATAGTTAATTTTTATTTGATAGAATCGTGTTGGATTGTTGCCTCGAAGCTATTGGACGAGACTTTTCTTCTCTCTCTCTCTCTCACTCTCTCTCTCTCTCTCTCTCTTTCTCTCTCTCTTTCTTATTCTTTTACGAAGCTCAGAACAGGGCACATATAATCGTAATTACAAAGTGCGAAATTATAGAGTCCGCATTATGGCCCGAAGGACCGACGAACTTTTTTTTTTACGGGGTTGAGGGAAGGGGAGGGGAGGGGAGGGTAGCAGGGGGAGGGGGCTCGCTTACACGTCGTGGAGTGGTATAAACTCACTCGAGACTGTGTCTTGTCTTCTTCTTCCTCCCCTTCTTATCTTTTCATCTTTTTATTTCGCGCGTTAAGGAAAAGAAAAAGAAAACGAAAAAAAAAAAGAGAGAAGAGAGAAAAACGAGTATGAGCGAAGAAGAAGAAGGACGAAGGAAAAAAGACGAAAGAAAGAAAACGCGGAGAGAAAGGGGGGGGAAAAAAGGAGAAAGGGAGAAAATTGAGAGTAAAAAAAGAAAGACAAAGAAAAAAAAATAAAGAAATGGAAGAATTAACGTTGACGTGAAATTACGTTTATCGCACGAAAATATCTTTTTCTTTTTTCTTTTTTTTTTTCTTTTCTTTGTTGTCGTTGTTGTTGTTGTTGTTGTTGTTGTTGTTTTCGGATAACGATATGAGCGTAAAACACGTCATATCGAGTCCTTTCTTCCCTCATTATCGTCTCTCCCTATAATTCTTTATAAAATTTATACGACAAACCCTACGAGAAGGAGTGAGTGTAAAAGAGTGACAGAGAGAGAGAGAGAGGGAGAGAGGGAGAGAGAGAGAGAGAGAGAGAGAGAGAGTAAGTCTCTCGAAGAAATACATATTCTCCCCCTCCCCCACTCCCCCTCCCTCTCTCCCTCGTGAAACTTTAGTTAAAACCGCACGAAAAACGATAGCCTGCGGTCTCTTCTCGTAGCCACTTCTGAACTTGAATATGTCGGGTGTATTGCGAGGAAGGTAAAAAAAAAAAAAAAAAATACGAAAGATAATAAAAATAAAAATTTACGAAAATAAAAAAATAAGGAGAGAGAAAAATGAAAGAAGAGAATTCGTCGAGGCTCGTTCATACCCGTTCATACTTCTCGTATTCTACACTACTACTACTACTTCTTTTTCTTTCTCTCTTTTTTTTTTTTATATTTTGTCTCCCTCTCTCTCTCTCTCTCTCTCTCTCTCTCTCTCTCTCTGTCTGTCTGTCTGTCTGTCTGTCTGTCTGTCTGTCTGTCTTTTTTTTGTGACTTCTTTTGATACGACTCGGAGGTCCGAAATATCCTTCTTGTCTTTTTGGTTCTTTTTCTTTTCCTTTTTTTTCTTTTTTTTTTTTTTTTAATCTTCGACTTGTATTTTTCACGTTTCTTTTCTCTCTCTCTCTCTCTCTCTCTCTCTCTCTCTCTCTCTCTATCTCTCTCTATCTCTCTTTCTATTTTCTTTTTTTTTGTTTTTCGAAAGCAACGAGAACTCATTTTCGCTACGGACACGTTTATCCACCCCTTTTTTTGATCCTTCGTTTCTCTCTCTTTCTCTCTTTCTTTTTATACACGCGCGCGCGCGCGCGGGCGCGCGTTCATGAAGGCGCATCGTGAAAAAGGTGGATAAAACAAAAAAGAAGAGAAAGGAAAGAAAAGGAAAAAAAAAAAAAAAGAAAAGCAGAGATTGCGATGACACCGCAGATTGCAGCTTCATTACCGTTAGGCCGCAGGTAACGTTGCTCGAGAGAGTCGAGGGGGATGGCTGATTTCGTGCTCTAATTTTTCTCCTCATTTTTGTGTAAAGAAAAAAGAGAAGGAGAGACAGAGAGAGAGAGAGAGAGAGAGAGAGAGAGAGAGAGATCCTGGCACCCTTACAAATCGTTCCGTATGGATGAAACGTACGTACGCGAGATGGGGTAGGAGATACTTATTAAAATCCAGAAAAGCGGAACGATTTTTACCACCCTTTCTCCCTTTCGTGTTATTTCTAGGACGTTTATTCTCTATCGGAATTTTTTTTCTTTTTTTTTCTTTTTTTTTTTTCTTTTTTCTTTTGAACTCTTCCGGATGGGAATGTGATATATTAATCGTGAATCAGTTTGGAGAAGAGGGACGACGACGATAATAATCGTTAGAGATGAATAAAAAAAGAAAAAGAAAGAGAGATTGGGGGGGGGGGAGAGATCCTTGACGAATGAGTAGGCATTTTTAACGCGATTCGATCGGTACGTGATATTTTGTCGATCGTTAATCCTAAAATGCATCGACGTGTTACAATGTAACATTATCGTTATAGTTAGCGCGTTAAAATCAAAACATAATTTTGTTAATAATATTTACTCGATAGATCGCGTGTGTATATATATATATATATATATATATATATATTTTCTTTTTCTTTTTTACAATTATTTTTAAAAGAAAAAAATAAAGAACGGAGAAAGTATGTGTAAAAGGATTAAATTTGAAAGTGACTTAATGGATAGTTTATGTATACACACACACACACACACACACATATATATATATTTTGTTTTCCATAATAATTTTTAAGAAAGAAAAAAAGAAGGACAAATTAATACGTTAATCGATCAAATGATAGTGTGCTTTTGGATATAATGATATTTACTTAACGGATAGTATATTTTTTATTTTTTTTTATTTTTTTATTTTTTCATAATAATCTTTACTAAAGAAAAAGATTAAAGAAAAAAAGAAAACGCGTTGCCGAAGAAAGGGAAAGAAAGGTTCGAAATATCGGAGACGACGAAACGGCAAAATCGTTCGGTTGTTATTATCATGAAAGTTTGAAGAATGCGACGTATATTTTGTTCGGTGAAACACGTGTCATTCGATCGTGCAATCCAAAAACTATAATATTAGGGAGACTCTATAGCACGTTTCACCCTCCTATCTACGAATGACCTTTTTCTTTTTTTCTCTCGATCGTGAACTTTGACCCGACTCTCGTATAACCCGAGTTTATCCACAGAAATATTACTTTCGTATCAGTTGCTTTGATTTCTAATACTTTTCTCTTTCTTTTTTCTTTTTCTAATATATATATATTTTTTTTTTCATTTTTTTTTCTTTTTAATCTAATTAAATTTATTATTATTTTTTTCTATTTCTCTCTCTCTCTCTCTCTCTCTCTCTCTCTCTCTCTCTCTCTCACGCGCGTCCGATACACAATTCATTCATTATTTCGTTCAATCTTTTTGTCTTGAAAAAAAAAAAGAAAAGAAAAAAAATTGCCACTTGTAAATAAATCGTGGAACAAAATTTTTATTTTTTACAACTAATAATTATTCATATGATTCAATAATAATAATAATAAATTAATCACAATAATAATAATAATAATAAATTAATATTATTATTATAAATAGTAATAATAATAATAATTATCATCATTATTATTATTATAATACTGTTGTATCGTTATAAACGATATGCGTCTTATTAACACGGCCAAAAAAAAAAAAAAAAACAAAACAGAAAAGAAAAGAGAAGAAAAGAGAAAAAAGATATACGAGATCCCATCTGCGAAACAATTCGTTTCTCACTTTTATTTCAACTTGACATATGGAAGTACGTACATATGCGATTTCTCGATTGATGTTGAATTCATGCGAGGGCGATTGTTTATATTACGATGCGGAGGAGCGCAAGGTCATCGAACCGAAGAACATACATGTATATCTACGTAGGTATTTACATACATACACACATACACACACATACACACATACATACATACATACATACATAAGTTTATACGTATAAACATATATACATAGTTGTATACATACGTACTTGTATACACGAGGGAACGATTTATGCAAGAGTCGACTTTTGCATAGGGAGACGTAGTGGGTCGAGAATACGTGGGACGATTATCTATCGCGACACATTTTTGCGAGCTTGCATGGTGATCCACTTTGCGGCTTATATATTCCGCGCCTAGCAGCTGTTCCAACTTTATCAAGTTCAACGCGATCGAACGGACGTGACGTAATAATAATCGTCCATACATATGATTATCGTTGGACGTACATATCCCCTCCTCTCCACCCTCCCCCCCCTTTCTCTCTATCTCTCTATCTATCTCTCTCTCTCTCTCTCTCTCTGTCTCTTACTCTCCGTCTCACAGTCTCCGCGAGTCTTCGTAAAAAATTTTATTTAAAAAAAGGAAAACAAAAAAAGGAATAAAACGAAGTGCAATGTCATTCGTTAAATATTAGAAGTACGAGAAGAAGAAGAAAAAAAAAAAATACAAAATATTTGTTTGCGTTAATATTTATTCTTTGGTTCGTTATCATCGGAAAAGGAACGTTACGTTATTGCAAATAAATTCACGTTTACACGTTACAATTTTATAATTGTCTAATGGAAAGATGTCGTACGGTAGGGATCGCTTTTGTGCGGATGTTGATTCGTCGGTATAAAAATATATTTCCCGAAACGAAAAAAAAAAAGAAACAAAAAAAACAAAAAAAATAATCCGGTAAAAATTCCTAAAATCGATAGAAAAAAAAAGAAAGAAAAGTACACTGGGCTGCCTAGATCCCGAAAGGGGGAGATCAAATATCATTTTTGTTAAATCGTCTGTGACCGCTTTTTGTCCGTCCCGTGTACAAAATACCGAAAACAGTAAAAAAAATAAAAAAAAAAAAAGAAAAGAAGGAAATGTGAATCATAGTGATTACTCAATAAGGAGAATGATGATATTGTCGTTATAATAATGTATATCGTGTACTTCCATATTTCGTTAACATTACTTCCTTTTTTTTCTTTTTTCTCCTACGAAATAGATCGAAATATAATGCATATCTAATTATTGGGTCACGGATTCGTAAGAAGAATTGAAACGAACGATTAGAAACGAAATGAATGTGAGAGAGAGAGAGAGAGAGAGAGAGCTAGATGAATCTGGTTGGCAATGAGAGCGAGTTTTTCCTTGTTAAAGATGATCATACTGATGATCAAGATTCTCGTCCTCCGGTTGGTGAATATGGAAATATCTCTATCTATCAATCTATCTATCTCTCTCTCTCTCTCTCTTTAGTGCAATTTAAGCTTCTCTAGCTCGTACAGCCTCGTTACAAATTGCCAACCATCCCTCTTACCCCCCCCCCTCTCTCTCTCTCTCTTTGTCACTCTTTGTCTCTCTCTCTCTCTCTCTCTCTCATTCAATTGATCGCGTCCTCGACGATACATTTGCGCGGCCTACCGTTACCTAATGACTTTTGCGAGTTACTAACACGTGATGCACATTCCCATGCATATATACACACACATACACACATATATTCGCATGCACACACACACATATATATATATATATATATATATATATATATATATATAACACAGATGTACGCAGTTAAATACATGCAAAGAAATAATCGACGTACTTTTCTAAACGTACGAGCTCGTTGCAATAGAGAACTATGACACGTTTTATGCAACTGATGTCACACTTCCTTCGGCTTTTGTATGCGCGAATTGTGAGAAACAATCGTGGATGGGGGGAGGACGCGCAGGACGATAAAAAAAAATCGTTCGTCGTTCTTTTTAATACGCTTAATATTTTTGCCCTCTACCCTCCCTCCTTCTTCCTGTGGTGAAAAAGTGTGACACTACGTAAACAGAAATGTTTTTATCGAAATTGTTTTATTTCGTGCACAATCGCATTGTTCCCGTGACGTATATACATATACATATGTGTATATATACATGTATGTATATATGTCAAATACATGATATCCTTATCAAATTATACGATTAGTATACATTTTCTCTCTCTCTCTCTCTCTCTCTCTCTCTCTCGTTCTCTCTTATTCTTGGAACCATTTGTATACGTCTGATGTATCGTTGCAAAATTTATTGTACATTAGGAAACATTTATCAACGAAAAACATGTCGTGTCGTGTGTGTGTGTGTGTGTGTGTGTGTTAGAACAAAATGGTGTATTTAAAAAAAGAAATACCTCGCGCAGAAGAAATCAGGTATCGAAAATGTAAGACTATTATTTAAGGGATGGCCTTTGATCTCGACGATCAAAATTCTACTCTTTCCAAATTCTACATAGGCTATCATTTTTTTTTTTGTTTACCCCAGATTATTAAAAAAATGTTTACAGGCTCGTAGTTGTTTAGTCAAAAAGAACGAAAGAAAAAAAATGAAATCGCCCGAAATGTCTCTCAAAGGAATAAATAACAAATTTTCAATCTAATCCCGCCCTTCTCCCTCCCGAAAACTTTTGTATCACCCTGTAGAAGTAATAATGGAAAGAGTTAACGGTGAATGGGTCCGGATGATTGGTCTTTCTTTTCCGCTATTTGCGAAAGCAAAACGATTACCAACAATGACTCATTCTTGGCTCGATCTTACTTACCCGACGTTATAGTAGAACTATTTCTACGAGATAGAGAAAATTTTCTTGAGAAAAATCTCAACGTATACCATTGTGTTTCCTGCCATTTTATTCTAACCTCATTGTCCCACGTTAAAAGCGTATCGAAAATATCTAATGCGTATCACCTTTTAACATGTAGTAATAATAATAATAAGGTCGGCGAAAGCATAGGCTATTTTAATTCGCAAAAATGGGGGCCTCCCTAAGTCGGTGGGCCCTTTTACGATGCTACCCTAACACCATTGATCCCCCTAAAAGCCATTTTATGGGGGACATTCTCTCTCTCTCTCTCTCTCTCTCTCTCTCTCTCTCTCTCGCTCTCTCTATCTGTCTGTCTCTTTCTATCACTCTTAGTCACCGATTATAAAGGATTGACATTTAAAGCGTCAAAGTGACTTACTTTCTTTGACGTATTCTTTCTTTGTACAGTATTCGCTTAGCGTGATTTATTCATCGTAGACAGATTTATTATTATACATTTGTACGTAATATGATAACAAAAAAAAATTTTATATATATATATATATATATATATATATATATAAATATGTATATATAAATGTATAATAAATAATGATCGATAAATATTTGTATTATTAGGGATATATTGATTATATTTTATATAAATATATTATAGTACGATATTAATATATTTATAAATATAATAGAATAATTAAAATTTTTAATAATAAGAATTAGATTTATTTATTTAAATAGATTTTTAATAATAAATAATAAATAATAATAAATAATAAAAAATAAATATAATAATAAATATTATTTAATAATAAATAATAAATATTTAATAGTTAATATTACTATTTATATTATTAATTATAATATATATATATATATACATTTTTTACTTTTATATATATATATATATATATATATATATATAAAATTAGCGATATATTGTTATGTATTAATTATGCATTATAATATTAATATATCAAAACACACACACACACACATATATATATAAATATTATACTTATATAGAAAATAATGAATGTATTAATGAATAAATCGAATAAATTTATATTGATTATTATATAGAGGTAAGAATGTCGCATTAGATTTGTAGATTGACGATACTTGGTCTCTCTCTCTCTCTCTCTCTCTCTCTCTCTCTCTTACAGACACACAACTTCTAATTATACTTTTCATTGAAAATAATGTTTTGGGAGGATCCTTCCGGTGTCTTTGTTGGAGAAGAAAAGTTGTATATATGTATATATACATACACACCCACACACACACATATATATATATATATATATATATATATATATATATCTGACAGTATCTCTTTTCTTTTCTATTTCTCTTCCCTTGTAGTATAGAGAAGGGACGCGAAGGATCGCTTTCCGGTTTGCTATGGAGAAAAACGAATGGTCAGGGTCGTTAATCCTGAGGAGGATGACGAGGCGGTAGAGAAGTTCAGGGGACTCCGTTCGAGTAAACGTGACTCATGCTCGTTCGAGGAAGAAGAGAAGAATAAGAAGACTAAGATGGTGATAGTAAAAGAAGAAGAAGAAGAAGAAGTAGTAGTAGTAGTAGTAGAAGAAGAAGAAGAGAAGGTGGAGGAGAAGGAGGAGGAGGAGGAGGAGGAGGAGGAGGAAAGCTGTAATCTCGATGTCGAGGAACAAACTCGATTTTACTCGAGACGTAATCTCGTTAAATCCTTTTCGATTAACTGGATATTCCTCTTTTCTGTTTGTAAAATCCTCCTTCATTTTTTTCCCCCTTTTTCTTTTCTCTTTTCTCTCTTTTTTTTTTCCTCTCCCGAAGAACAATTTTTCGACAACGATTCGTATTATTATTGCCGTGAAACTTTTCACAAGTCGAGATTTTTGACTCGTACACATTTGACGAATCGTTTTTGACAAACTCGTCGAGAAATATGTTTAGGTCAAAAATATAGAAACAATTGTAACTTCTGACAGTGCAAAATATGCGTTCGATAAAAAGAGAGAAAGAGAGAAAGAGAGAGAGAAAGAGAGAGAAAGAGAGAAAGAGAGAAAGAGAGAAAGAGGTCTTCCCACAACACAGTGTCCGTGTGATTCAGACTGTTCCTTTCCACGTTTCTACAAATAGAAAAGTGACGAAGAAAGAAATCAGAATGAAACCTCCCCATCAAAATTAGATGGGACGAGAGTGTGTTAGGCCATAGGAGAAAGAGAGAGAGAGAGAGAAAGAGAGAGACATATATCGGTCGTTGAACGATGAGAGACAGTAAAAAAAAAAAAAAGAAAAGAAAATTCCGGTGGTCGTCGAAAAAAAAAAAGAAAATAAAAAATAAAGAAACAAAAATCTACGACGAACAACTCTAAATGTTTACGCTAATGAAAGACCGCAAAAGCAAATAAATAAAAAATGAAAAAAGAAGGTGGGAACAAAAAATAAGACGGTAAAACGATGAGACGCATTTCGAGCGTGAAATGATCGAAGTTAGTACCGGGTGGTCCAATCGCTCGGCGCGCTAGTAATTAACTATTAAGCAATAAGTGGGTCGAGTAAATGGCAAGTGTGACTGGGATAGGAAAGAGATAGAAATAGAAAAAGAAAGGGAGAGACGAGGACGGAGAGACAGAGACAGGAGATAGGAGAGATAGTGATAGTGATAGTGATAGAAGGACTTATTACAAGTAAAACCGTTCGATTCGATTCTATTCGATTCTATTCGATTCGATTCGATTCGATTCGATTTCCTTTCTCCGCTTATTCCGCTTTCATGTATCATATAGTTAACGTGTAGATACTTCACTCGTCGACATTCGTTGGTTAGCAAGGGGAAACCCTTCTATGCGTCATGGACATATAAAAGCCCGAGGTGATAAGAACTAGAGCGTGCACTTTGCGTGTATATATGTGTGTGTGTGTGTGTGTGTGTGTGTGTGTGTGTGTGTGTGTGTAGGACTCTTACATGTACCACCATGAAAAGTAACGCATTACTTCTCCTTCTCCTTCTCTCTCTCTCTCTCTCTCTCTCTCTTTTTGATTTTTTTTCCTCCATCTTTCTTTCTTTCTTCCTTTCTTTACAGAAATGTGAAGCATGAATCATTCCCACTCTGCTCTGTTACCATTACCTACTACTTACTATATAACTACTGCCACTACTTGTACCACCACACAACTACCACTTTATATTCGCTTTTATAGTCTTCAAAAAGGCCCTCTATCCGAACCACCACCACCTACCTCTCCTCTCCCTCCTCTCCCTCTTACCCCTTGCCCTCCCCTGTCCTTTCCCCCCCCCTCCTCCCTACCCATCAATTTCGCTCGGTCTCCTCAAATCCCAACCCTTTACTCCTCCTCGTTCTTTTAACGAAATACATAATTAATGGGACGTTAGGCCACTGAATATAAGCCAGGCTTTTATTCATAGAGACGAGAGGCCGACACTCTCTTACGTAGGGACAAGTCCGTTTAATCACGTATGCACGTTGCCATTTCTCGTTAAAGACCAGCTTGAGCGACGATATCTAGGTCATAACGTTGTCTGAAATATCTCTCTCTTTCTCTATCTTTGGTTTTCTTGGTAAATGTCAGAGGTTCTAATTTTCGTCCGGAAGGAAAAAGAAAAAAAAAAAAAAAATTGAAAAATAAAGAGAAGTGAAGAGAAGATAAGAGAAAAGGAGAAAGAGTAATCGTGATGTAATGTAACGAATCGTTTCCGTTTTTCCCCGAAATTTTTTTATGGCACGAGCTTTTTTCTTTTTCTTTTTTTTTTTTTTTCGTAATACATCGATCAATTTATGGTTCGTTTTTACGAATTTTAACGTTGGACGATTTTTGTCGTTTTTTTATTTTTTTTTTTTTTATTTCTTACGGATGTAATATCGTATGGTATATGCGTATGTCTCTTTTTTTCTTCTTTTTTATTATACAGTAAAATTATATTTTAAATGATGTGTATGTGTGTATATATATATATATATATATATAAATATATAGGTTGTTACGTATATTTATTACACGTTGGTAATGTTATATAAATTATATTGTTCCACGTACATACATACGTATTGCAGAATATGAATTATGAATTACAATTATTAATATCTGTATTAATAGAATTTATTACGTATATAATGTATATAATTATTATATCAATACATTGCAATTTATAATGAATATATATATATATATATATATATATATATATATGTATAAAACGTTATAATTTTTCTAACGCACATATATTTATGATTCGATCGAATATTTTTCATTCGATCTTAATAAAATATCTAACTGAACGTAAAAACGAATTCGTATTAAATAAAAAAAAAAAAAAAAAAAAAAAAAAAAAAAAAAAAAAAAAAAAATCAATCAATTTTTATCAACAATAGTATTTATATATATATATATATATATATATATATATATATGTATATATATATACTTCCGTGAAAGTCGAATGAGGTCTTTGGTGAGAGGCATCTCGTTAACAAAAAACGTCCTGAAAATACGCGCTTTCCCTCGTACGGATACGAGAACAGCACGCACTACGAGAATTTATGAATATATTATTAATATAACGTAATACTCATACACACACACACACACACACACACACAGACACAAACGCAGACGCATATTAATATAGATATACATTCGTGATATTTGAATTTCCCGCGCACTCGCTATCCTTTCGCGCGGAAAAACGAAAGCACCGTTTCGCTTGTAAAAACGACGAATGAACGGACGTTTTACCTACGTCTCGCTGAAATGAGAGATAGTACTCGAGAGAGATAAGATTAAGGGAGTGAAAAAAATGGGGTGAGGTCGTGCCGGGAGGGCAGGAGGGGCAGACAGAGAGAGAGAGAGAGAGAGAGAGAGAGAGAGAGAGAGAGAGAGAGAGAGAGAGAGAAAGAGAGAAGACGAGAGATCGAAGTTCAGATACGCTTTAGTGGTAGATTAAACACTTTAATTTTTTTTTGTTCGTTCGTGGTAGTAGTTTCATTTTTCTTTTTTTTTCTTTTCCTTTTAACTCCCTCATTTCTCTCTCTCTCTCTCTCTTTCTCTCCCTCTCTTTTTTTCCTCTTTCCTTTTTCGTTCCTTCCTTTTTATTCGAGATTTCTTCAAGGCCTTCTAACTTATAACGCTCGTAGAATTACGTGCTTGTCTCTTATTTCTTGCCGAACAGTGAAGTTCGAAAGTCATTTATTATTCTCTCTCGATTTAATCCTCAGGTTCGCTGATCTTTAAATCCAGTTTTTAACCTTTCCCCGTCTTATTTTTCTTTCTCTTTTTATCTTTCTTTCATTCCTTCCTTCCTTCCTTCCTTCCTTCTTTCTTTTTCATGCCAAAATTATCAAACCCGTTGGAAAACCCCGACGAATTCTTAACTTACTCCTTTTCGCGTTCAATTACTGAAGTTAATAATTCTTTTTTTCCGTTCTTTCTTTTTTCTTTCTTTCTTTGTAGAAACATTTTTACGGAAGGCAGTCTTTGGTTTTTCTTCATTATTATTACAAGCTTAAGATGAATGTGAATTATCACGTTAATATATATATATAAAGTAAAAAAATATAGTACGTCCATTAGAGAACTATCGTATTTCGCAAGTGTCGTTGAAATCGATAAAGAAAAAAAAATCGAAAGTCAATGCAAAAAAGAAAAAAGTTGTCGATCGATAGTATTAGCGTTAATGTTTCTCTTTTTCTTTTATTTATTTTTCTTTTCTTTTTTTGTCTTTCTTTTTTTTTTGGCGATAATAATAACACCGAACTGTACTCGTTAATATCGCTCATTAAAAACTTTCGATGAACTTTTATATATATATATATATATATATATATATATATATATATATATACTTACACATATGTATTATATTATTATATGTATTATTATATGTATTATGTTATTATATATGTATTATATTTACGATGATATATACGAATATTAGAAACACATTGAAACTTGGCTCGTAAATATATATATAACAATAAAAAAAAAAAAAAAAAAAAACATTCAATGAACAGACAATAGGTTTCAATACGAATTTCGGTGATATAAGAATCGAACGTTTTCACGGCTTATGCTCTAGCTCGATAATGTTCATGATTAGTTAATTAGACCACCGACAGCGCGGTCTCTCACCCGAGCGTACGGGGTGAACGACCTCTTATTAATTAATGAAAGAATGGCTATACTCAGTCGGCCCGTTTTCATTTCTGTTTCAGGTGAGTTTCAATGCCCGTTGCATTGCTTATCCGAGATAAAAACTGTCATTGGTTATGAAGTTCGGTGAAGTATAAGTATTTATATATATATATATATATATATATATATACATACACAAACACACACATGTATGCGTGTATAAACTGATATACAAACATACACGTACGCCTTCTCTCGTTATCTTTCATCTCACTTTATCTTATCTTATTTTATTTATTTACCTCTTCTTTTCTTTTTTTCATCTTTTCATTTCTCATCTTAATTATCTATCGGACTTTTTAATCCATCGCGCTCTCGTTTCTAATTTTTATTATTGAAAAATACCTCAACGTTAGATAAGATTCGAAAGTACTCCTCCTCTTCCCTCCCACCATACCCCTCCCAATCAATCACCTCTTGGAACGAGAATATTATTCATGAAATCCGGGAAGTAAAATTGGTATTTGGTGCGTGGCTCAAATCTCCCTTGCAATATAAATATATACATATATACATATACATACAAACATACATATGTATATATATGTATATATATATATATATGTGTGTGTGTGAATGTGTGTCTGTCACGAAAATACATTTCATCGTTTCCGGATGCAGTGAGTCTGTAAATAAACCGTGCCGATGTTCGTGCTACGTGTTTCAAAGGCGATATTTTTGTATCGGTTGAGGAGGAACGCGCTAAGCTTTTCGGTGCGTGTACGAGGAATATCGTTAACATACGTCTCTCTCTCTCTCTCTCTCTCTCTCTCTCTCTCTCTCTCTGAAATACGTTATCTGGAGGGCAGATTCACGAATTAATCGAGGTTATCTCCTCTGTTGCCTCTGTGCCATCTGCTTAATATCATCGCGTATACTTTGATCGAGCTACAAAATTCTGTTTCGCGTTATGCAACGTAACATTTCATCGCTCGCCATGTTCGTCGAACATTGCGACAATCAATAAATCCTTAATGTATCGTACGTTATGTAAACTTTCTTGGGGGAAAAAAGAAGAAAAAAAAAAAAAAGAAAAAAGCACGACGAAAAGAAAAAGAAAAGAATAAAAAAGAAACGAGGAGGAGAGGGAGTAACGACGAACGATAGATATTATATTGTCGGTATTATTTCGATTCGGTATTAACACTCATTCTCGAATCGTTTCGATTCCTCCGATCGATATCTACGTTTATCTCGCTCCAGTAAACGGAGGAAACGATCTTGAATAGAAATGATCGTTTTCTCGTAAGAACTCACGCGGAACGTTTAAACGTTCGGCCGCGAGGAGAGGAAGAATTGTGGTTCTAAGGAACGGTCAGTTCAACGAGATAGATAGATGGATGGATAGATAAATAGAAAGATAGATAAAGAGAGAGAGAGAGAGAGAGAGAGAGAGAGAGAGAGAGAAATGAAATGAAATGAAATAGAATGAAATGAAATGAAATGAAATGAAATGAAATGAAAAAAAGAAATGAGAGAAGGAATAATTTTTGAAGGGAGGGAGTAACGTAGATGAAGAACTGGAGAGAGAAAGATAGATAGATAGATAGATAGATAGATAGAGAAAGAAAGAGAGAGAGAGAGAGAGAGAGAGAGAGAGAAAGAGATAAGACATTGACGGAGAGAAAGCATTATGACCATAAGTGTCGATGATCTCAGTCTCGCATGTTCAACTAACAGCATACCGAGTACTCTGACTTATTGCTCAGGCATTTAGAGGGGAAAATTAATGCGCCGAGAGAGAAAGAGAGAGAGGGGGGAGGGTAAGAAGGAGGGGGAGGTGGAGGTAGGAGGGATGCTGGATGGTTAAGCTTTAATTACAGTCATCTCTCGGTTAGCGAGAAAGTTCTCTCGCTCGATTCGAAGGTAAACGAGCTCGCGGAACGGGAAAAACGAGATTAATTGCCATTATCAAGTGTAATAATGTATCCAGCATGCGTACGATCCTCTCGTTGTGTACTAGAACGTTTCGTGAGTCTTCGAGAGTGTGTGTGTGTGTGTGTGTGTGTGAGAGAGAGAGAGAGAGAGAGAGAATTCGTCGCAAAAACATTTCACGGCCACTTTGTTATGAATCTCGAACACATTGTATTATTGCTCGTGATAATTCATAAAATGAATTTCACGGGGAACACACACATACACACACACATATATATATATATATATATATATATATATATATATATATACATATACGAACATAATGGATATATGCGTGCATAATGGATATATGCATAAATATATTGCGGAAATTATTATGGATATCGTGCAGATTTATCTCGACGAGTCTTCCTCGAAATGAAAATTCAGTATGATAGTTCAGAGTTCAGGGATTTTCGAACGAATTAGATCGATGGTTAAGTAATGAATTGAATGTTTCGATTATGGTATAACGATCGTGAAACAATATTATGCTTGTTATGTTGGATCTGCCAATTTTTCTTTTTTTTCCTTTTGTTGTTGTTGTTGATAAAAATAGATTGGAAATTAGAAATTTTTTGATGCGTTCGGACTCGTTTGTTTTTTTTTTTTTAAACAGGCTTTAAGAATACGATGATTTTTAAATGGGATAAAAATTGTTTATCTCTCTTTTAGAAATTCTCCTTTTTCTCCTTATCTTTGAAATAAATATTCGCACGTGTTGTTTTCTCCTAACGATATTAATAATAATAATAATAATGATGATGATGATGATGATGATAATGAAGATTATGATTATGATGATGATCATGATGATGATGATGATAACGATGACGATGATAATGTTAACCGAACCAACGCGTAGTCATTTTCTCTTACAAATATAATCGTATTTAACGAGAAAATGAAAAAATAATAATAATAATAAAAATCACGTCGCCAAAGAAAGAAAAGCGTTCGATGTCGCCACCGTTTATATATATATATATATATATATATATATATATATATATATATATATATATATAAAAGTAATACCTTATAATTGGTTTTCTTCTCGCGTTGTTAGACGAAGTAAATTATAACAGCAAACTCTCCCGATTAGCGGTGCAAACCGGTGCGTAACGCGAATGGCGGTCACGTGCTCTTGCACATGCAGCTGCGTTTAACGCGTTCTTATACGTGCGTATACATATATACATATATATATATGCGTGTGCGTGCGTGTGTTTGTGTATATATATACATATATATATGTATATATATGTAAGTATGTACGTATGTACCACCTGCAAATGAACTTAACTAACTTTTGTACATAATTAACTTAACTTTTACTCGGTTCTTACCGTCGTCGTCGTTGTCGTCGTAGTGGTTGTAGTCTTGAATAAGTTTTGAGAAAGGCATCTGCTGCCGATCATTTATGGTTGGGTCGCGTGCCCGGCTACGCTCTAATTATACTTAATTATCATCGTGATAATCATCTTTACTGGAGCAGAATGTCGATCTTTGGTATTAGATAAACAAAAAAGTAAGGAAAAGCGAGAAGTACAAAGAAGTAAATGAAGAAAAGGGGGAAAGAGGGAAAGATGGGGGAAAGAAAAACTTTGAGAGGCAAATAAGGAGCGAAGCTTCTTCTTCTTTTTCTTTTTCTTTCTCCTGAACCATTTGTCTTTTTCTTTATAAATTTCTTTCTTTAATTTTTTCGAAAACGTTTCTTGATGAGCCCACGGAATTAACGGACGATAATTATTATCGTAGTCATAGATAATAAATCGTAGTAGTAATTTATTTATTTATTTATTTATTTATTTATTTATCTTTTCTCTTTTTCCACTTTTACGTAATACTTTTTATAACTGTTTTCGAAGAGAAAACCCGCGAGGAATTCGTGAGTTCTTTGTTTGTTAACTAAATTCTGCTTCCTCGCGAGCAATGAGAAATCTTTATGTTCGTTGAACCTTAGGAGGACAAGTAACTTAACTCTAAAGTGAACGAAACGAATGTACTTACGTACATACGTACTGACCTAATTTCGAAAGATTTATATCGATGACCGTACGAATCGCTACGTCACATTCTTCCAGAGTAAGATCACTCGAAAAGATTCGTCAAACTTTATTTCAACATAGTATTTATTCGTTCCGCGTTTGAAAATTTAACTTACGAAAAATCAAATCAAATCAAATCAAATCAAATTAAATTAAATTAAAGTAATAAATGAATTTACACCGATGAACACGTTCACCCAATGAAAACGCGTTACATAACTTTCATTCGATTCGTATCGTTATATACGTACTAGGGTCGTTTCTTTGATTCTGTTGAAATATTAAATTACAGTAAAAAAAAAAAAAAAAAGAAAAAAAATGATTCGCACGCGTAAACGCGCACACACATATATATTTTTCGTTTTATTCAATTACGGTGTTTAGGAAGGAGGGGAGGGAAACGAGGTTTTAATTGTCAATTTAAATCATCGATTCAATTTTTTAATTTTCGATTGAAATTTTTTAATTTTCAATTAATTGAATCGATCGGAAATATTTGCCAATCGAATTTCAACAACGTCTTACTTCGTTCAACGACAAAATGTAAAATTAAGTTAAATCGATAAAAATTTTTCATCTATTTCAAAAATTTTTCATGTATACACACACACACACACACACAAAATAATCGACGTTGTTCTTGTCTGATGATGAAAATGGTTGGATGATACTAAACGATAATTGTACCATAGCAAGACTAATTCATTCGTACTATGCGATTCGAGTTTAATGGACCGCAGAAAAACGGTGGTCAGGAGAGAAAGCTTAAAATGCACAATCGTACCAATGTAAGAGTTTAGCTACCAAGGACCCTTCTCGTTCCTTTTTCTTCATTCATATATATATTCATATATATATATTCATAGTTAGAGAGAGAGAGAGAGAGAGAGAGAGAGAGAGAGAGAGAGGCCAACCCTAAACGAAAATTCCCTTTAACAAAAGAGAACTTCGAGGAGTTGTTCTCCGGTGAGAGAGGGAAAAAAGAAAGAAAGAAATGTGAATGAAGAAAGGGGAGAGAAAGAGAGAGAGAGTGTCCTCGAAGCAACAGCTAGCTAGCTAGCTAGCTAGCTATCGAAAATACTTATAATACGTAAGTACAAAGTGCCTGAACGTGATGCTGCCTTTGAAGCACTCGATAGCCTTACGTCGTTTTTTCTTTCTTTTGTTTTTTTTCTTTTTTTTTTTTTTTTTTTTTTTGAATGGGAAGGTCGAATAATCGCGCCTTTCATAATTTTTTTTTCCTTTTTTTTTTCTTTTTTTTTTTTTATCGTCTTCGTCTTTCTTCCGTCGAACCACAAAATTTTTTTTTCTCTATTATAATAATAATTGTTGGTATTATTTATGTTATATTTTATTTCAACGAATTTGGTAATGTTCGATTGTACGTTAACTTGCGTTCCTTTTCCATAATTTTTCTTTTTTTTTTTTTTTTTTGACTAGGTAGATATTAAAAAGAAAATAGTTCTCGTTGCATAAAAATAATTGTATTATTTATATATATATATATATTTTTATTATTTTTTTTAAATTTCATCAAATTTGGCAACGTTCACATGTATGTCAATTATGTTTGTATTATATATATTTGTATATATGTTTATATTTATATATATATATATATATATATTTTATTTCGTAAGAAGACAGAACGTCGACTATGAACTGAGATTAAGTTGCAAATCTCTCTTTCTCTCTCTCTCTCTCTCTCTCTTTATCTGTCTTTCTCTCTCTCTTGTCCAGCTGACTTCCCTTTCTACCCGCAAGAACACTCTCACCGATGACGGAGAACGAGTTTTCGCTTATCTTATGGCTAAGAACCTACCTATACATACCTTCGATATATTTTATATATATATATATATATATATATATATATATATATATATCTGTGTGTGTATGTGTGTGTGTGTATTTCTGCTTCGTTGCATACACTCTCATGAATTTTTACTCCGCGTGTCTTCTGCTTCTTTCTTTCTCCGTACGTACGATCCCACGCTCCTTGCATAACCCACCATAGCTTCTCTCTAGTATCCACATACTATTTGTATAGAATACGAATCTCCAAATTATTACATTATTTTACGGAAATGTCCTTTCGTGTTTCGTAATTGTTCCCACTCCCCTCTCCTTCCACCTCATCCACCCAATAGATGCACATATTAATCCAACGTGAAATAGAATTTCATCTCAATGAAATAATTCGATTCAAGTTTGAAGTATTCAATTTTTGTCCCAATGTTCTTGGACTTTTTAACCTTTTTCTTTTCTTTTTTTTTTTTCTTTGAGAAAGTAATGAATGAATTCGTTTTCTCATCAAACAAAACAAAAAGTAATAATAACAAAAGGAAGTCCATATACATTATATCATTGCATGTACAAAATAATGATCTAACGATTCCGTCGAATTTGATCGGTCGATCGCGAGAAAACGAGTTTCTTTGTCGCGAATGAAAAAAAAAAAAAAAAAAAAAAAAAGAAAAAGAAAGAAAAAAATTCAATAACAAGAAACAAACAAAAATGGCGTTCCAATACTAATTTCGTCGATATATCAATTAATCACCGATTTGTCTCGTCCACGTTCCTATACGTTTCAATTTTGATTTTGTTACGAAATAATTGAAACGAAACCGTATGTCCTGTTTTAATGATGAGGGAGGGAGGGGAGTGGAGGGGGGAGAAAAGAAAAGAGAGTGAAATTCTTCGAGTTAACAGGTTGATAATAGAAATAAGGGGGGGGGGTGGTGGGGTGGGGTGGGACGGGGAGGTAGGTCCTTCTCAGTGAATGTGGTTTATGCTAATAGTAAGAGAAATGTAAATTTATCGTACGAGTTGAAGTCGAACGTTCGCGCCTACGCCCTATCGACGGCCCTTCAATAACGTAGAGACCGCGTACAACACGTTTGTTCGCTCTTTACAATGTAGCCTCGTCTCTCATTCATTCTTATTACCAACCATGAAAAACGATCTTTCTATGGACACACACACACATATATACCGATATATACCATATACTGTACCGTACCATCGTCCCCATACATTTTAACCGTATATAACATGAAAAACACGTCGAAAATTGAAATACGAGTGTACGAGAGCGAGTTCTGCGTTCCCTCCCCCCTCCTCCTGCACCCTCCCCCCCGAACCTACTTCCTTTTTTTCTCTCCTCTTATTTTCCCTATTTACACGTGTGTACACGTACTACATAGTAATACATAACACGATGAATCGACATTTACGATGACACGGGCTATGACGACAATGGACGGTACGTGAGAGTAAGAGAGAGAGAGAGATGAGATGAGATGAGATGAGATAGAGAGAGAGAGAGAGAGAGAGAGAGAGAGAGAGAGAGAGAGAGAGAGAGAGAGAGAGAGAGAGAGAGAGAGAGAGAGAGAGAGAGAGGATACGTTGGATTCTGCGAGACCATGTGATCTCGCGCCACCGTTAAATTGTGTTTGGTCATCCTCTAGCTATAAATAATTCTAAAGCTGAACAATAGGAGGATGCACGAACAGCTGGAAACGCCCTCAAAAGAGTGACCACCCTAGGAATCGTATAATAATATGACATAGATTATTATAGTTGAATGACTCCTTGTCCTCTCTCTCTCTCTCTCTTTCTCTCTCTCTCTCGCGCGCGCGCGCGCGTCAATTAATATTTGGACTCTTCGGATCCCATAAATCAGAGTGTTGTTGTATGTAAGGAAAAAAAAAGGGGAATAAAAAAATTTTCGTCCGACATTTATATGGAATATACGCAAACGAATGTGATTTTTGATAAAACGTAGAGAGAGAGAGAGGGGGGGGGGAGGGGGAAGGATAGAAAAGAAAGAGAAGAAAGGTGATACTATTAACGATAATAAAACGATTATATTACGATCAATAAGAATTCCGTCGGGAAACGTATCTACGATCGTTATATAATATCATTGAAAGTCCAATATATTAATTGTAGATCCCGTCGATCGAGAACCCTACGTCCAATTAATCGTATCGTTTTCGATCGTACACAAGAGATATATCAACGCTTTCGATCCATAAATCGAACCTCATCCGACGAGTTAGGTTGGATGTTTTATTGAAACTTGAACGAAAAAAATAAATAAAAAAAAAAAAAAAAAAAAAACAAATTAGAGAAGAAAAAAAGTAATGAAAAATCAATGGACAGGCAAACGAGCTCAAAAACCGGGTGATAGATTTATCGTTGGATAAGGAGGAAGATTAAAAAAAAAAAATTAGAAAAAAGAAAAAATAAAAGAAAGGAAAACGTAACGATCGATCCCTACGTACGACGAATGGATTTTGTCCGTTGGTACATCGAATGCATTTAGTATACATGAATTTTGTCTCTAGGAATACACGAGGATTCGTTTATCTGAACGAGATAGAGAGTCAGCAGTCCCTCTCGCTAAGCCACAACGTTGGCACCAAGCTGCCACGAAAAAAAAATTACGAGTGGGAAGGGCCGTCGAGATACATACACGCACGCGCGCGCACACACATACATTTACAGATATATATGTGTACATATATATATATATATAAGCTCGAGTTCTGTTAGAGGGCACAAAATGAACGTTCGATGCGCTCGACGATAATGCCGAGCTTTCACGGCTGACTTCGATAATAATATCGCTTTAATGGCGATACCTTCGTCGAGTATTCGCAACAAACGTGATTCTCTCTGCATGACTGAAGTAACTACGTATATACAATAAAGGTGTGTTCATATATACATATAAATATTTTATATATATATATATATATATATGTACGAACGAGTATATTACACGTGTATACAGTAATAATAATAACATATTAATGTATGAATCAATTATTGATCTATTAGTATCGTATCATTTAACGGGATATTATTTATCTGAGAAAAGAAAAAAGAAAAGAATGAGAAGAATAAGATGAAGAAAGTATGATATAAAACGGGACGATTATTTAACGCTTTAATTATTATCGTTGATACGTTAACACCGCCGTCTCGGAGAGTCGATTTAATCCGTGGTAATGAAGTGTAAGTATTATTAAGTACGGTGGTCAATGATAAAGCAATAAATTCAAAACCAACCCTTTGCTCCACCCTCCCTTTTCTCCCTCTCTCCCTCTCTCTCTCTCTCTCGTCATTCACTTTCATTTTGGTCACCCTAACCGATCCTTCTTACTCTTTATTTTACTTTTTTTTTTTTACTCTTTCTCTCTCTCCTCTCTCTTTTTTTTTTCTTTTCTTTCCTTTTTCAAATCGCATTATAAATCATCGTCGAGTTAATGGCGTGTGAATCTGATGAATCGCCGCGACTGGTTAGCGAGTGTGTTTCTCCTCGGCCCTGGTAGAAAGCGAGTCGAGTCAATGGACGTTGATCTTTTCATTCGCCTAGCACAACGCGCCCGCTCTTTGAAATAATTTCTGGACGTACTGGCGAAAAAGAGGGGAGGGGACTTATTGCATGCGAATGAGAGGGAGAGAGAGAGAGAGAGAGAGAACAACAATTGATTCTCCGAGTCGAATTTTTATTTCGTTAGCCCTTTCCTTTACGAACGAATTCCACCACCCTCGTTTAATCGACTATTTAACGAGCCTGTCCTTTCGGTTACGATCAATCCAAAAACATTTTCCGTCGATTATATAAAGATAACTGTCACGTTGTGTATCGCGCGTAATTTAATGATTATGAACGAATCGCATTTATCACGGAATCTTACGAAATAATTAGATATTGGAGAACGAAGCAACGATTCGTAAAAATCGATCGAGCGCGTATCTTCTTCAACCTGCGACACGGAATTATAGAACGAATCGGTATTTCGATATAAGCAAGAAATAAAGAAAAAGAAGAAGAAAAGGAATAGGATACGAAGAGAAATGATTAGGTAAGACTTCCGTCGAACGTAGTGACGAGAGGAGGGAAAAGATAAGAAAAGAAAAGAATAGAAAAAAAAAAAAAATATACAAAAGAAATGAGAGATCAGAAACGAGGTCTTTAAAGTGGAAGTAGAATGAAATAAGGAAGGGAGAATAAAATATGCGACGACTCGGAACGAGAGATAGCATTAGCTCGTTATGACAAGATAATGAATCGATAAATTATAAGAAAAATAGAAAATAAAATAAAATAAAAATTTTATTGATATTCAGAATCAGAAATGCATCAATCGTTTCAATGTATATGCAAAGGTAAGAAGAAACGATACGAGGTAGAAGAAATGAATTAATAAATTAAGAGATAAATAGAAAATAAAGTGAAATAAAATAAAATAAGATTTATGAAGATTCAGAATCATTGGTGCATCGGGAATGCATTAATCGTTTCAACGTATATACAAATGTAAGAAAAGATACCAAATCGAAAGATGTATTAATGTATTAAAGGAAAAATGGAAAACAAAATAAAATAAAATAAAATAAACTGAAATAAAATAAACTAAAATTTATGAAGATTCAGAATCATTGGTGCATCGGGAATGCATTAATCGTTTCAACGTATACACAAACGTAAGAAAAGATACGAAATCAAAAGATGTATTAATAAATTAAAACAGAAGTATATAATAAAGTACAATTTATACGTACTCGATTATAAATGTCTGTATCATTTCAATATATCGAAAAGAAAATAAAAATAAAAAAAATAAAAAAATAAAATAAAAAATATATATTTATATATGTATATTATATATGCATACAAAAGAAACATTTTAAACTGTTAGTTTTATATAATACATACATACACACATATACATATACATATATAATACATACATACACACATATACATATACATATATAATACATACATACACACATATACATATACATATATAATACATACATACACACATACATATATATATATAAACAAGTACATATGTACGTATACGTACGCGTATATGTAGTGCTATAAGAAGTATGTTTCACTTGAGAAGAGTCAAATACGTCAGTTATGTGGGACAAGATCGTATAAAGAGTTTTCAAAAGGTACCAGTAGAATACGTCCCTGGTTTAGATGGGAGAGTAAAAGATAAGATAGAAAGAGAGAAGAAATACGTACGGTCTCATTCAGAGGCAAAGCACGCAGACTCCGCTATGCCCTGGAGGCCCTTACGCACGAGAGAAGAGATACGCACATCCTGCTATGAAGGGAAGCCAGTCCTCTCCCTCCCCTTCCCCTCCCCCATACCAAACCAAACCAACCAACCGACGACCCTTCCTTTTATTCTTTTCTTTTCCCCCTTTTTCCTCCTTCCACCTCTTCTTATTCTTTTTCTTACGTTTCTTTTTTCATTTCTCCCACTCATCTCTTCTCCCTCGCCCGTTCTCCTCCCCCTCCTCCACCCCCTCCTCCTCCTTCCTTCTTTTTCATCTCCTCTCTTCTCCTCTCCTTTCCTTACTCGCTTGCTTGCTTGCTTGCTTTCTTGCTCGCTGGTTCTTCCATCTTCTACTTTTGCTTTTCTACCACAGCTACTTCATCTTTCTTTTCTCTCTCTCTCTCTCTTTCTCTTTCTCTCGCTTCTTTTTCATCCCTTTTCTTTAACATGATGTGTGTCTGCCGTTAGTTGGTGCATGCTGTCTGGTTCATGCAGCTTCTGTGTCCCACCATCGTACGAAGTAACTAAGTCTCTCGTATGAGAAAGTTCCGTTCGTTTCTCGTTGAAGACAGCCCGAGTCAAGTTCTAATTCCTATAACACACATTCGTACACGTTAAATGCCTCTAACATTATACGCGGACACGTTAGAATATTTATTAATTATAATAATTATTATTGAAGGTTTTGAAAAGTTATCAATTATAATAATTGTAATCGTCGGTTTTGAAAAGTTATCGATTATAATAATTGTAATCGTCGGTTTTGAAAAGTTATCGATTATAATAATTGTAATCGTCGGTTTTGAAAAGTTATCGATTATAATAATTATAATTATCGGTTTTTAAAACATATTATTAATTATTATAATTATTGGTTTTAAGGATCGTTTAAGGGATATATATATATATACATATTTTTTTTTATTTTTATTTCATTATTTCAAACGACGTGAGTTATGTCCCGTAGATATGAAAAAAAAGGAAAAATTTCAAAATCGACACACACACACACACACACACACGTACGCGTACACCATTGAATTCGGACGGTGTATTAGGGATCGAACGGATATATGGGGCGTTTTATTCGTTAAACGTGTTTAACGATAAACGATCGTTATCTGAAAATGATTCTGCATACCGTACCCATATAGAAAAATTGAAAAATGAAAGAGGAGAATTTGTTAAAAAGAGAAATTTTTTTTTTTTTTTTTTTTTTAATATTTCTCGTGCACCAGGATATTCACGTACGTTCCATATAGGAACTCAAAGAGTTGATGTTCGATTAATTATAAGCGTGCTCTTTTTTTTTCTTTCTTCTTTTATTTTTTCCTTTTCTATTTTTTCTTTCTTTCACGATCATCCGAGTATTTTGCTATTAATAGAAAATACCTTTATTCGTCGTACGTAGTCCAGTACGCGATGGTCTTTCTCCTTTTTGTGTGCCATTGTCCTCTAAAGAACTTCTGTTCTAACAATAAGTCTAATAGAAAAGAAATTCTTGGCTTTGATCCAACGTTCTAACGATATATATATGTGTGTGTGTTGTGTATGTGTGTGTATTGTGTATGTGTATCTACTATAACGTTAAAAAAGAAAATTATTTCTATTTGATGTACTTTTATCAGATTGGTATTTACGATATTATCAATCTGTTATTGTATATCTACGATCTATTATAGAGAAGAGAAAAAGAAATTATATGTATATATATATATATATATATATATATATATATATATATATATATATATATTTTTGTATAACTTTCTCAAATAATTTCACGTTAGATCGAAGAATATATAAGAAAATCTTTAAGATCTCGTCTTGGATTCTAACTGTGCGAGGATTATAGATCATGCGATGGAATGCAAGAGGTCAACTTTATAAGCGGCATATATATATATATATATACACATATACAAACACACACACACACACACACACATATTATTACGCGGAATACTATACTTACAATCCGTTTCTATTTTCGATACGTCGTAAGTAAAATAATCATCGAGGGTGTCCCGTCGATCTTTTAAAAATCATTCCCTCTAACCCTTTCTTTCTCTCTTTTGAAAAAAAAAAAAAATATCGATGGAAGGATCGAACAATCGTAGAAACATATTGCGGATAACAATCGCTAAGTAGAGAAGCTAAAAAGCTTTTTATTTGTTACATAGAAAAAATGAAATAAAAGGAAAGAAAAGAAACGATCCCTTTCGTATCGTGGGTAGTAGGTAGGTAACTAAGTATATCAAGATCGTTAATAACATCGTCGCGTTGTCCGTTAGAAAAATCCCGTTGTAAAGATATCCCTTAGAATCTCCGACTAACTCCCTCTCCCCTCCTATCCTCCCTCCGAACCGATGAACGACGAAATATTATTGTCAAATCTACGCCCAATTTTTTTTTCTTTCTTTCTTTCTTTTATTTTTTTTTTTTTTTTTTTTTTTTAAACGAGACTCGCTTACCTCCTACGACGAACAAATTTGATATCGTAACTAGTAGGCACGCGTGCACGCCTATCGAGTGCGTATTGCATTATATATTATATATATATATATATATATATATATATATATATATATATATATATATATGTATGTATACTTATTAACAATAGAGCAAAACGGAAACGCACAGTCAGAGAAATACATTGAGAGAAAGAGAGAGAGAGAGAGAGGGGGGGGAAGGAGATCAATTATTATTACTACCGTTGCAGTTGGCAGTATACTGACTGCTGGTAATATGTCTTTATCGAGTGTCTTCGTTCGAACAGAAAGAGAAAGACAAAGACGAAGAGAGAGACAGAGAGAGAGAGAGAGAGAGAGAGAGAGAGAGAGAGAGAGAGAGAGATCTCGATAGGGAATGAAAAGGGTATAGCAAATGTTGTAGAGGACCCCGACCGCGTGCCGATCATTAATATATAACCGTTGGGTTACGTATGTATTTGTTCGGATCGTTAAGAGAAGAAACGTCATCGAGTCGTATTGATGGAGTAAAGAGCCGAGCGTAGCATGGTGGAAGTGTTGGAGAGAGAAAGAGACAGACGTAGAGAGAGAGAGAGAGAGAGAGGGGGGGGAGGGGGAGGGTAAACCGACAAAAAAAGAAGACAAAAATAAACAAATATAAGTCGAACTGGAATGTAAGAAAAAAAAAAAAAAAAAAAAAAAAATAAAAGCACCCCAAAGTCTTCTTTCTCCCTTCTGTCCCCCCTCTCCCTCTCCTCTCTCTCTCTCTCTCTTTCTCTCTCTCCTTTTTGGTTCGTCGTCTCATTTCGTTTCAATTACAATTGATTTCTGTTCCTGACTGAGAACGAAACGAAACTCTCTCTCTTCATTGCGTTGTATATGTATGACTCTCTCTCTCTCTCTTTTTCTCTCTCTCTCTCTCTTCCTTTCTCTCCGGCTTCAAACGCCACAAAGGATCCGTGTTTTTCTCGCTGCAGGACTTCGAGACGAGTCTCTTCGTAGTAGGAGAAACCAGCAGCAACAAGCATCAGCATCAGCATCAGCAGCAGCAGCTGTTTGCTGTTGCTTTTGCTGTTGCTTGCTACTGCCGTAGACCCCCGCGATCGACCGCCCGTACGACCGACCGACCAATAATCGACCGCTCGACCGACTCGACCGTACGTACGACCGACTCGAAGAGAATGGTGGGGGTCCCTGTATCTTAGCTTGAATTTAACGGTGGGGATTTTAGAAAGACCGTGAAGGCCCTGATAATGGTGATGATGGTGATGGTGGTAGTAGTAGTAGCAGCAGTAGTAGTACCGGTGATGGCAGTGGTGATGATGACGATGAGGAGAAAGAGGAGGACGAGGAGGAGGAGGAGGAGGGGGAGGAGGGGGAGGGGGAGAAACTATGCGCTCCCTATATCGTTCCATTTGACCGTTCCTTCTCTCTACCCAATTAAAGATGCAAGAATGGATTCGTTCCTCCTCACCCCGTCCCTAATTCCATTCCCAATACCTCCCCTCCACCGTCCCACCCATCCCTTTTCCACGAAAGATTTCGACGAATGCGAGGGCGTGGCGATAGGAACCTTCTCTCTCTCTCTCTCTCTCTCTCTCTTTTTTCCTTGGCCCTTCTAAATCGTACTTATTTACTTCGTACTGTTGTAAGAGTTGAGAGAGAGAGAGAGAGAGAGAGAGAGAATGGGTTGGAAAAAGGTAGGGTTGTAGGGAGTTCTGATACCCCCCACCCCTCCCCCCAATTTCAGCCCACCCATTCCCCGGAACCGATCGGATTTCTTTCGCGTATCTTACGCCCTTCCACGCTTTGTTCAATGACCTTTTGCCCTTCGTTCCTCGGCGACGACTGATATCGATCTCTCCTCTTCACGGCCAAGCTAACGCGATTGGATTTTTGTATTATTTTTTTTTTTTTATACACACACACACACACACACACACACACATATATATATTTATTTATTTATTATATTTTCGAATCATTCTCGATCACCAAGTAATAATAATTTCTGTTTTTGTTCTTATTTTCTCTCTTTTCTATTTATTTATTTATTTATTTATTTATTTTTATGTGTGCGCGCGGGGACAAACGCCTACCGTTTTACCGATCGATAAATCGTATTCTCGAATAAGGGGAAGGGGCGAGGGGCGAGGGGTGTGAGGTGGCGTGGGTATTTATTACGTTTAAGGATATATATCGAGAGTAAGTGTGCGTTTGAGAAGAGACGAATAATAACGGGTGTCCATAATCCGTTCGACGATCGTAGAAATTATTCAGCTGGAAAACGTTTGAGAATTCTTGGAACTTGGATTCCATCGGGCATGGGGCGAGGGTTGGTGGGTGGGAGGGAGGGAGGAAGGGAGGGAGGGGCGAAGGAAAATAAGAGAAGTGATAAGGAGAAGAAGGAGAGAAGAGGAGAGGATAGAGGGGGAGGGGAGGAGAAAAAGAAGAGAGAAAGAAGATATGGGAAAGCAAAGCACAAGTCCTCTTTATCTCTCGTATCGGTGGGATTCCACCAGTCACATCAGTTGTGGATTAACGTCTCAATGAGAGAAAGAGAGAGAGAGAGAGAGTGAGAGGGAGAGAGGAAGAGAGGGAGAGAGAGAGAGAGGCAACAGTCTAGCCACGAGTGATTTAATCTTGCATGCAAACGGATATACCGACTCTCCGTAATGCGGCTCGGTGATGCTTTTTTATGGTATGCGAAAAATTTCGATGCTTCGTGTATTACGCCATGATGCGCATGTATTTATATATGTATGTGTATGTACGTACTTACGTACGTACGTACGTATGTATATACGTCGAAGTTATATACATATGTTTATTTGAATTTCACGCCATCGATCACTCGACGAGAATATCAATCCATGGACTTTATCGAGACGCAAATTTTTTTCTTCTTTTTTTTTTTTTTTGTAATATTTTTCCTCTCTTTCAGGGGTTTTCATTTTCTTTCCTCTCTTATTTTTCTTCTTTTCGCAGTACACAATGACGAGCTAATATTTCGATTGTTTGTTACTTATTACGTTCGTGACTTATTAAAAATTTTCAATTAAAAAAAAAAAAAAAAGAAAGAAGGAAAAAGAAATACCGCCGCTTGCTTCATTTATTCGAATATGAAGATATTAAAAACGTTTTCAATAAAAAAAAAAAAAAAAAAAAATGATAATACCTGTGTCGTTCGTTCGATTATAAAAATAGTCAATGAAATATTTCGACGTTTACTTATTTGCCAATCGATTGCGTACGATTTATCGACATTATTTATTTAATTATTTATTTATTTATATATTTATTGATTTATCGATTCCCATAATTCTTCAACTATAATAATTCGTAAAGTTGGACGTACAAAAGTTAAGATAGTATGTGAAAGGTCGATCGAACTAAAAAAAAAAAAAAAAGAAGAAAAAGAAAGGAGAAAAAAAAAAGAAAAGAATTATAAACGAGAGGACATACATATCCTACGATATGAAATAGCGTGGTACGTGAAAGAGAAACGCGTGGGTAAAGAGGGAAAGGGCAAAGGTGTAGAGGGATGATGGTAGGAGGGTGGGAGGGAGGAAGGGATGGAGCGGGGGTAAACGTTAAAGACTAGTAACTGGAGACTCTTGTGCGAGCGAAGCATTTAACCGCTGACCGTAAACAGAAAAAGAGAGAAGGGTGTTGTAAGACGACGAGGAAGAAAGAGTTTTGCGGAGAGGGATGGGGAAGACCTGGCGAAGGGGTGAGATTGGTTGGTTGGTTGGTTGGTCGGTCGGTCGGTGGTAGAAGTGAGAGTCTCTCGGTTCCTTTTCTATTCTTCTAAGGGCGTTAATTACGCGGCCCGTACTTTACTTTTACTTTATCCCTATTCCTTTATACCTTCTTAACGATTTCCATTGTCATAAACGGGAATCGTTTGTAGCGTTAAAGAGAAGGAATAACGTATTACACATACGTTAGATTATTATTATTATTATAATTATAATTATAATAATAATAATAATTATTATTATTATTATTATTGTTGTTGTTGTTGTTGTTGTTGTTATTGTCTTATTTCTTTCGTCTTTTTTTTGTTTGTTTTTCAGATACGTCGTACGAGAAAGCTTGCCGGAGAGGAAGTGCACCGGCTACGCCGGTACTCGGAGGACGACCCTTGGACGTTACACCGAATAGGATCGTCGTAAGTGTCTCGTATACCTTAATGATCTTTTTCTTTTTTATTTATCAAAAAAAAAAAAAATAATAATAAACAAATAAAGAAAATATATATATATGTATATATATTTTTTTTTCTCCACTTAATTCTCACGAACTTAAAAGAGCCGATTGTGTTCGTTCGTCCATATTCATATCGGACAATCGTAATTTTCTTGATGGTTATCTCTAACGATATGACAGAAATAAAAATGAAAATAGAAATAAATATAGAAAGATAAGAATGGAAATTCACGAGGGAGAAAGATTTCCCGCGTTAACTCGGTCGGTAAGGTAGGAATCTTAAGTGGCGGCAAAAAGGTTCGCGCCAAATTTTTGTCGTCGTGTTAATACACTCAATCTTTCGTAAATGTAATCGTTTTATTATTACTATTATTATTATTATTATTATTGTTGTTGTTGTTGTTGTCATTATTATTTCTTTCGTTCTTTGTTAAACGAGGAAATTTCAAAACGCACATATCGCGGGAACTTGACGAGGAAGTTTTTATGAAACGATATCGTTAAAGAAAAAAAAAAAAAAAAAAAAAAAAAAAAAAAGAATTAAAAAAGAAAAAAGGAAGAGGAAGTAGGAACGATCTAGCTCGCGATCTCGAACGATCGTAAATCGTTGATGGGTCGTGATTGAAAGTGAATTTACATGACGATAAGTAATATCGCGACGAATATGCGATAGTAATGGCATAGTGGTCGTGTTCAATAGTAGTAATAGTGATGGTAATAGTAATAGTAGTAGTAATAGTAGTAGGTAGGTACGTTCGAAAAGGTTCTCCCTTTTCGACTTTATCTACCTGCTGCGATTTTATCGCGTACTAGCACCGTATATACTCGGCTTGAATGCAAAAGCAGACGACGCAATACAGAAAATATCGATCCGGTCTACTCTTCGTTTAACCGGGGCAGGTGTTCTCAAATCCCACGTGATAGTTTTCTTTTACCGAAGACTCGTATACGTGTTAAAAATACAATGACACAGGCGAGCGCGCGCGCGAGCACGCGCACGTGTATATCCGTATACATACACGTGTTGGAAGATCGAGTCGGACGAAATCCAATAAATCAAAAATTGCTTTTCTTTTCTTTTTTTTTTTTTTTTTGCGAGGACTCGACTCGTAATGATAAATAAAGGAGGACAAAAGAAAGAAGAGAAAGAGATAGCGAGAGAGAGAGAGAGAGATGGGGGGGGAAGGAAGGTATAAAAGTTTGTGAAAAAAAAAAAAAATTGTCAGATATATAAATATATCGATCGATCGATCGAAGAAAAGAAAAGAATGGTAAAATTTGATGGCACGGAGGGGGGGGGGGAGCTTGAGAACCCCTCGAAGACGTTTTTGTCCTTACCTACCCGATGTGGTGTTGCTGATGGTGGTGCGAACGTGAACGACACGTTGGTGGTGGTAACATAAGAGAAAGAGAGGAGAGAAAGAGGAAGACGAAGAGGACGAAGAAGAAGAAGAAGAAGAAGGAGACGTAGACGAGGGGCTTTGAGAGGGGTCCAGGGGGTGAGCCGTTTTGCTTCACCTGAATACTACAGGGGCAGGCTTTTCGGTCGTAGTCCGGTACAAAGGTGCGCCCCAAGGATCCCTTGACTTCGAACTACCCGGATGAGCAACATCTGCGCCAGTCGACGAACAGATTTTGCCGCGAAATCATCTCCTCTTTCTCTTTACACACATATATATATATATATATATATATACATATTACATATATACAAATATATATGTGTGCGTATATAAATTTTTTGTCTCGTTTTGTTTGTCATTTTTGTTTTCCCTTTCGTTCGGTATTACGTGAATATAAAAATCGCGATTAATTTTTTTTTTTTACCGAATCTAAAGAATATTCTATCTTTTTTTTTTTTACATATATATGTATATATATAAATATATGTATATGTTTGGATTTGATGTTGTTGTTACTGTTGTTGTTGTTGTCGTTGTCGTCGTCGTTTATGTGTGCGTTTCTTTTTATTTTTTCCTCTTTCTATTCTCCGTAAAAATATTCGTGTTATCATCATCATCATCATCAATCGTCGTCGTCGTCGTCGTCGTCGTCATTATAAAAGTGAAAATGATACTTTTTCCAACGAGTTTCGAACGTTCCGAAATAGTGAAATAATGAGAACTTTTGCAATTATTTTTTACGTTATATTTGGTGTTCGTACGTTTGTTCGTTCTTCTTTTTTTTTCTTTTTATTTTATTTTATTTCTTTCTGTTTTTGTTTTACCAACGCTTATCAACGATTTTCATCG
>OU427000.1:5473180-5483180 GCA_911387935.1 Dolichovespula saxonica | reverse complement strand
CTTTATGCACGGACAACCGCCAAGCTCAAGGCCGACCTCTGCTTTTGGGGAGAACACTTCGATTTTCATCATCTACCGTCGGTCAATACGATTCAAGTTAATCTTTACAGGGAGGCCGATAGGAAAAAGAAAAGAGATAAAAACGTTCTAATTGGTGAGTCCTCGATATTATTTCATCTTATATATATATATATATATATATATATATATATATATATATATATATATATTTCTTATTTTGTTTCGTAAATAATAATAAAAATAAAAATAATAATAATAATAATAATAATCATAATAGTAATAGTAATAGTAATAATAATAATAATAATAATAATAATAATAATAATAATAATAATAATAATAATAATAATAATAATTTATAATAATAATAATAATAATAATAATGATCGATAATAAAACTTGGTGTTGTATTATGTTGGCAAGGATGAAATTTGTAGTTAACGTAGCCTAATTGCCTTTTTTTTCTACAAATTTCATCCTTGACGACCTGATATACAAGGGTGTTTCAGCTGAAGGAGGTCGTCTAAATATTTTCTTTGTTTTTTATGATACTTTGAATGGTTTAAAAAAAAAGAGGTATGTTATGAATAATTTATATATATATATATATATATATATATATATATATATATAAATTATTAATATATAAATTATTATTATGTATATATAAATTATATATATATATATATATATATATATATATATATATATATATATAATAGTATAATGTTATGTATGTTATATAGGTGGCCTCCTTTATTTGAAACACTCTGTATATATACTTGTCTTCTTATTTCGTTATTATTTATATATTTATTTATGTATTTATTTATTTATTTATTTATTAATTTTGAAAGTGAAATTTGAAAAGAAAAAGATAAAAATGATTGTTAATGATATTTATGATCGCGATCGTTGTACCCTTTAACGATGTTATTACAGGGATATTTAATATACATTAAAAAAAAACAATATCTTGTTTATCGAATATTTTGGTAAAGACCAATAACGTCATATACATATATTTATTTATTTATTTATTTATTTATTTTATTAATTTTGTTTTTGTCTTTGTTAATTTCAGGTTCGGTCAGCATACCAGTTCACAACGTAACGTCGCGTTATTTAACAGAAAAATGGTACCCGGTGGTAGGCGACAAAGGTCCTTTAAAGGATCCACCAGCGCTCAGGGTAAAATGTCGCTTCCAGTCGGTCGACATACTGCCGGTTCAGGTTTACCAGGAGTTCCTGGAATACTTGAAGACCGATTACGCGTCCCTCTGCGAGAAACTCGAACCGGTAATCGGCGTCAAGGCGAAGGAAGATATTGCGACTGCCTTGGTAGCCGTTATGCAACGCGAGAAAAAAGCACCGCAATTCTTAGCGGATCTCGTTATGATGGACATTCATAGAATAGGTTGATATTTACTCCTTTTCTTTTCTCTTTCTTTCTTTTTCCATTCCTTCCTTCTCTCTCTCTTTTTCTCTCTTTTTTTTTTTTTTTTTTTTTTTTTTTTTTAATGATATATTTACATAACTTGTCCCATATACATACATACATACATACATACATACGTGTCGTTATGTGATTTGATATCGCATAGGCATTCAAAGTCTTACATTTACGATCCTATTGTGTATGTGTGTATATATAAATATAAATAATATCTATTATAGATATATCTGTATATCTATAATAGATATTACTATCTGATATATCTATATTTATATATATTTATATAAATATAAATAATGTGTGTGTGTATAATAAATATAAATATAATTAATATAAATAATATAAATATAATAATAATAATAGTATATATATATATATTTAATAAAAAATACAAAATTTTTATCTAACCGGTCGTTGGAAGAAAAAAAAAGAAGTTATTATTAGTCTTCTTCGTCCTCCAAAAATTTTATTTTATATAATTGATTTCTCTCAAAAGTAAAAAGGCAATAAAAATATTTTGACGATCTGTTGGATTAGTTTTTAGACATTAGTTTTTTTCTTTTCTTTTTATATTAAATTCATCGAATTAAATTTACATTAAATATACGTGCTCGCGCACGCGCACGCGCACACACGTATATTTAATTATTTACGAATATATATGTATATTTATTTTTGAAATAAAATAATTGTCTCTTTCTCTTTCGTTTTTAGACGACGAGAGGCTAACATTCCGTGGAAATTCATTGGCCACGAAGGCAATGGAGGCATATTTGAAGTTAACAGGCGATAGGTACCTGCAAGAGACACTTGGGGCCGTTGTAAGAGGTGCCGTTGAAGGTGGCGACTGTGAGGTGGATCCGCTCAAGGTCGCCTCGGTTGCAGCGCTGCCCAAGCAACAACAAAATCTTCGCAATGCGGTAGAACTCGCCTGGAGCAGGATATTGGCCAGCCATGCACATTTCCCACTTGAATTGCGGGAATGCTTTCGTATTTTCCGGGAGCGTTTGGCCGATATGTGCCGGGAGGATATTGCGGACAATTTAATATCCGCCTCTATCTTCCTGAGATTTCTCTGTCCTGCCATACTAAGCCCGTCACTTTTCAACATAACGCACGGTTAGTACAATCATTATTTAATTTATCGTCGACTATTTCGAAAGAAATTCATTTCGTACAAGATTTTTATTCTATCTAGTCGATCGTTCCTTTTCTTTTATTTTTTTGTGTTATTTGTTCTTTAACCTTCTTCATTCTTTTTTTTTTTTTTCTTTTTTTTTTTTTAATTTCGTTTCACCCTAAACCTCTGTCGACGCAGAATATCCGAACGAGAAGGCAGCGAGGAATCTGACCCTGGTAGCGAAGACACTGCAAACGTTGGCGAACTTCACGAGATTTCAGGGAAAGGAAAATTTCATGGAGTTCATGAACGATCTGTTGGAACGAGAAGCACCGTCCATGAAGAATTTTCTGCAACTTATAAGCGTGAGTTTTGAAGGTTCACTTGTAGTAATCTGTTTCATTCTATACTCTTCGTGAGTGATCCGAAACGATCGAGAACGAGACGACAGCGTAAGCTGTTGAAGGGTTGGGGTTAAAGGTTGGGGGTTGTGAGAGGGATGGTAAGGTAACGTTTCGTCGAAAAAAATTTCGATTTTTAATCGTTTTTTTTTTCTTCTTCTTCTCATTTTTCTTCCTCCTTTGACAGAGCCCATTACCGAAGGACGCGCCGGCGAACAATTCGTTGGAATTCGACGGTTACATCGACCTTGGAAAACAATTGTCCCTGCTACACGCACTGTTGAGGGAAAGCGTTGGTGCAATGGCGTCGTCCGCCCAATCCTCGCCTCCGACAAAGTTGCTCGAAATACTCGATAGGATTTCATTGGCGTTGGATCAACCAGGTCCAAGTCCGGTTCCGGTTAGCCATCGTTATCAAAATTTACAAAACAATATATTCCGTTATAACGATCCTACGATAGGTAACAGCAACACGAATTTATCGGTCTCGGCGACGTCGACGTTGAGCAATCACAGTACCCTTAACGGTACGATCAGGGACAGCAACGAGCTATTGCAATCGAACACTTTGGGTCACAACAGTTCGCGTAGCCCGAACGTCGTCAGGGCTGCTACTCTTCCTCGAAACGCTTATATGGCTAACAACGGGAAATTGCAATTGCAAATAAATACCACCGAGGATTATCCGTTGGAACCGGCCGCTTTCGTGTCCCGTTCGCCAACCCCCATTGTACGTCAGCACAGGCCGATCATACAGACCCGAGCAGGGGCTGGTTACAGATTGACGGCCAGTGCCAGTCTGGCTAACGTCAATCATTGTCAAACCACCCATCCATCCAGTCCTACGCGTTCGGAGAGTCACAACAATCTCAAGGATTCGAATTACAATATAACGTTGACGCAGAACAATCAGCCGAGCAATTTGAACAGTATATCTCATCATCATCATCATCACCATCATCATCATCATCAACAACAGCAACAACAACAACAACAGCAACAGCAACAGCAACAACAACAGCAACAACATTATAGACACAACATGGCCAGATTACAGAATCTCGAAATTCACGACAGGGAGGACAATTACAATCACAATAATTACAACGTCTCAAGGTCGGCTAGTAGGAATCATTGTCGTAAGGAGGAAAATGCGAATCAGACCCAACAACAGAATTACAACAACGTCTCGAAGACGACGGTTAACGCGAACGTAGTCGTCAATCCAACGACCAATCTAACGTTGTCCATTAATCATCATCATCAGCAGCAGCAACAGCAGCAACAACCGAACAACAATTACAACGGGGGTGTTGTTGGTAAAGTTGGTAACGCGGTTAGTAACACGACTGCTAATACTGCCAACGGTAATCTCGACGAATTGTCGGATCTCCTGAGGTACGCCGACGATGAGGTTTCCGAATCGAAATCGCAAAAGGGATCGCAAATATCGATCTCACAGTTGAGCAACGTTGCCTCCTCGGGTTATCAGAGCTTCGCAGCTTACAGCCAAAGCTCGAGCCCGGTCGATCTAACGAGCAACAACGCTAATCATCCCCATATTCTAACGGCCGCCCCATTGGCCTTCGCCAATCCCGTCTATCACATGGACTCGAATCACGGTGGTGGTAGATCGGGTAGAAGGGGTAGTACCAGTTCGGAGGAGAGGGACGGTGGTAGCGGCGGTGGTGGTGGTGGTGGTGGTGGTGGTAGCGGTGGGAGTGGCGGGGGTGGCGGGGGTGGTGTCGAGGGTGTCAGAGGCGTCGATCTGAGTCCCTCGCCGCCACCGCAGAACAACGTTAGGAATCTACAAAGGAACGGACAAAATCAATGGCGACAGATGATCAATCAAACCCATAGGAGTAATAATTCCGAACAACAGCAACAGGTTTGTTGCAACAAATTGAGAAGGAGACTTTCCCTCGACTCTACCAGGGATCTGTCGGACACCAGCGAGGAAGAAAATTGCACGACGAGGAGAAGTAAATCGCGAAGTCATCGTAGCATCGATCAGGTGAGAAAATTGTAGGAAAAAAAAAAAAAAAAAAAGAAAGAAAGAAAGAAATAAATAAAATAAAGAAAAAGGAAGGGAACAAGGTAGACGATTAATTTATTTTGATTGATCGATTTTTATTCTCTCTCGCTCCCCTCTCTTCTCTTTTCTCTCTCTCTCTCTCTCTCTTTCTCTGTTCAATCAATGTCCAAAAACAATCATTGCTCACGGATTGGATTATCTCTCTCTCTCTTTTTCTCTCTTTTTTTTTCTCTCATTTTTTCTCTCTCTCTCTCTACCTCTTTCTCTCTTTTTTAATAACCAAGTAAATAACAAGCAACTACCTTCTCGATAATTATCTTCGTTATCGTTTTTAATAAACGTTACGATAAACATCGTACTCTAAATATATGTTGTGTAGCGCGTGTTTGTGTTTGCCCGTTATATCGTAACTAACACGGTATATATATATATATATATTCGGTTTTAGTATCAGGTGGAAATCGAGAGGCTGCAGAGTAGCGTTGATCGAGTCAGAGCTCGATTTGGTGGGAACGAGGATAACGATATAAACGGCATCGCACCAGACACCGAGATGAAGACCATCATCTCCAGGTACTTCACTTTCATCCGCAGAGTTACTAATCCATCGAATCAATATGCCTGAGTGTGACCTACCCACCACCCCACCCTCCTGTCATTGTCACTTTTCTCTCTCTCTCTCTCTATCTCTATCTCTATCTCTATCTCTATCTCTATTTATCTATCTATCTAATTCTCTTTTCTTTCTCTTTTCCATTTCAATATCGATCGACGATCACATATTCATAAATATGATACGATCTTTTATCAATCTTCCATTTCCACAACACGTCTTTACCATTTATCTTCTTTCATATTTCACGAACGAACGAACGAACGAACGGAGAATGATCCATTATCGTTAATATAAATCCGTCTATCATTGTGCTGTGTACGATCAACGTAATCACGTTCCCAACGGCTCTCCCTAAATTCGCGATAAATTTTCTCTAATTCTATCCAATAAGTGATATCGCGTCTCCTGACGACGATCGAAGAGAAAAATAAGGGAAAAATAAATAAAGAAAGAAATTACCATACCGGCTTCATTCGCCATTTCTAGAAATAGAGAAAGAATTAAAAAAAAAGAAGTGATGTGAAATGAAATGTAATGTAATTGTTATTTAATGTAATAAGGGATGATAAAAACGTTCATCTTGTTGACGCTTATCCGGGAATAATAAAGTAAAGGTACGATCACGGAAATTTTTCTATATTTCTGTTTATTTATTTATTTATTTATTTATCCGTTTATTTAACTATCTATCTATCTATTCATATCTTTTTCTCTCTTTTTCTCTCTCTCTCTCTCTTTCTTTCTCTATCTCTTTCTATCTATCTCTCTTTGTGTGTGTATCTGTTTTGTGACAAACTGATATCGTTGAGAACTGATACCTTCGCGAGCGTGGGTGTGGCTAACGGGGAAAATAATAAAAATAAAAATAAAAATAAAAATAAAAATAAAGGTGGAATTGGTGACGTTGAAAAAAAAAATTAAATAAAAAGAAAAAAAAAAGAAAGGAGAAAAAAAACTGAAAAAAAATTATGAAAAAAATAATAAAAAAAAAAAAAAAAATAAAAAAGAAAAAAAGAGAGACGAACACTGAGACTGTATTAGGATCCGGCTAATTAATCGATATATTGTATGTTTAATTGATTGTGTGTTCCTGTGCATTCTATCCGCTGCATTTGGTATACTCTGGCTTGATCTGGATCTTGGTGTAAGAGTCAATTATATTTCTAAGCTTCTTACATATTCTCACGTACACACACACACATATATATATATCTATATATCTATATATTATATACATACATACATATACATATATATATGTGTGTATATATGGAATATATATGTATATATCACTTTGTTAGCGTTTCTGTCAAACTATATTATCTGTTGTGTCGTTGTAATTTGATTTGTACGAATTAACACACGAGTCGGAACGATTAATCATTGCTTTTATCGATCTATATCGAGTATATCGCCGCAGGTAGAACGAGTAAGAAAAAGAAAAAGTAAAGAAAAGAGTCAGCGTTATTACGATATATCGCGAGTTTGAGATTTAATCTCGCACAAGAATCAATTAACATAAGAATGAGAAAAAAAAAGAGAACGGGGATTATTTGCATTACACGAAGATAAATTAAAAAAAAAAAAAAAAAAAAAAAAGAAAAGAAAATAAAAAGAAAGAAAGAAATAAAACCGATCACTCTCAAAAATTATATATACTCACTTACATGTGTATATATATCTTTTGTGCATATATTTTTCAACCATAAACTTCATCATACTATTTAAACGCTCTTCAAAAACACATGCGTGCGTGAGTGTATGTTTGTGTATGCTCGTATGTTTGTATGTATTTATGTATGTGTGTATGTACGTATGTATGTATGTATGTATGTATGTATATATGTGTGTGTGTCAATCAGTCAATCAGTCTGTCGCTATAATGAGGAAGAACCGTTAATGGATATTAAACGATCAATATTAATTAATGAAAGGTTTTTAATTACGTTAGGACGTTTCTTCCTTAACAAACACACTCTATATACCCACATGTCACTCTTTAATTCGTAGGCCAAATGCAGAATACTCGGCTTCTTTTATCGTAAAAAAAAAAAAAAGAAAATTCCCAGCGATCATTTTTATCCTTGCACCGTGATCTTTAACGTTGTTTAATTATTATTATCATCATCATTATTACTGTTGTTGTTATTATTGCTATTGTTATTATTATTTTTCTCCCGAGTAAAAGTGATCTTATTTTTTTTTTCTTCTTTTTTGCATAAAAACATATGGCTGCTTCGTTACCATTTCGTTCCACAAATATGCTTATATATTTCTATTTACGTATATGCATATTTATATATGTATATATATACATACATATGTATATATATATATATATATGTAATGTACATGGGGTGGAAATTTTTAAACGTGATTGTTTTTTTTTTCTTATCAAATATTTTCGCATATATAATTATAATCGATGTAAAGTAATGAATAGCCCACCCTGTATAAATATCGTTGTCTTGTTTCTATTCGTTTTAATTCAATAATCCATGAGGATGATCCTCGTCCGATTATTTCTACGAAATTGTTAGATAATTAATGACAAATAATCAGGACCGCATTCTCTATGGGACAGTGTGCGGGGGGAGGGGGTAGGTCACATTAAAAAAAAACCCCACTTATCACGAACAACGATATAAAAAAAAGTCTGATTATATTTTTTAAAACCATAATCAGAAAAGGATTACTTTCAGAAATGTTTCTTTTCATTTTCGGTTTTTTTTTCCTACGATATAGAACAATTTTGTTATAGAATAAAATTGCAAAGTTTATTTTCGATAAAATTCTCTTTGAGAAAAAAAAATAGAACAAAAAATAAAAAATAGAAAAGAGAAAAATACGTACGAATTTGATCAACTAAAATGGAGACTCGTTTTTTCGTGGACAGAGAAGAGGAGGAGGAGGAGGAGGAGGAGGAGGGATCGCGTAACGATATTGCTTCTAGGCTTTCAAAAATATAAAAATGCGGTCCTGTAAACAATTAATAGACGAGGATGTATCTCTCCGATGTATGGGGTTCCACCCATCAATGATAAATCGAAACAATGTTTGAATATATATATATATATATATATATATATATATATATATATATATATATATATATATATATATGGGACCGGGCAAAAAAAAATTAAAAAAAAAAAAAAACTAAAAAAAAAATCTAAAAAAAAAACAAACGACGTTCGACGCGCTATTTACGATCCGTTGCAATAAATGATATTTGTTGAGTTTGAAGGGATTAAAAGATTGGAATAAAAAAAAATAGGGGCAAAGAAAAAAAAAAAAGAACAAATAAATAAATAAATTAATCGACCGATCAATTAAGAAAGAATCGAAAGTGTCGGGCGAACGAATGAATAAATCGATCGGCGGGAGGGAGGGGGGAACGAGAAAAAAAAGAAAAGAAAAAGAAAAAAGAACCTTAACGACGCGAGAGAGGTTCGATAAAGGAATTAATTGTAACCTTTTCTTGATCTCCAGTTTAATCTCCATGGAGGAGGAGTCACGGCGCAAGGAACAGAAACTATCGGCCGCGTTGTCGTACAAGCAGCGCGTGATCGACGCGTTGGAACAACAGATAGCTGCCTTGGACGCGGAAAATTCAAGATTGACTTTATCGAACACGCGGCTACTTTCCGCATTGACGGATCTTAAGCAACGTTACAACGCTAAGGCACAGCCAACGAGCGATACTACGACGAATACGACGACTACTACTACGACGGCCCTATTGCAGAATATCGCTGACATTGGTGAATTGAAGAGTTCTTCGTGTTAATTATTATCTGCACCGGTCGCGTTTATATAACGCACGGAGCTCGAAGGTCGACTCTTTCAATAAGAAGAAGAAGGAGACGATGAAGAGGAGACGATGAAGAGGAGATAGAAAAAGAATATGCATTTTTCGAAGCACGAAGAACTAACGAACGAACGAACGAACAAAACAATCCGCTGTGTTGGTTGTTTGCTGTTGTTGTCACGTTGCTCCTGTTGCTGCTAATGTCACGTTGCAATCGACTCGACTGATCTACTATATCGCTTAGCGCTGGCTACCTCCCAGTTTATAATCACACCGAGAATTAATAATAATAATAATAATAATAATAATAATATTAATAATAATATTAATACTAATAATAATTATAATTATAATTATAATAATATTATAATAATTATTATGATAATAATAATAATAATAACAATAATAATAATAATAATGATAACGATAATACTGATAGTTAATGGTTAAAAAAAGAAAAAAGAGCAGGAAAGTTATTAATGATAATAACGAGGATGACAATGACACAATGACAATGACGAGGACGTTGACGGAGGACAT
>OU427000.1:5455680-5463180 GCA_911387935.1 Dolichovespula saxonica | reverse complement strand
AAAGAATAGTACATATATATACATACATACATACATACATACATACATACATACATACACACACAACATACATATGTGTACGTGTGTGTTAGAGAGAAGAGGAGAAAAAATCAATTTCTACTGTACATACAGAGAGCTCGATAGATTAAGAAACGTAATGAAATGGGCGATGGGAAATAAAGAAAAAAAAAAAAAAAAAAAAAAAGAGAAAAATATAAATAAATAAATAAACGAAAAACAAAAACGAAAAGGGAGAAAAGAAACGATATTTGTCCGAAATGCTTTTTTTTTTTAATTTTCTTTTTATTCTTTTTTTTTTTTTTTTATTTTCAATTATATCTTCTTTTCCGATAGAACGTAAACGTGAATGAAACGACGAGATTAATAATAATCGGATCGCGTTAGATATCCGTATCGTATACGTATGATATCAATCCCGTTGGCAAAAGGACGAACGATTTCAGCCCCTTTAAGCGTTAAGGAGTATGAAGGAGAACGAGGCCCGTGGCGGATCCATCGAATCTGACCCTGGATCGTATATTCCATTACCAACGGAATCGGTCATCGTTGACCCTTCTATGTCTATCTCTCTCTCTCTCTCTCTCTCTCTCTCTCTCTCTCTCTCTCGTACGCACTGGGACGGACGCACGTATACACACAGACACACACACACACACACAGACGCACACATACGTACGTACCAACGTACGTACATACACGTATAGAGAGAGGTTCGAGGCGTCGTCGATTTCCTCGGCGTAGCTGCGAGGTGGTGGTTGTGGTGGTGGTGGTGGTGGTGGTGATGGTGGAGGTGGATCAAGAGGGAGGCTGGGAGAGGAAGAGAGAGGGGTGAGGGGGTTGGAGAGGGAGAGGGGTAGAAGCGGAATCAGGAAGAGAGAGCGTTGCACCGCTCGAGAGGGTACACTGTACCAGTGAACCCGGTGTGTGTACTCGGCGACCGTCCCCACCACACCCTCGAGAGGGAGAGAGAGAGAGAGAGAGAGGGGGAGAGAGAGAGAGAGAGAGAGAGAGGGAGGAAGAGATGAAGAGTGGGGGAGGGGAGAAAATTCGCGCACCCCATCGAACGTCGGGAACGTAGAACGAAGCAGAACGGAGGAGAGAGCAGAGGAAGGAATGGCTAAGCGGAAGAGAGTAGAGCAGAGTAGAGCAGAGTGGAGCAGAGTAAAGCGGAATGGAGCGGAGTAAAGCGGAATAGAACCGAAGCGTATTAGAGTAGAGTAGATCAGAGCAGAGTTAGAGTTAGAGCAGGTTTGAGTAGGGGTCAGATTAGAGCGGAAAATAGAAGAGAAGAGAAGAGGAGAGGAGAGGAGAGAAAAATGGTAAAGAGAATAAGAGAAGAGGAGAGAAAAGGAAAGGGAAAAAGAAAAGAAGAGAAGAGAAGGGAAGATTTAAGGAATAGAATAAAATAGGGAAGAGAATAAAAGAGAATTGAAGAGAAACGTAACGTTACAGAACGGAGCAAAGCAGAGCAGAGCAGAAGAGAGCGGAGCGGAGTGGAGCGGAGCAGAGCGGAGCAGAGCGGAGCAGAGCAGAGGGTGGCGCGCATCGACTCACCCTCCGCGTCGTAGTCGAGAGTCTATATTGTGGTGGGGGGATCGGTGTCCCGTTGGTGGGGGAGACTCCTCGCTCGACTCTACGAACGGCCGTGCCTTCTCGCGATAGAGAGGGGAGCGTAGGCTCGCGGTGGTGGGGATAGTGCCGTACGCCTGAGTGAGAGAGAGAGAGAGAGAGAGAGAGAGAGAGAGAGAGAGAGAGAGAGAGAGAGAGAGAGAGAGAGAGAGATTGAGAGAGAAGGAGAGGGAACGAAAGCATGAGTGAGTGAGTGAGTGAGAGAGGTAGAGAGAGAGAGAGAGAGAGAGAGGGAGTGAGCGAGGGAGGGGTGGGGAGGAGAGCTCGACGACGGCAAGGAGAGGTCATTGACCTCAGCGGCAGCCTGCCGGCTGCTAGAGAGCTACGTCGCTCGCGCCGCGCCGCGCGCTGGCCTCTCGCGCTCTGCCTGTTCCGCGTTTCTTCGTAACCTCGTGTGTGCCGTACGCGCGCGAGAGAGAGAGAGTGAGTGAGTGAGTGAGTGAGAGAGAGAGAGAGAGAGAGAGAGAGAGAGAGTAACCGCCGCACGCTCTCCTGCCCGATCTCTCGCCCTCTCTGTTGTTGTTTTTTTTTTTTTGTTTTTTTTATATATATATATTATTATATTTCTCTCTCTCTCTCTCTCTCTCTCTGTTTTTATCGTCATCGTCTTCGACGTCGTCGTCGTCGTCGTCGTCGTCGTCGTCGTCGATCGTCGTCTTAGTCGTCATCGTCATCGTCGTCGTCGTCCCTCGTAATCGTCATAGTCGTCGTAGTCGTCGTCCTCGACTACCTGTCTCTCGTTGTCAACGTTCGTCAACTTATCGTCAACGATCCTCCTTCGTTTTCGTCTTCGTTGATTTTCGTCGGTGATGAAAAGGAGGGAGAAATAGAGAGAGAGAGAGAGAGAGAGAGAGAGAGAGAGAGAGAGAGAGAGAGAGATGCACATATAGATGAATAGATAAATAGAGAGAAAGCGAGGAGGGGTGGGAGAGAGAGAGAGAGGGAGAGAGATAGAACGAGGTATAGAGAGAGAGAGAGAGAGAGAGAGAGAGAGAGAGATACTCGAGAGTCGTGCGTTTATTTCTCGAGAGTAGTGTGCTTAGCTCGACGAGCCCTCCCATCGTTCGTCTCATCGGAAAGCAAATCTACGGGAGTTATCCGAGAGCCTGCGGAAAATAGACGGGTCTCTCTTCCTCTTTCTTTTAATCATTTTTTTTTGTCTTCTTCGTTTTACTTTCCTACTTCTTCTTCTTCTTCTTCTTCTTCTTCCTCTTCTTCTTCTGCTACCACTACTGATACTACTACTGCTAATACCACTGGTATATTTCTTTTCTCCGACTTCTTTCACTTCCTCTCTCTCTCTCTCTTGCGAAGAATCTATCGCTTCGTAACCCCTATTTTCCTTTCTATCCCTAAGTCTATTCTTCTCTCCTGGATAGAGAGAGAGAGAGAGAGAGAGAGAGAGAGAGAGAGAGAGAGAGAGAGATTTGATCAAGGGAGGGAGAAAGAGAAGGAGAGAGAGAGAGAGCGAAACATCGAAGCTCCACGCGCGTACTACTAGCGAGCAGAGGGTCTCTTATCGCCTCGACTGTTCGGAACGGTTTTACGGAGCTCTCTCTCTCTCTCTCTCTCTCTTTCTCTCTTTCTCTCTTTCTCTTTCTTTTCCTCTTTCTTTCTCTCTTTCACTCTTTCTCTCTATCTATCCGTCTCTACGTCTCACTGTTCTTCCCCCACTCTTTCTTCTCTTCTTTTTTATCCCCCCCCCTCCTCTCCCCTTTACGGATCTTCCTTAACGAGATTCACGAGAATGAGAAAAACGGGAGTATATTAATTAAATCTTCGCGGAAGTGTAGTTAATCGTAAACGTACGAAAAGTTATTCGGTCGTAGAAGCAAAGAGGAGAAAATAAAAGGAAGAAGAAGAAGAAGAAGAAGAGGAGGAGGAGGAGGAGGAGGAGGAAGAAGGGAACGGGGAAAATAAGGGAAAATATGAGATAAGAACGGTGAAAGGGGACGAGAAAGTTAAAGAAGAAGAAGAGGAAGTAGAGGAAGTAGAATTAGAAGAAGAAGAAGAAGAAGAAGAAGAAGAAGAAGAAGAAGAAGAGGAAGATACCAAGGTGGTGTTATTCGGTGTTGTTACGACGACGTTGTTTCGTGCGGTTCGCGTTTGGCCTGTGTGACAAGTAGGATTATTCGGGTGCGGGAAAGAGTTATAGTAGTAGTAGTAGTATTAGTACTAGTAATAGTAATAGTAATAGTAGTAGTAGTAGTAGTAGTAGTAGTAGTAGTAGTCAGAAGGCAGCAGTAGCAGCAGCAGCAGCAGCGCCGGCAGCAGCACCAACAGCAGCAGCAGCAGCAGCAGCAGCAGCAGCAGCAGCAGCATAACCGAGCGCATCGACGAGAAGGGGGTTGAGGTGGAGGAGAACAAGGTGGAGGAGGTGGAGAAGTAGGAGGAGCAGGAGGAGGAGGAGGAGGAGGAGGTGGTGGTGGTGGAGGAGGAGGAGGTGGAGGAAGAAGAAGAGGCCGAAGAGAGCAGCGAGTGCGACGACCGGACCACAGTAGTGTACCGCGTTTGTTGTTTCGCTGGCTCGCTTTCGGTCCGCCCGCCCGCCTGCCGCCGTCGCCGTCATCGTCGTCTTCGTCGTCTTCGTCGTCTTCGTCGTCCTCGTCGTCCTCGTCTTCGTCTTCGTCTTCGTCTTCGTCGTCTCCGTCGTCGTTGTTGCCGCGGAATCGCAACCGCACCGTATACGTTAATCGCGCCTATTCGCGAGTGTTTCGCGTCTTTTATTATCTGTCCGTCTTTCTGTCTATCTGTCTCTCTTTCTCTCGCTCTATCATTCTCTCTCTCTCTCTTTTTCTCTTTCTCTTTCTCTATCCTTCTCTTTCTTTCTATCTCGATAATAGATACTTTCTATACTTCCTCTTATTTTATCTCATCATACGTTTTCGTTTTCCTTTTTATTTTTTCTTCTTCGTTTCTCTCCTTCTCTCTCTCTCTCTTTCTCTTTGATTTCTTTCTCTCTTTCTTTCTTTCTTTCTTTCATTTAAACCACCCCACTGTTCTCTGTTTTCTCCGTCAGTGCGTGCGTGTCACCGGCCCGGCTCACGACCGTTCGTTTCGCGCGTTCGTTGTCGTACAGTGAGTGTGGGTTAGACCGGAGTTGACGAAGAAGAAGAAGAAGAAGAAGAAGAAGAAGTAAAAGAAGAAGAAGAAGAAGAAGAAGAAGAAGTAAAAGAGGAAGAAGGAGAAGTAGTGGAGGCAGAAGGAGGAGAAGAAAAAGTAGAGAAAAGAAGAGAGGGAGAAGGAGAATAAGGAGAAGTGAGGAGGGGGTAAAAATAAGGAAAAGAAAGAGGAAGAGAGAGAGAGAGAGAGAGAGGGAGAGAGAGAGATTAAAGAGAGAAATTTAAAGTAGAAGAAGGAAGGAAGGAAGGAAGGAAGAAAGCAGAATGGAAACAGTGTAATCCGTATTTCTATAGTGGGTGAAACAGAAGGCCGGTGTCGTGTCATGAAAAAGAGTACGTGTAGAATGAACGAAGAGAGGAGAAGAGAAGAGGATAAATATAGGATAGGATAGAATAGTAAAAGGGAAAGGGAAGATGATCCGATAAGATCTCGCGGGTGGGGAGGGAGTAACAAGTTTGGCGAGAAGAACGAAATAAATAAAAATAAAAAAGAAGAAAAAAAAAAAAAAAACACGAAACTTGTGATACAACGCGATCCGAAATAAGAGAATATAAATCGGGATTATTATCTTCGGGGATAACGCTTCCACTACGGTTCGTCGTAATACAATAAAAAGGGAAAAGAGAGACAGAGAGAGAGAGAGAGAGAGAGAGAGAGAGAGAGAGAGAGAGAGACGGATAAACAGATAGAGAGAAAGAGTGAAGAGAAAAGAGAGAGAAAAAGAAACCAGTTCGCGAGAAAGCCGCGAGATTTGTTGTCGCGGAACATTCTAAGGAAAGAAGTTGAAATTGGTTGAGAGTGAGAGTGTTTGAGAGTTCGAGTAACACGCGAGAGAGAGAGAGAGAGAGAGAGAGAGAGAGAGAGAGAGAGAGAGGAGAGTACGAGACGAAGTGTCCCGCGATATTTTTGGATGCGATAAACGAGAGAGAGAGAGAGAGAGAGAGAGAGAGAGGGAAAAAGGTGGAGAGGAAGGAAGAAATAGATAGATGGATGGATAGACGAACGGACGGAGGGACGGACAGACGGACAGATAGATAAATAGATAGATAGATAGATAGATAGATAAATGATATAGATAGGATAACGGTTTCGGTTGGAATAAGACGGCGCGCGTTCAACCTTTAGTGGCTCCTTCCTTCTCTGTCTTCATCGCGCGTCTCCACGTCGTCGTCGATCACTCTCTCTTTCGTTCGCGTTCCACGCGGTGTTCTCGGAGTAAGGTCCGAGAGAAAGAGAGAGAGAGAGAGAGAGAGAGAGAGAGGGCAAAAAAAAAAAAAGAAAAAAAAAAAGAGAAAATAACCTTTTAACGGGACCTTATTATTCTTCGCCGTGTCATTTCTTATTTCTATCCTTATTACATCATCGCACGTTATCACTTTATACGTTCAACCTATTATCTCGTTCTATATTTCTATCTCTCTCTCTCTCTCTCTCTCTGAAAGATCCGTCACATCGACGTCGTCGTCGTCGTAATCATCTTCATCTTCATCTTCTACGTCTACGTCTACGTCTACGTCTAAGTCTACGTATTTTATGTCGAAACCACACGTCCTATATCGAACGAACGCTGATAAACGTAAACGCCGAGTAGCTGGTTATTTAGATCAGACGATAATTTGAGTTATAACCTACCTATAACGACAATAACGACAATGACGACGATGACGATGACGATGACGACGACGACGAAAAGGAGGTTTCAACTTTCCCCTCTTCGTTTTGTCTACGTGCATTCCTACGATGTCGATGGGTCGGCCGAACGCTAATGATCGTTTAATAAGAACGGGAGGAGCTGTCGGAGGTGGTGGAGGAGGTGGTGAAGGAGGTGGTGGAGGAGGAACGTTTGTTATATGGTGACGATGACGTAGCGAGCCGGCCACGCGCGTCCCGCCGCTGCCTCTTTTACGGTGTGCACGTGGCTCTCTTTCTATCTCACTCTCTCTCTCTCTCTCTCTTTCTCTCTCACATTCTCTCTCTCATTCTCTCTCTCTCTTTTGCTCTCTCGGGTTCTCTCTCTCTCTCTCTCTCTCTCTCTCTCTTTTGGTCTCTTTCGCTCTTCTTACTCACTCGCTCTTCTCCCCTCCCCTTAAACTGTCTCCGCCCCCGCCACGCTCGTTCACGCGCAAGAGAGAAAGAGAGAGAAGCTTCGAGAGAAGGGACGAAAGACCCGCAAACATCGTTCCTCTCTTTCTCTCTCTCTGTTTTCGTGTGATTGTGTGTGTGTGTGTGTGTGTGCGTTCATTCCACTATGTGTGACTGTAGGTGCGAGTGTTTATGTGTGTGTATTCGTATATGTTTTCTCTCTCTCTCTCTCTCTCTCTCTCTCCGCGCGCGTATATATATATATATATATATATATATATATATATATATATATATCTCGATGGTAAAAACACAGTAGAAAAACGCGTGACCGAAGGGTAGATGAATGTAAAAAAAACAAAGAAAGAAAAAGAAAGAGAAGAAGAAGAAGAAGAAGAAGAAGAAGAAGAAGAAGAAGTGAGAGAGAGAGAGAGGATACAGGCGGCGGGGGAGTGGGGGACGAACTTTAGAGAAACGTGCAACTCTTTCCCGCGCTTTTCTTCGCGAGCCAATAGGCTGAGTGCCCGTACTCCTCTCCGCGCTCGCGTGTGCTGTGTATCTGTGTTTCTGTATATATGTGTGTGTGTGTGTGTGTGTCTCTGTGCGTGCCCGTGTTCCCGCTTGTTTTCGAATAGAATTTTAGAT
>OU427000.1:5433180-5443180 GCA_911387935.1 Dolichovespula saxonica | reverse complement strand
AGAAAGTTACAGGAAAGTAGCGTGGATCGTATTCGTTCGAGCGTATAAAGAGGTGCGTGCATTTTAATGTTGTAGCTTGGCTTGCTTGGCGAAGAAAGAGAAAGATAAGGAGAAGGAGAAGTAGAGGAAGAGGGAGAGTGAGAAGGTAGTTAAGAGTAAGTGAGACAGAGAGGGAGGACGATTTCACCCTGTATTTCTCACAGACGCGAATTGGCCTTCACCTCGTGAGCCGACTCCGTGACTACACGACAAAAGGATATCGCGCGATCCTCTCTTGCTAGAAGGATCTCTCTCTCTCTCTCTCTCTCTCTCTCTCTCACTCTCTCTCGGCGATTCCGTTCACTCGTTTTATCTCGTTGTTAGTCAGTCTCACATTGTAATCACATACATATACATATACATACATAAATACATACATAAATGCATAAATGCATAAATACGTCTAACTATACGTAGGTAAATAAGTACTTGCATACGTATAGAAAAAGAGAGAGAGAGAGAGAGACAGTGAGAGAGAGAGAGAGAGAGAGAGAGTGAGAGAGAGAGAAAGTTAACTATGGAGATGTACGTGTTAGGAAATATAGAGTCGTAAAACGATTCAATGATTTTTCACTTTGTCCAAGAGGATATAAGTTTGGTCGATGACTTGTATGTTTTCTTTTTTATTTTTTTTTTTTTTTGAAAAAGAGGAATAAGGATGAACGTGCGAATATTTTATTTTCTTTTTCTTTTTTTTTCTTAACTCTCTCTCTCTCTCTTTCTCTCTTCTTCTCGAGAAGACAGCCTTCCGTCTCGGTGAATCGAATCTACGAATAAAATGAGGCAACGATTTGGCTTATTATGCGTCTAAGAAATAGGTAATACGAATTTGTCTAAGTCATCGTGTCCGATGATTAACGACTCGTTCCATAAAGAACGTATAAGTACTTACTTATTTACTTATTACGACGAAATACACCACACGCGTTCATTAATTTGACAGTTTCGATTTGATCATTGACATTAATTTATTGGCTATATATATATATATATATATATATATATATATATATATATATATATATATATATATATAAGGAGTTATGGTTGATAACGACAGAGTGTTCAATCTAATCGATAGAAACGACGACGTGTGAATATATCTAAAGAATCCTAGATCACGTAGGTACGTAACTCTATATATATATATGTGTGTGTGTGTGTTTGTGTGTACACATATCCTAGTTTTTGAAACGTCTCTCAGGTCTCAGGTCAGTCTAGTCGGCACCACCTAGTACGAAACTCAACAGGAACTCTCTCTCTCTCTCTCTCTCTCTCTATCTCTGTCTCTGTCTTTGTTTCTCTCTTTTTTTCTCGAGTTAGGAATGTGAAAATCTATTTGTACGTCGCACCTGCGAGCCCGCATATTTTAATAGTACGCGAAGCACATTGTTTTCGAGCGAGATGCCACTCGCCGATAGCACGATTTTCATATCACGCGTACAGCTCGGTTAGCGGAGCTCCGTCAATTACGGAACAACGTAAACAGATATAATACATACATATACACACACACACACATACACAAACAAATATATATATATATATCCTTAATAAACGTCGAGAAGAACGTCGATCGGTATCGGCGATAAATAAGTTAAACGCGATCTAATGTCATGGTCGTTAAGACCGCGCCCTTTCGAGTCGTTTAAACTCCAGGAAACTATCGTTGTTTTCTCGAATTCTTGCGATACCAATCGATTATGCAAAATAAATACGTATTCCTTCTTAGAAAACGTAATATCGCTCGTTAGAATCGTGCCTCGTTAACTTTTCCCTTTTTTCTTTTTCTTTTCTTTCCTTTTTTCTTTTCGTTCCTTCGTAATTAACCCACACACAGAGAGAGAGAGAGAGAGAGAGAGAGAGAGAGAGAGAGAGAGAGAGAGAGAGAGAGAGAGAGACACACTCACACACGCACACAACCTTTAACCATTCTTTTTCCAACTTGCCAGATACTGTCTAAGCAAAGTACAAAGGTATTATGATCACAGTTAGAAAACACATATTTACATGTCGTTTGCGACTTGGTAATCACGTTTCTCTTGGGTTTTCTTTTCTTTTAATTTCTCTTCTTTCTTTCTTTTTTTTCTCTTTCTTTTCTCTCTTTATATTTTGCTTTCTTTCTACAAAATACCAGAGAGACATCGACCGTACGAAATCTTTTCGTATAATCTAAGTACGCCTATGCATTTAATTATCCGCGCGTTGTCATATTATCGTACGCATATTGTGTTCGATATATTCGATATATCGATATATCGATATATATATTCATTGATAGATAAATAGCGAAAAAGAGAAATTTTTGTCGTGGCAGCCTAAGGAAGAAATCCCGCACGCGTATTACGCTTGCGCAAACAGGGTAGATATCAGTTTTTACATCGTCGCGCTACGCGATCGGTCTGATTGGTTCGTATCTGGTTTGAGGTTTTATTAACTACTACCTGAAAGGTACGATCCTTTCTACGAACCTCCAGAGTTAGACTAGATATCACGTATTAAGGTACCAACGACGGACTTTCTCTTCGGAGGACGATGCACCCATTGCTTCGACCTCCCCCACCTTCTCTGTCACTCTCTCTCTCTCTCTCTCTATCTCTATCTCTCTCTATCTCTCTTACTTTTTCTTTTTTTGCGAACTCACCTCTTCTCTAATCGCTATTCTTCATGTCGCTCGTCGTCGTTCCGAATAAAATCGATATCGAATTCGCTAACGACGATAAAAATTATTCATAACAATCATCTCAAAAACGGCACTCGCTAAGTTTCTCGCGAGATCGACGATGATGATAGTTCGACGAAGAGAAAGGAGGAATGAAAAAGGAAAAAGGAGGAGGAGGAAGAAGAAGAAGAAGAAAGGGAAGGATGTAAAAAAGAACGGCGTATTAATCTAAAATAGGAAACCGATTTGGATGATTAATCTGAAAAGGAAACCGATCGATGGCGGTGGTAATTTAGGCGTGATAAATGGGGATCGATTTAACGTGAATTTTTTTTTCACTTTTTTTTTTTTTTTTTTTTTTTTTTTTAATTTTAATTTTAAGATATGATCGTCGTGAAAAATATAGCATATTTTCATATCGTATCATATATACGTACACACACACACACACGAACACACATATATATACATATACGTATACAATAGATAAAAATTATCTAAAAAAAAAAAAAAAAAAAAGAGAGAGAAAAAGAAAGAAAGAGAGAAAAAATAAACATCGTAAACGAGATAGAAATTCGAATAGTAATTGACTATGCTTATATAACGTAGTAGTCAGGTCAATGGCATCTCGACGTACAACACTTTCTCCCGTCTTGAGAAGTTATCTGTCACACACCTAAGCAACGACGCGTGTCGTGTCGATAAAAAGGAAAAAGAAGAAAGAGAGAGAGAGAGAGAGAGAGAGAGAGAGAGAGAGAAGAAGAAGGAGAGGAAGGGAGAAAAAAAAAAGAGAGAAAAGCGAAGCGGAAAAACAAGGAGTGCGTGAGAGAGTCCTCGAGGAGAGTACGGGAAAAACCATCGATTTCGGAAGATCGTACTATGAAAACGCGCGAGCGCGCGGTCAACGACGTAAGGGTTGTGCCCATTGCGTAATCCGAAAGCGGAAAGTCATGCGAGCTGGAAAGAAAAAAGAAGCAACTAAAAGAAAAAGAAGAAAATAACGGAAAGAAAAAAAGAGAAGAGAAATAAATCTGCTTTAACTCGATCGCGATTTTAACCCATGCACGAATTTTTATTCGCCACTCTTGTCAACGGGCTCTTTTGTTACTGCTACTGTTATTATTATTATTATTATTATTATTATTATTACTATTACTATCACTATTACTATTACTACGAGTAAATATTACTACTGGTGCTATTGTAAAGCTCGTACTTCTCGTTGATTTGCAAATGAGATCTCGAACGAGAATTCTCGTTGTGCTCCTGCATGTAACTTTCTAATCGTTTGTATATGTAGATATCGATATTCTTCCTCGTATATATACATATATTTACTTATTTTCCTCGAGACATTTCCATAGTTTTCGTTGTACTTAATTATACCTTCGATGGTCGATCATAGATCGATCCATGATGTTATTCCCGGTTAAACGATCGATCGTTTAATTGTACTTAGGATGATAAAAAAAAGAAATGATAATTACAAAATTAGAGAAAGTCATAGGCTTGCTCGTACATTAATTATAAACAATGATCCTTATAAAATAATTAACCTTATTATGATAAGTGTTGTTAAATTATGGGCTCGTCATTGATAAACACGTATTAGTCGATCGAATCGAATATTTTCAGGATCGATGCTTACGAAAATCATGACGCGTTCGTGTCTGAATTAGAGAGAGAGAGAGAGAGAGAGAGAGGGGAGGTAAAGAAGTGGAAGAAGACGAAGACGAAGACGAAGGAGGAGGAAAAAGGAGGAGGAAAAGGAGGAGGAGGAGGAGGAGGGGGAGAAAGTTGGGAGGGAGTATCGTTACATATCACTCGCGTGGTATAAAAATACACCGTGGGAGCGATGACTCGGGCGTAAAAATACATCGAAATGCAAGCAAGCGAGGCTTGGTACATTGACGCGAAACGCGTCGAATGTCCCGCTCGGTGTGTCTCGAGAATCTCAAAAGAATCGGATATAAAGGAAAGAAATAAGAAAGAGATGGATTGATGGATGGATGGATGGATGGATACAAAGACAGAGAGAGAGAGAGAGAGAGAGAGAGAGAGAGAGAGAGAGAGAAAGAGAGAATGAAAGAGATAAACAAAAAAAAAGAAAGAACGATAGGTAAATGGATACGAATCGAATGAATGAGACATAAGAGAAATTTACGAGCGGAAGAAACTATATATCCTAATGGCGAATGGTACTTACTTACTTACTCTCTTGGTTGGTTACTTGGTTACTTACTTACTTACTTACTTACTTACTTACGTACTTACTTACTTACTTACTTACTTATATTCTTTCGTGCATTTCCGCCGTTGAGTTCTTCCTCTTTCGCGAAAAGTAAACGCTACGACGTTTGGTATTAAAGAGTCAGAGGAGGAGGGGTCATTGACTGACACTCCGAGTGGTTTAGTATACCTATCTCTCTCTCTCTCTCTCTCTCTCTTTCTCTCTCTCTCTTGTATTCTTCGGGGGGATCCACGGGGCCGACTTTGCGGACGTTCTCGTTCCTCCTGCTCGGCTTTCACGCGCGTAGGAGTTATTAAAAGCCGAACTAACTGAAGAAAAGAGAAATATAGGAACGAAAGGAAGGAAGGAGAGAAAAAAGGAGCGAGAAAGAGACAAAGAGAGAGAGAGAGAGAGAGAGGATGAAAAATATAAAGAAAAAAAAAAAAAAAAAAGAAAAAGAAACGAAATGAGAGGAAAGAGCAAAGTCGTTTTTAAAAAAAGGAACCATGCGCGTCGGCCTCTTTTCTGTCTTTCGACTATCTGTCACTCCGGAGGTTCCGTTGTAGGAGACAGCCGGACGTTTTCGAAAGAAATAGAAAATCGTTCTTCCAATTTCTCTCTCTCTCTCTCTCTCTCTCTCTCTCTCTCTCTTACTCTTCTTTATTTTTTCTCTATTATTTCTTTTCTTTTTTTTTTAATTTTTTTCCTCTCCCGTCGTCTCCTCTTTTTTCACTTCGTACTATTTCATTGTCCGCAGCTTCCTCTTCGTCCTTTTTCTTTTTTTTTTTTCTTTATTTTCCTTTTTCGTCTCGTTGTTTATACCCTCTATCTTTTCTATCTTTCCACATCATTGATAAATTATTCCAGTAAAATAGAAATATTCACCGAACCGATGGTACGATGAATCTAATCACGTGTAGGAATAATTCTCGCTTGAGTTTTACCTTCTTGTAGGATAAAAGTGTATTAACGTTAAGATTGACAATATGATATATATATAAATATATATTATTTGCTTGTTTGCTTGCTTCCTTCCTTCCTTCCTTCCTTGCTTGCTTTCTTGCTTGTTTATTCTCGTTTATTACGAGACCGTTCGATCGACTCCATTTTGATAAGAATAATCGCCGATAATCCTTTTCCTTACTCTATTTATAATCTTCTTTCGCGTTCTTCGTGGAGACGTCGTAAAAAAAGCAAAGAATAAAGAAAGAGAAAAAAAAGAAGATGAGGAAAAAACGACTCTTCGATTTTCTCTCTCTCTCTCTCTCTTTCTACCTATCTATCTATCTATCTTTTATTTATCTCTCGATTATACAATACAATAGACAAGAGGTGCCGGTGCGGTCGACCACAGGGATTGGTTATTGTCCCGCTCGCAAAGGTGCCATGACAACTCTTTTCTCTCTCTCTCTCTCTCTCTCTCTCTCTCTCTCTCTCATTTTTTTTAATTTCTTTTTTTTTTTTTATTTTTTCGTACCCGTATCTACAACCATAAACATTTTAATATAATGAAATTAATCGGCGAGGGAGCACCGTGAGTGTTATTACAGTTATTACGTACTTAAACTTTCTTATTAAATTTTTAGATTATTAATAAACTCTCTTATTAAATTTTTTATATATAAACATATATATACATACATACATACATACATATATATATGTATACACATATAAAATGTTTACAAATCTTCGTTTAACATCGATTAATGTTCTAATGCTATGCTCTAATGCTAAGTATATATAAAATGTTTACAAATCTTCGTTTAACATTGACAAATGTTCTAATGCTATGTTCTAATGCTAATTATATATATATATATATAAGGATAGATGAAAGAGAGAATACATACATATGTATATCGTAGGTAGCAAGATTGACCTCGGGCAACTTTCACCGGCACGGCGTTCCGCTGCGGGTTGCCCCCGGACGGTTGGTATACCCGTGTGCACGCTCGTTTCGCGTAATTTATGCGCGTTGCGTGCGATCATGGTCTCCGTAGAACCGAGACCCGTTTGCATGGTCAGGTACACGAAGTTGCACGGAGGAGAATTGCGAAGGAGATTGGAGGTGCCACGCCGATACCACCATCCCACCCCCCCCCCCCCCCCCCCCCCCGACCGACCCCTTACCACTCGAGAGTACGTTCGCCCACAAGGTTCATGCACCTTGTCCTCTCTTTTAAAGTTCGCCGCGTGCGTCGACCGATTCCGCGTGCATTTCCGCTTCGCAGGAGCCGACTATAGGGTGAAAGCGTTTGGGATCCTTCGTAACGCGAGCTTCCTATACCTCAACGTGTGTATATTTATTCTCTATCTCTCTCTCTCTCTCTCTCTCTCTCTCTGTGTGTGTGTGTGTGTGTGTCTCTCTAGCTCTATGGGCATATGCGTGTGTGCATGTGTTTATTTGTATGTGTTGGGACAAACAGTTTTTAAAGTGAAATCTACGAATGCCTTTAGCATTATTATAGACGGTGCTGCAAACGTAACAGACTTTTTTATCCTCTCGTTTTTTTCCTTTTTTTTTTCTTTTCCTTTAAAATTTCTTCGTTTCGTGTGACATGAAATATAAGCCATCGTCTTATATCCGTGGGCGGTATAAACTGATGGAATCGATCTCGAGCATCGAAAAAGCTTCGTGATCCGGCAACCAAGTCTTGGATCATGACTCTCGTGACGCGGAAGTCTTCTATGTCTCTCTCTTCCTCTCTCTCTCTCTCTCTCTCTCTCTATCTATCTATCTCTATCTCTATCTCTATCTCTATCTCTAACTGACTATCTTCTTTTCGTTTTATACATCTACTTAAATTCTACTACACTTTCGACGTGAACGTGAACAAGCTAAGCTTGACAAAGTTGGATGAAGACAGAGAGAGAGAGAGAGAGAGAGAGAGAGAGAGAGAGAGAGAGAGAGAAGGAAGAAGAGGAGGAGGAGGAGGAGGAGGAGGAGGAGGAACGACGAGGTCGAGCCTACTTCATTGCTCACATATACATATATATGCATGTATATCTACTACACTACTACTACTACTACTACTGCATACGACTACTACTACTACTACTACTGGTATTACTACTGCTAGACATATACATAGAAATCCGAGGCTGGCCGTACGAGCACGTAGAGCGAAGGCGCCGCGTCACCGACGAGCCAGGACGTCGTCGTAACAGTAGGTCACTAGTGAAAGTGCCTAGGCGGTGAGATGATTGCAATTGCACCGCATCCCCTCCTTCCCCTTCTCTCTCCTCGGCCCCTTCTCGTCGGCCCAACAACGAGGGAGAGATCAGAACCGACCGTTCGCTTCCTGCTCGTACTTACAAGCCAAACGACGTTCCATCTTTCCGATTGGGAGCAAAAAGAAAAAAATATATATATAAATATATATATATATATATATTCGCTTCGGCCATTTTTGTATTTATCTTTTTCTCTTTCTTTTTATTTTTCTGTTTCTTTCTTCTTTTTTTTTTTTTTCTATCGAACTCTAAAACGGTCACATGTTTTTTACTTCGGTCATTTATTATATATACACACATACACATATATATATATGTATGTATAAATATATTTTCTTTTTTGTTTTTGTTTTGGTTGTGCTTTTCTTTAGTGCGCGCGCGGGTAGTACAAAAAAAAAAAAATATAAAGAGATCGATCGAAAGATATTTCGATTGTACAATATTTCTAATAGATTGCAAACGTGCCGTTGGCTCGTTTAAATATATATATATTTCGAACTGATCGTCGTAGGTGAGTCGTCGTTCGGTTTGAAGGAAAAAAAAAAAGAGACGAGAAGAAAGAAAGAAAGATAGGAGGAGGAACAAAATCGAAAGGGGAAAAAAAAGAACAACAAATGAGAATGAGAAAGAAATATTTGTAACGCCAGAACGGAAGAAGAGATGGAGCGAGCCAGAGGACAGACGTTTCCTCGTTCCGGGTTACGCGGTAGCTTCATAATTCATCCTCGCCTAAGGCTTCCTAATCCGGGGTTTCCACTGAGAACTAGTTCGAAAATAGTTTCATGGAGTACGTCGTCGGTAGAATGTAAGTAAGAGGGAGAGAGAAAGAGAGAGAGAGAGAGAGAGAGAGAGGGAGAGTGTGTATCTCGTTTTTCTACTCTCGAAAGGAAGCTAAAAGGGGTTTCGTAATAGATCGTAATTATATTACCTTACAAGACGTACTCATGGAATAATATATCGAAAAAATTGATAATCGATAAATTACTCGATGTGGTTGAACGTTACGAAAAGTGTATCGTACGTATAGAAAAAAAAAAAAAAAAAACGAAAAAAAAGAAAATAAAACAAATAAAAAATGAAAAATTTCCCTCCCCTTCCGATCTTAACCGAATTCTGATCGTACGGCATTTCAATGATCGATCATAAAAGTTTCAACCCCCTCCGCAACCCCAGCCCCCGCCCCCCTCCCCCCTATTCGTAGGACGGATGGTCGGAGATCCGACTATAACTGCCTCGTATTTACGAGCGTGTTTCGTTTACACGGAGGAATGAATAATGGACAGATACGAATAGACCAAAATATCCGTAACTGATTTCAATGGTGTGACGATAGGAGGTCGTCGACCGATAGACTCGAAATAATCGAATATTCACGTTGGTTCCTGGTTATGAAAATAAATAAACAAATAAGTCTATAAGTAAGTAAATAAACGAATGAATTAATAAATAGAACAAAAAAGAAAACAAACAAATAAATAAAGAAATAAATGAAAGAACAGAAAGAAAGTGGACGGCGTGTGTGTGTGTGTGTGTGTGTGTGTGAAATTAAATTAAAAGAAGGAAAAAAAAAAGGAAAAAGAGAAAGGAGAGAAAACGAAGAATAGAAAAGAAATAAAAAGGAGGAAGTAGAAAAGAATTTCTTTCTTCGTTTTTTTTTTTTTTTTTTTCTTTTTCTCGAATTTACTAACTCACCCGCGCGTGTATCGTATCATCAACGTCAATTTAAAAACAATTAACAAGATTTCATTGATACTCGCTGCTCGACGATGAGGAAAATATTTCATTGATAATCTTTATCGGTGGTGTTAGTTAAAGGATAGATGGTACAAGTA
>OU427000.1:5420680-5428180 GCA_911387935.1 Dolichovespula saxonica | reverse complement strand
TTTCATTTTTTCGACGGACGATCCGCGCGATACGAATATTTTAATGATCGCTCGATCGCGTGGAACGGACGTTTACGATAAAGAACCGTTTTCCATTTATCGGCCGTAGTCTTTCGGTGTCGTCCTCGTCCTTCGACGATCCCGTAAAGCTGCGTAGCTTCCGTCACGTGCTTTTCCATCGTCCGCAGAGGGCACGCATGGACGCACGAACGCATGGACGCACGCACGTACGTACGTACGTACGTACGTTTAACGTGCGTCCGCGCGCGCGCGCGCACGCGCGCTCAAATCGGCACGTGCCACGTATAAACGAGCAGAGCAAAACTACGCGCGTATACGTACACGCTTAGAGATACATAATACATACTTATATACGTACGTAAATACATGCTATACGTTGCTCCATAATAATTCTCGTCGAATATCAATGTCGTCAAATATCAATAGAGTACCGTTTTGATTATCGCTCAAATTTTCTCGTTCGTTCGTCGAGTTCTCGATAGTCCTAAGATCCTAGCTTTTCTTTTTCAAGGAAGGATAGAGATAGAGATAGAGATAGATAGTAAACCGGGAGGGTAGGAAGAAGTAAAAGAAGTAGAAGTAGAAGTAGTAGAAGTAGAAGAAGAAGAAGAATACGAGAAAGAAAGATAGACGGATAGAGAAAGAGAGAGAGAAAGAGAGAGAGAGAATAGAGAAAGATTCAGCTCCATCTGGTGGAGGTACATGCCGGTGTTGGTACACTACGATGTGTGTACGTTGATACCCATACGTGTATGTGTCTCTCTCTCTCTCTCTCTGTGTATGTATGTATGTACGTACGTACGTGTGTGTGTGTGTGTGTGTGTGTGTGTGTGTGTTTGTGCCTGTGTATGCGCGCGCTCGCGTTCATGTGTATGTGTCTCTCGTTCATCTCTCTGTGTGTATGTAGGTGTTCGGAGAGTAGACGGGTCGTTGACCCCAGGGCGCACTCTGCGCTACACACCGTATTCGAAACTACACAAAACACAGAGCGTGTGCGTCGCCTAGCGCTTCGTTTCGAATTTAATCTGACGCTTACGCGGTGCATGCGCAATCGTGCATTCACTTCGAAGAAAATCGTGCTTCGCGAAAGGGAAAGAAATACGAGAGAGAGAGAGAGAGAGAGAGAGAGAGAGAGAGAGAAATAGATAGATAGAGTAGAGAGAGAGAGAGAGAGAGAAAGAAAGAAGAGTACTATATGGGGTGAGAGAGAGAGAGAGAGAGAGAGAAAAAAAAAGGGAACTTAAGACGCGGAGGGGCGAACGAGCGAGACGATCGATCGGTTACAAAGCGACCGTAAGATAGTGGAATTGGCTCGAAAGAGTGTAGGAACCCTCTTGGCGAGTTGGGTACGTCCGATCGGTCTGACAAAATGTACTATCAAGAGTACCATTGTAGTCTCTTTTCCTATATCGACGTTATACTTCGACAAAAGTTCTTTCCCTTCCCCTTCCCCCTCCCGCCCCCCTTGCGCCCTTCTCGTTTCTTTTTCTTTCCTTTCCTTTTTTTTTCTTTTTTTTATTTCGTTCGAAATCGTCAACACCGACGAGAGATCGATCGAACTTCCCGCATTTCGTTTAAACGCGCATTGGAAATCGTAAAATTATGGTGCATATCGATCGTACAACAACGTTTCTCGTTACGTCGTGGCGCTTGATAATACATTACAACTACGCTCGAGCTAACTTCGACGAAATCAAACGTGTATATGTAAGAGGAGAAAAATTCTTTTGCATAAAAGAGATCGCTTCGCGAGGTAAACAATTTACGATATTATCAATTTTTGTTCGTCTCAAAAGACGTTATAATCCGTCATATTATAGTCGCTGTAATCGTATGGTATATTTTTACGATCGTACGTCGTTGGGAATCGGTTTGAAAAAAAAAAAAAAACAAAAATAAAAAATAAAAAGAAAAAAGAGAAATCTAACGTTTAGTCGTATCGTTCGGATCGATTTATCACACTTCCTTCGGTCTGTTTTAAATCCTGGAATAGGGCGGGGTGGGCTGAGCGGGGGACTATAAAGGCAATATAAGAAAGAAAAAGGACATAAAAAAGAAAAAAAAAACATAAAACAAAAAGAAGGAGGAAGAAAGTGAAAAAGAACGATTTCCCTTCAAATAGATCCGTATCGAAATGGGTCACCCTGTATGTACTTAGGCATACGCGAGAACACCCCGACCTCTCCCCCCCCCCCACTCCCTCGTGTATTTTCGTAGTGCGAAAATATGTAGTGCGAACACTTGTGCCTACTTACATATACTCATATATACATAAGCGGCCGGTCTCTCTACGCGTACGGACGCGGAAACAGTCCGATTTAAATACTAATCGTGCGCACGTGACTTTCTCTCTCTCTCTCTCTCTCTCTCTCTCTCTCTCTCTCTCTCCTTCGTTCGTGTACTTTCACGATGATAGGTTCTTACATGCCTGAATACATGCGTGCATGCGTGCATACGTACGTATATACGTACATACATACATAATGGTACGTACGTAGAGAGTGCATACGTACGTACGTTAAAGCTAGGAGGCCGCTGACGCCTGCTACTTTCTATAATTAATCCTAAAGCTTGTTCAACGTACGACTCCGACCCTAAACGTGGAGCATTAGCATTATCGAGTAACTATTATGCGTCAATGATTGATCGACCTGTAAGCACCGGGTACCAGCTTATAATCGAGATTTTTCAATCGCCAAATCCGATTGACGCGTTAATCGTTATGGCGGTCGTCAGTAAACCACCATATGTCTATCCATCCGTCTTCGCAAGAAGATCCCAGAGATGTGGTTTATTAATCAAATTATCGTTGGTCGTTGCTATAGTTTTTTTAGTCCGTGGAAAAAAATACGAACTCGTGTTTTCTTTTTTCTTTTTTCTTTCTAATAAAACGATACGCGCGCGCGTACGTAAGCAAATGACACGGCGTCGTATTATCGACATTTAGTATCGACGAATTTTAAATAACACAAAATATGGAATATAACTAACTGTAATTATAAATGCTCTTGACGGATATATATATATATATATATATATATATATATATATATATATATATATATATATATATATTAATTCTATCCATCCAATGGATTGAAATTGATGGTAAATTAAAAAAATATATATATTATATATTATATATTATTATTATTATTATTATTATTATTATTAATAATATATAAATATCTTATATATATATATATATATAATAATAAAATTAATATATATATATATATATATATATATATATATATATATATATATATATTAATTTTATCCATCCAATGGATTGAAATTGATGGTAAATTAAAAAAAAATATATATATATATTATTATTATTATTATTAATATATATATATATATATATATATATATATATATATCTTATATATAATAATGATCTTCAAGTATAAAACGAAATAAGAAAATTTCTCGTGGCAATCGACGTGTTTTAAGACGTTCGAGGTGTCTCGTATATACGAAAGAGAATACGTTTCGTTGATTGGTTATCTGAAAGGAAGAAAAAGACAGAGAGACAGACAGACAGAGAAAGAGAGAGAGAGAGAGAGAAAGAGAGAGAGAGAGAGAGAGAGAGAGAGAGAAAGAGAGATAAAGAAACTAGTTGTTTAGCGTAGGCGAAAGCGAACGAATGTTTTCACATGACTCCGATGAACGATAAACGGAGTCGTGTGGCATAGGAGTTCGCTAGCGTAAACGCCTCGAAACAGATGTACATTTGCAAATACGTACGTAAAATGCATATACATGCATACATACATACATACATACATATATATATAGATTCATACATACATACATAGATGGTAAGTAACTAAGCGAGCAAGTAAGTAAGTACTTTACTTACGCAGAACGTTTGAAACGTAACGCACGAGCTGTTACACTTGTTACTAGAAACTTATCGTACTAACTGGAGTGTCTCTCTTCCCTCTCTCTCTCTCTCCCCTTCTCTTCTCCTTCCCCATCGTCAACACCGTATATGCGTCGGTTGGTTTTCATCGTAATAGAGAAAACGAACGGTGCGTTCTCTTGTTAAACAACAACGGGAGATACGTGACACGCTCCGATGACACTATTCATTATATTTACCTTTTGAATCAACGTCGACGTAATTAACTCGACTGACTACCAGAAGAATTCCAAAGAGCGCATCGAACGGGCACGCTAGACGCGACTGATTTTTCGTAATACGACTGATATACGATGAGAATCGTAGCCGTATAACTAAATAGATACGTTTATACGATCGTGTATATACCTAAGGACGCGAGTTTCGTTGTTGTTATTATCTCGCTCGCGTTGTTATTGTTTCGGTGTTCCTTTCTTTTTCTTTCTATCTTTCTTTCTTGTTCTCTTTCCCTTTCCTCACGTTTACAACGCGATCTCGTAAGTTGTGTCCTCACGAAATCAGAAATATCGGGGTTAAGGGGTCGTAGGGAGTCAAAAAAAAAAAAATCTAAGAAAAAAGGGGAGTAAGAAACTTGGAAAGATTTATAACTACGAGAGCATGACTCACGATGACTCGCCACATTATTTGTTTTCTAAGAAATTGCAACGTTGAAATAAGTCGATATAAAATATATATGTGTGTGTGTGTGTGTGTGTGTACGTACATACATACATGAATGTGTACTTACGTGCCAAAGGCCGGCCCTGACCGGCCAACTCGAGCTCGGAGCTAACGTTCTGGCTAACCCTGCATATATGTACGTAGGTATGTACGTACGTACGTACGTATGTATATATGCGTGTGTACATACGTGTACGCGTTTTATTATATCTACGTTGTACTAGCGTGTGGACGGCCGTTGGCGTGCGCCATACAGAAATTGACGGTTAAGAAAGGCAGGCTAAATCATATCCTGTCATAATTGCTCATAGTTTGACCCAATTCCTGAACACCGACCTACGCCGGCCACCCACCCAGCCTGTTACTTTTTATCTATTCTTAAATTTTATATACACACATACACACACACACACACACACACACACACACACACACACACACACACGAACATACAGGATTCGCGTGAAAGAGAACGGACAGATTGATCTCCAAAGATTGAAAAGTATAAAACATTGAAACCCTCTTAGATACGTCGAACACAATTTCGATCCTCCATCTTTCTCGGGTCTGCTCGAGGAAAACGTAGAAAACAAAAAAAAAAAAAAAAGAATTGAACGAGGACACTCGAACGAAAAGGGTCCTGATTGGGCGGAGGAAATAAACCGTACGAAAAAAGAAAGAAACGTCCCCATCCTCCCCCCCCCCCAAAAAAAATACCAAACCAAAAAAAAGAAAAGGAAAAAAAAAAAAAACGATGGCTCGTATTAATCTGTCGATGCAGATGGAATCCGGTTGTTAGGATACCGAACGATAAACCACCTCGTACGTATTACATACGAAACGTACATGCATACATGGACACATATACATACGTACGTAAATACATACATGAATACGTTGACTTACTCGTACGAATTGTATGCGAGTGGGGTATAACGTTGTCATGGATACCTCATATCCTCCCCCATATCCGAAAATAATCGCTTTTCCTACAAAATTTGTTCGATCGACCGGATGTAAATATATTCGAATGAAAAACAAAGCGTTCATCGTAGCAACTCCAGGAGCGTTCACCTTCCCTCGCCACCTCCTCACCCCCTATGCCTCTCCTCACCTCTCGCCAACCCCCGCCCTCACCCTCCCACGTCTCGTCCCTTACCCGTAACCTAATACTCATCATCGCTCGCTATTTCGGACACTATACGTTTCAATCTCGATGATTTCTATTATTATTATTATTAAAAAAAAAAAAAAAAAAGAACAAAAATATATCCTCGAAAGGACGTTCACGATCCGTTTTAATAAATTCGTCGAATCGGAGTAAGTAACTTTTTCTTCTTCTTCTTCTTCTTCTTCTTCTTCTCTGATCTCTCTCTCTCTCTCTCTCTCTCTCTCTCTCTCTCTCTTTCATCTGTCTCGTATCTCTCATTCTCTCTCAGTAGCAGACACATAGATATAGTCTGGCTCGTATATCGTATAATGCAGCAGTCTACCGGTTTACCGCTCGTAAACCGGCTGTGCAACGCCGTTTCGAGCGTTAGTATCAGCTCTTATAGCGTCGGCTAGCGTACTGAAAGACGATCCAGAAGGGGTGGGGAGGGATTGGGTGGGTTTGGAAAAGGGTTGGGTGGGCCATTCCGACGATACGTATTCTATACGTCAAGAGCCAAGAAAGAGACAAGTCTTTTACTTTTGTTTTGTTGTTTCTCTCTCTCTCTCTCTTTCCTCTACCACCACCATCACCACCACCATTACCACCACCATAACCAAAACCCCTACCCCGCCCGTCAATTTTTAACGTCAAACTCGGTCGGATCGATTGATCTCGGCTACGACAAAGTGAAACGATCGACTTGTTGCGTATCTTTTAATTATTCAACATGGCCAATTGACGTATTATTTTTATACTCGGGACTCGTCACAAATTATCGCGCGGGGAAAGAAAAAATCGTTCTATATATCGAAACAGAATTTAACACCAATCCGATCCGATCTAAACCGATCTAATCTAATCTAATCTAATCTAATCTAATCTAATCTAATCTAAATCGTTAGATATCGAAAATATTTCGTCGTAGAAGAAGAAGAAGAAGAAAAAAATAAATAAATCGCTCACGATGTTAACGCGATTCGATCGATTTGTCATACTTCGTCGTTGTCCTTACCATTGTCCATCTTGCAACCCTCTCTCCTTTTCTCCGTCTATATTATATATATTTATTTATTTATATATATATATTTACATATACATATATTTATATAATAAATTATATATTCGTATATACTTATATTTATATTTTATATATATATATATATATATATATATATATACGTACCTGCATACACATATGCAGCTCGTACGATTCTTCTGATAGAGTAGAAGGGAACGAGCCGTGTGTGTATGCACTCTCTCATTTTGAGGGTCACGTTCACAGCGCAGCATCCCCCGTGACGGCGAGTCGTCGATTCGTTGGTTGCGCGAGGTCCGGGCCGCGACATGTAGAAAGAGTGAGAAGGATAGAGAAGGAGAGAGAGCGAGAGATAGATCGAGCGAACGAGAGAGGGAAAGAGAGAGGGAGAGGGAGGGTGAGAGAAAGAGAAAGAACTAGGGAGAGTTGGAAGGCAAGGGTTCGTTGGCAGAAAAGGGGTGGTACTGACGGGAGGGTTGGTGGAAGGGACGCTGATGCACAGCTGAGCCGTCGGTCGATGCAACTGCATCCGTACTCCCTCCCTCTTCTCTCTCCCTCCCTCCCTCCCCCCCCTCTCTCTCTCTTTCTCTCTCGCTAGCTCGCTCGCTCCAACTCGTTTGGTCGCGTGCGCACATCACAGCTTCTCCTTTTCCACCCCTTCCATTTCCTCGCCTACCCCTACCCCACTTCGTATTACCC
>OU427000.1:5378180-5415680 GCA_911387935.1 Dolichovespula saxonica | reverse complement strand
AGGACGTCGTTAAACAATTCGAGGAAACGAACCCGACGTACGTACGTTCGTTCGTTCGGGGTTCGTGGCCGTCCTAGAAAATTTCAATGAATCTAATTCATAAATTCGCACGATAGGGGAAAGCATAGCGAACGATTTGACTGAGATATCCGTCATTTATTTATGACCGACGTCAATGCACCTATGAAAAAGATAAACGGCCGAGGCGTTTACTTCGACGATCACGAAGCGCACGGTTCTTCTTTTTGCTTCTCTCTCTCTCTATTTCGAAAGGGAATCATTACGCGTTTTTGTCGTTGGAAAGTGTCAAGAGAGAACGGTCGACGCGGGGTGAGGGTGAGGGTTAGTGCGAGGAGTAAGGGGGGCCGGTGCGTTGGGATTAAAAAGAAAAAAGAAAAGAAAAGAAAAAGAGACAAAAAAAAAAAAACTTGTAATCGATCGAGAAAGACACTCGGAGATATCGGACTGGATGTGTCAAGTGTGGTGTTTTTTCTTCCTTTCTTTCTTTTCTTTTTCTTTTTCTTTCTTTTTTTTTTTTCTTTTACGTACACGCGATACCACCTTAATTATAGTGATTTATGAGAGCCATGGAAGGCTCTCGAGAGATACGAACGTGTGTATATTCACGGCGATATCTCTGCTTCTCTTTTTGTCTCTCTCTCTCTCTCTCTCTCTCTCTCTCTCTCTCTCTCTCTCTATGATTTTCTTTCTCTCTTTTTTTTTTCGTTGATGTCTTTCCTTCTTCGCATTATCTCATTTTACTTGTAACTTTTCTATCGTCTATAGAGCATGTGGACGAGGCATTGACAAGGCGAGCATTAGTAACGTTCGACTCAAAGAGACACGTCAAACTAGTTTTCCTAGATTATGGTCTTTAAAGGCCTAACGTTCAAGGTAAAATCGGGGCAGGGCAGGACCGTACTTTATCGTTCCCGCACATCGACGGTTACGATAGTTACCGATCGACCAGCTTGTTCGGGGAAGCGTGAAATCGTTGACGAAAGCGTGATATCCGATAGCCATCGCCGGCGTTATCTACACAATGTAAATCCGTAATATTCTAGTGGTATACGATTAAATAAGGCCAGGTACGTACGTTGCGATCGAGCGTACGCAAAAAAAAAAAAAAAAGACTAAAGAAAAATCAAGAAAAAGAAAAGAAAATAACGTAATACACGTAAATACATATAACTTGAACGTTAACGTACGATAATATACATTGAAAATGATAAAACTATAGTCACAATCTATCTATCTATCTATCTATCTATCTATCTATCTATCTATCTATCTATCTCTTTTTCTCCTTCTCTTTCTGTTTAACGCGATTTCGCTTCGACTACCGTTCCAAACAAGAAAATCATTCTTTCATTCGTTAATAACCTTGAACGTACGAAGCTTAGTAACTATCTATTTCTTTCTCTCTCTCTCTCTCTCTCTCTCTCTCTCTCTCTGTCTCTCTATTTCTTTCTAGTGTTTCTCCATACATAAATACATACATACATATATATATATATATATATATATGTGTGTGTGTGTATACATACGTTGATACATACATAACTATATGAGTACCTACGTAGATATTAATTGTTTCGGACAAGGGATCTCTATCTGTTTAAGTAGTAAAAGCCGATAATACGTCAGACGTATTCGTAACGTCGTACCGGCCAATTATTTAACTACCACTAGGGACGAGAGAACATTCGCGAGACGATACGGATTATTGAAAGTAATCTATACTATATATTCTATATACAAACACACACACACACAAATATATAGATATATAGATCCTTAATATCAATCAAATTTTGCGACGAATTACCGCTAAATAATTGCGAAGAAAGGTAATAACGCTAAGTAATATTTATAATTAAAATGAAAAACTTGTAATCCGTACGGGTATCGTGGAGAACGTTTTACCGGTCGCTATTCAAACGATTTCGACTTTACGATCGAGAATCTTTTCAAAAGATTCGCATGCAACCCAGACGCAATCGTTTTTCTATCGCAGTTAAGACGTATCGCATTGGCCTTTGGAAGAATCTTTCCTCCAAACCCTCCCCTCTTTCGTCCTCCTCTTTCCCGTTTTACTTTTCTATTATTATTTTTCTTACTATCTCTCTCTCTCTCTCTCCCCCCCTCTCTCTCTCTCTCTCTCTCTCTCTCTGTCGTACGTTCTACGTCTTTGTCTCATCTTTCTTTGCATCGTACGGAATGATGAGATAGAGACGAAGAGAGTTGTGCATGTTTTCGAGGCGGGCGCTAAAAACGAGGCTCGATTACGTAACCAGCAACGCTCGACACGTAGTCCGACGACCTTCCTCTATGGAAAGGATGGATCTGAAATAGCAACGACCCGAATATGGGTCAGCATGCATTGTGGCTCGACCCTCTTCGCGCGGTACGGAGCGGTGCGGAGCGGAGCGGTGCGGTGCGGTGCGGTGCGGAGCGGAGCGCCGCGACGCGACGCCCCTCCTCGCCCTCTTCCCCCACCCCTTCCCTCCCCCAGCCACCCAATGAACGCAACTCCGCGCCTCACCGCGCCGCACCTCCATCGAGTTAGTAGAGTCGAACCGAACAGAACCGAGCCGAGCTGCTAACACTACACACACACACACACAAATACACAAATACACACACACACACACACACATATATATATATATGTATATGTATATATATACCACCACCATCTCTATTTAAGCGCTACGTACGAACTGCAACAAACTCGGGAAAGTCGACGCGAGACGAAAACGATGGAGCCTGCCTTCGAAGAAACCACCGAAATAAACGTTTTATTAGATCCCGACTCTAGCCAACTCATTTTTCTACTCTTTCTCTCTCTCTCTCTCTTATTCTCTATTTCCTTCTCTAACTCTATCTCTCTCTCTCTCTCTCTCTCTCTCTGTGTATCCATCTTTTTCTCCACCGGTGGTATCGTTAAAATCTAATCGTGAAAATCCGTATCGTATGTTCATCACTCGACACATTGCAACAATTACATCCATTATGGCAAACAATGATTGTTCTCCTTTTTTCTTTTTCTTTCTTTTTTTATATGTATATTTTTCTTCATATTTTTTTATTTTTTATTTATTTTTTTTTTTTCATTATCATTGCAGCAGACGGTAGTCGAACATTTTTCGAAGGGCGGTGCGAGGGGAGGAGAGGTGGCGCCTCGGTCTCTTTGTCTTGTTATTTTTTTGTTTCTATATTTTTTTCTTCCGGTTTGTTTTTTTATCCGTTTTACTTTTTCTTATCATCGGTATGATTAATGTACCAGGCAGGTTAGCGCGCGCGCGCGCGCGCGCTCGCCTCGTTATACGAGTTGAAAGTTTTTCTTGCCGATTTTTTCTTAAGCGAACGGAGAAGACATTGATCCCTATGTAAATATATAAATATATAAATATATATATATATATATATATATATATATATATATATAATATTTTTATTCGGTAGATCTTTTAATTATTTTTTTCTTTTTTTGCGCGTTTTCGAAAATATTACAAAAGGGTTAGCTTTATAATCGCGCGATATAAAATTTGTTCTCCTTCCCTCTCTCTCTCTCTCTTTCTCTCTATCCATCTATTTCTCCATCTTTCTCTATCTATCTGTTTCTCCATCTTTCTCTATCTATCCATTTCTTTCTTGGTCCGTTCGTCTATCCGTAAGTCCGTCCATTTGTCCGTCCGTCAATCCCATCCGTCTTTCTCCCTACCCCTACCCCCCTCCCACCAAAATTCACATCGCGAAACGCTTAAAGAGAACACTCCTTTTATTTCCTTTTGACCCCGAACGGTCGACCCAATTCCATGTCCGAAGAAAATTCCTATAGTCGACGGAACAATTTTCGTCCGGGATATTCGAGGGACGGATAATATATCTTGCTGTGTGACGACAGAGAGAATCAGAGAAAAACAGAGAGAGAGAGAGAGAGAGAGAGAGAGAGAGAGAGAGAATGAGAGAAAATGAGAGAATGAGAGAGAGAAAGATAGAACGGAAAGAGTATTAAAAAAAAAAGAAGAGGTGGAAAAGAATAAAAAAGAGGGTATATGCTGAACGAAGGTTTGACAAAAAGAAAGAGAGAGAGAGAGAGAGAGAGAGAGAGAGAGAGAGAAAGGACAAGCTGAAATCTTCGATAAAAGAAAAAGAGAGAGAGAGAGAGAGAGAGAGAGAGAGAGAACGGATACGGAGTTATAAAGAAACAAGGGAAAGAGGGAAGACTCGTTGGGGTAGGTCGCGTTCTATTTTGGTGTACGTCGAAAGTGTATAACGTTGAAGCTGCGCGCGGGTGGGGATGGGGTTGTGGGAGGGGGAGGGAGGCTAAAGGCAACAAAAGTCCGAAACGTTAATGAATCCGATAGGAGGAGGAAAAGCAGGAAGTCCAATTTACCAAGTGAATTTCAACTGATAATAAACGAAAATAAAGAAGGAAAGGATGAAGAAAAATATTTATATATATATATTTATATATATATATATATATATATATATATATATATATATATATATATATATATTCTTCTTTCGTGAGGATTCAACGAGACAATAATAATGACGGGACGGATATTAAAGTATAATGCATTCGTGGTTATGGGTCGACGTTCGATCACAGAGATATTATTTAAGAGGGTGTAGGGGAGGGGTAGGGGCAGGGGGGAGGGGGTAACGAGAACGAGATCGATCGTCGTTAGGTTGGTTGGATCGAACGAAATAGGAATAACGATACGCGAAAATACTATAATGCCCGTAGTCCTTGGTTCGTATAAGATACTCCAGTTCATTACGTTAAAGAGGGTTATTTTTTTTTATTTATTTATTTATTTTTTTTTTTGCTTTTTACCGGATCAGGAAGCGTCAGGTTCAGACTGAGCGTCAGCCTAAGCGTCAGCTTCAGCCTCGGCTTCAGCCTCAGCGTCAACGGCAGCAGCTGTTGCGAGAGAAGACGGTCGCGTGTTACCGTAGTTCGAGAGAGAATTAGTTAGTGTGTGTGTGTGTGAGAGAGAGAGAGAGAGAGAGAGAGAGAGAAAAGAGAGACAAAAAAGAGAAAGAGAGAGAGAGAGAGAGAGAGAGAGAGATACAAAGAGAAGGAAAAGAGGTATACTGGGAGGAAGGAAAGAGATTGGGGTAGGTCGAACGAAAGCACGAAAAGAGAGAAAGAGAGTGGGAGAGGGAGAGGGAGAATTGGTTTGCGAGGCAGATGGAGAGGGGTAGTCTTCACTGGAAGCGAATAGAACTACCAGAAAAAGAGAAAGAAAGAAAGAGAGAGAGAGAGGGAGAGAGAGAGAAGGATATAGGGATATAGCAAAAGAGATTGCGCATGTGTACGTACGCTGCGAATGTGTCGAATGACGCGAAGGAAGGGTAGTGTTGGTGTTGGTGTTGGTGTTGGTGATGGTGGTGGTGGTAGTGGTGGCGTTGGTGACGTTGGTGGTGGTGGTGGTGGTGGTGGTGGTTGTTCTGGTGGTGGCAGCGTTCCTCAACCTTTGCCCCAGAATGCTCAACGTAATACCCGATATGCAGAACGCTACGACGCGACGCGTTAATCGCGAACCGTTCGCAATTTCGACGTTCTATACGTTATCCCTGGTACCAATACCGATTCTGTCTGTTTTAATAGAGAGATAGAGAGAGAGAGAGAGAGAGGGTTGAGGGTTGAGGGTGGGTGAACGAGAGGAGATTAGACGACGATGATTAAGTATTTGGATTATCCATAAAAAAAAAAAGAAAAATTTCTATTCATCGTTAAGATTTATCGAAACAAATTTACGAATGTACGCTCGATTGTTCGTCCGATCGAATTCGTCCCCTTTTCGAATCTAAACAATAAATATTATATTTATCATTTCGTATCCGTAACGTATTATTATTATTATTATTATTATTATTATTATTATTATTATCGAATCGTAATCGTCGATCAATCGAATACGACCGAACCATTACGCGCCGATGACGGTCCGTTCGTCATCGCGTTTATTCCGTTTCAAAGGAGAGAGAGAGAGAGAGAGAGAGGGAGAGAGAGAGAGAGAGAGAGAGGACATTTCCGGACGGGAGTACGTTCACACCGGCGTGACCTACTATCGGCGTCCTTCGAAGGTTTTTGGGTCAATCTCGATCGAAGATGTTACGCCCGGGGGTGGAAGCATTGCGAGCTAGCAAGCTGGCTCGCTGGCTAGCTAGCTAGCTACCAAGCTAGCGAGCGTACATGCAAGCATGCAAGCACACACAGAGAGAGAGAGAGAGAGAGAGAGAGAGAGAGAGAGGGGGGAACAGACGCAGGCTACATTTTATCTCATTTCACGAGTTTATTTGGCAAGCGTACCGCATCGAAAACGTCGCGCGCGTGTCGCAAATAAAGACGCGGCCTGGCGCGTATTCAAACCTCTTCGAGATTACATCGTAGGGATCTTTTCTTTGGTCGTCGCGACGCTCCGTCGTTCCCCATTCTAATGTCCAACGAACGAATAGGGATGGTGGATCGGGTTTAGTCGTGGGAGGAGAGAGAGGAAGGAGGAGGAGGAGGAGGAGAAGAGAGTTGGTCATCTCTAACGATCGAAGAAATGGATATACGTTTGCTTTCTATCTATCTCGGCTATCGCGAAAAATTTCTCGCGTTAATAAGAAATACGGTATAGATTTTTCTATTAAATTCCAAGATATTGCGATATAATCATATATACATTTGCCATTATAATTTTCATCGTCTATCGTGAGCACTAATGTTCGCACGATTATCTTCTATACGACGCCTTGGGAGGCGGGACGGGACGGGAGGAGGCGAGGTAGAGGGCGATAAATTATTATTCTATCGCGAAATTGTTCTCTGGTGCTATCGAGATAGTTGCCCTTCGTAGGTTGCATAACAATAATGCATTAAATGCATCTACGTAACGACGCTAACCGATCTCGTCACGTGGACCACGCGTATATTTCTCGTCCATTATTCAAACGTAACGTATATCCTTCTCTCTCTCTCTCTCTCTCTCTCTCTTTCTCTCTATCTCTGTCTCCGTGTTGAACGAGAAAAGTGAAAACAAAAAAATTTAATCAAATATTTCTACAGACCGATCGATTTCAAAACAGAGAGTATCCAATGAAAGGATCGATGATCTATCCTATCGAATTTATCAAAGGAATTGCATTTTTACCTTTTTTTTTTTTTTCTCTTTTTCTTTTTCCTTTTTATTTCGAAATTCACGTTAACTTAACGCGATACATATACATATATTCGTTCTTTATTTATTCTGAAAATTCTTCTACCTACCCGTGGACCACTTCTCTTTTTCCGTGAAAGGCTAACCTTACACATTGTCGATCTCTCTCTCTCTCTATCTCTTTCTCTCTCTAAAAGAAAAAGGTCAACAAAAACGTAAGGAATCTCTTTGCATCTCTTCGTAATAATAATAATAAAAAAAAAAAGAAGAAGAAAAAATATAAAAAAAAAAAAAAAAAGAAAACAATAGAAAAAAATTACTTTGATACATCCTATATACGTGAATAAGCGGGTATATATATATATGTGAGTGTGTGTTTAGTATTATCTGTGTGTTTCAACAAGAGCATTGAGAGGAAAAAGAGAGAGAGAGAGAGAGAAAAGAGGGGAAAAAAGAGAAAAAAAAGGAGAAAAACGTTTCCGAATCCAAGGTCTAACTTTCCTACCGTCCTTTCGAGAATCGCGTGGAAGCTTTTGACGAGGAAAAAGAGAAAAAGAGAAAAAGAGAAAAAGAGAGAGAGAGAGAGAGATAAAAAGAGAGAGAGAGAGAGGGAGAGAGGGAGATAGAGAAAGAAAGACAGAGAGAATCGACGCGAAAGAGGGAGGCAGGCACTACGAGCTGGGGAGGGAAACGAGAGAGAGAGAGAGAGAGAGAGAGAGAGAGAGAGAGAGAGAGAGAGAGTGAGATAGAGGGAGAGGGATAGGGAGAGGTAGAGGGAGAGAGAACGCTGCGAATGGACGGCCGGTGAGCGAACCGAGGCGCTGTGACGACTGACCCAGTTACTGGGTGGAGGTAATGACCGATACTACACCTAACTCTCCTCCCCTCCCTCGTCACTAGTCCAGCCCTGTCTTCTTCCCTCCAACTTCTCGCTTGCCCTCTCTCTCTCTCTCTCTCTTTCTCTCTCTATCTATCTATCTATCTCTCTCTTCGTTTCGCATACGTTATAATCGCGCGCACACAAGTTCAAAAGCGATTTCCCATCGACTGTTTGGTACGTCAACGTAAAAGTGTTAGTGTGTATGTATATATATATATATATATATATATATATATATATATATATATATATGCCTACGCGTACAATCTCTTTGCTCTATCTAGAGCTGCTCTACGAGAACTCTAGGAGCTAACTAACAGGCACGTAACGTAGTACCATAGAACCCCGTTGTTTTTACTTTCGATTTCTATTTGTCGATTATCTATCCTTTCCATCCGTTCCATCCATCCCTCCATCCATTCATCCATTCATCCATTCATCCATTCATTCGTCATGGTTCTTTCGGGACTCCTTTTACTCTCTCTCTCTCTCTCTCTCTCTCTTTTTTTCACTCTTTCTTATACATTTTTGTCCTTCTTTCTTTTTTATTTCAGCACTTGCCCATGTTTATTTATTTAATCCCTTCGACATACATCGCATCGTATTATGGGTTTTTACTTTTTATGGGTTTCTTTGCGGTTCAATTAATTTGTTCGGTGGGAAATTGTAAAAAAAGAAAATCTATATATATAGATATAGATATATCTATATGCTTAAATACGTAGATAGTAAATAATACGCAACGCGGATATTTGAATTCCTCCTCCTCTTCTTCTTCTTCTTCTTCCTTTTATTTTTATTTTTTTTTTTTGTTTTTTCTTTTAATAAGTAAATCGATTCTCTTGTAGAACAACGTTTTGATTTCGTGACGGAATCTGGATCACCGAGAAAACCCTCGTAGTAATTTATTTTATTACTACGCGGATAAGTAAGTAAGTAAGTACTTACTTACTTACTTACTTACTCACATACGTACATACTTACGCTCGCTGCGACGTCGTTTAGACGCATGCGCGTCCATTGCTGCGGAATATACGCTCTCTTAGCGAGCTTAGGCAAAATCAAGAGCGTAAAGTTAAACCGTAGAACCCTTTGCAATATTTCTAAGCGCGATTTAATAAGAAAACAACGAAAGAAAAAAAGAAGCGTCCGATCACGGCACCAATTCATATTTTCTTATTAATTGTAATCAAGACAAATATATATATTATATATTATATATTATATTTATATTATATATATATATATATTTATATTATATATTATATACAAGAGGGATTATATATCCCTCTTTTTTTATTGCTTCGTATCTCGTGACGAGTTTTTTTCTTATTCTATTTCAAATTCTCTTGTGTTTTTTCTTCTCTCTCTCTCTCTCTCTCTCTCTCTCTCACTTTTCTTTTTTTGTTTGCGAAACTCGAACGACGAAGAAATATTGTGATTAACGAAGAAAGAAAATAGAATAGGATAGAGAGAGAGAGAGAGAGTTTCATTTGAGAGTAACATTATATCGTGTCGATGGTGGCCGTTGTTCGTAAAGAGAATTAAGAGCAAAAGAAGGACCCTCTCTGCAATAGGCGATGTGCACGCTCTACTTGTGATCCGATTGATGAAGGGTTCTCCTCCCGCTCGGTTAGAAAAGAGGGAGGCGATGATGTGGATGATGGGGGATAGTCTCGTTGAAGGAAGGCCTACCTACAAAGAACCATCTCTCTTTTTTCATCCTCGGAATAAACCACGCGAACGTGTAAGAAAGATAGGAAGAAGGAACGACGAGAGAGAGAGAGAGAGAGAGAGAGAGACCAAGGAAAAAATATAATCGCATAATTTATATTTTCCCTTGTAAATCTTATTTCGACGGTTAACAATTTCTTCGTTCGTTCATCCTTTACTTTCTTAGATATCGTTAGAACGTTCGATCGAAAATTGAATTCTTATAAACGTTAACAAGCGAATATAAATCTCGTTGTGTTTTCCTCGCGAGAAGTAAGAGGTGAGATTATTGTATATTTCTAACTCCCCCCTCCCCCCCCACCCTCATACCTCGCCCACCCACCATGAGAAATAATAATTTTTCGTAAATTTCAATTATAATACGTTACGTTTGCATTGCGATCGCTTATATTTTCATTCGCTAACTATCATCTCTCTCTCTCTCTCATATATATATATATATATATATATATATATATATATATATATATATAAATATATATATATATATGTACGTAGGTATGCATGTATGGTAGGTATGTACGTACGTGTACGTATGTATATCTAGAAATAGTACTACCGAGTTGTTTACGCCGCGCTTGGTCGAAGTTTAACGAAGATCTGGGTCAAGTAGTGTTTGGAATCCTTGAATCTCGAGAAACGAGAAGGGGGAGGGGGGAAAAAAACGTTCACCTAGCGCGAGTAAAGAGTCTCATTCCAGAAGTCGTCGTGACGGCCTCGATATATACAGCTGCCTCCTGGGGTCAACATAGAGTGTCACTGACAAGTCTCACTCTTTCTTACTATTAGTGTCTTAAAGAAGGCTGGCAAGGATTCCACGCGTACTTGCTCGCCCAAAGTGGGAGGGAGTGAGGAGAGATAGATAGAAAGAAAGAGAGAGAGAGAGACAGACATAGAGACGGACAGAGAGAGTGATAGAGATAGAGATATATAGAGAGAGAGAGAGAGAGAGAGAGAACGTCGGTCATAGTCACGCTACACTTTTACCCTCTCCCTTTCCTTATCACTCTCTCACTCTTTCATTCCCTCTCTCTCTCTCTCTCTCTCTCTCTCCTTGTCTCCGGTATTATCTAGTAGTCGCCTATTCATCCAGCAATCGTGCATTTCGAGTCCTTGATGAGAAAGAGATAAGTACATTGTTCTTGAATCTTTTCTATTCTCATTCTATCCTAAACGTCACCAATCATAAATGACGTTTCCTCTCTCTCTCTCTCTCTCTCTCCCTCTCTCGTTCTTGAGAAAAAAAAAAAAAGAAAAAAAAAATAAAATATTACCGACAAATACGAAAGAATAAAAATCGAAGAAAAAGGAATCGATCGATCGAACGCGTAACGTAAAACGATATTGTACGAAGGTTATAACGGGTTAACATTGTCGATTTACCGGGATATGCATTCGTATGGACGTTTACTGCACTAGATCTTGAACAGTTTCAATGACAACTCGTTAGCGGACGAAGTAGTTATAATCGTAGGGAGTAGTAGGCGATGGTGGGGGAGGTAAAGGAAGGCGGCATTCGACGACGGCCAACGACGATGACTGCGAATTACGATTGCGACTACGACTACGACCGCGACTACGACCGCGATTACGACCGCGACGATGACGGAGTGCAAGAACGCGCGGCTGATCGCCCACGGCGAAGATGATAACGAAGTAGGCCAGACAAAAGTTTCCCGATACCTCGAAAAATAGGTAGAAAAATGATACGATAGAGATAGTAATGTCTACGCCTCCTACTTCTTCTTCTTCTTCTTCTTCTTCTTTTTCTTATTATTATTATTATTATTATTATTATTATTATTAATACACACTTGGTTTCTCGATGTTCCTTACGTTGGTTTCTCCTTTATTTTTTTTTTTTTTTTGCTTTCTTTCTTTCTTCCTTTTTTTCTTTTTCTTTTTCTTTTCTTCTTTCTTTTTTTTTTTTTTTTTTTTTGTCGGCTCGAAGCACCGACCTTTTACGTAATCACGAGTTGAACAAGCATAGACATCACCACTCATCTTTTCGACTCTAATTGCTCTCGTTAACGAGTAAGTCGTTCTCTCTCTCTCTCTCTCTCTCTCTCTTCGTCTCTATTTTTTTCTTTATCCATCTAACTCTCGCTTTCTCGATTTAACATAATAACGTTTGTTTCGTACGAAAAAAAAAAAAAAGAAATAAAGAAACAGATAACAAGAAGAAATCTCTCGAACTCATACCAATCGATTTAAAACGTTATTAACGTTTAACGTTTGAACGTTATTAGATTTTGAAGATAGAGGTAATGGGAGTAGACGGGGAAAGGGGACGAGCGAGGGGGCGGGGGAGGTACCCCTCGGGGTAGGGGGTTTTGGAATTAACGAAATATTTTTCGCTTTTGTCTTATCGATAGAATTTACTAAACCACGCGAAGAGTCTCAATTACGTTCGGATCGTTTCCGGTCTATCGTAACCATTGGGTATACAAATTAGTACGTAGGTACGCACGTACGATACAATTCGTTGACTATCGTAGATAGCAATGTTAGAGAGAGAGAGAGAGAGAGAGAGAGAGAGAGAGAGGAGAAGTAGGCATCGAGTTCCGAGAGCATGAGAGAGATAGAGATAGAGAGTTTGCTAGCACGCTTCGTTCGACTAGGCTCGTAGCTGGTCGATGTATTCTCGGTTGTTTATTTAGGCCAAGCGAGGTGAATCGCTCGTTGCTCGCGCTTAGCATGCTTGAGAAGTATAGCCGAGCCATAGAAGAGAGTAGTGCTAAATAGAAAAAGTGAAAGAGAGATGGATAGGGATGGATGGATGGATGGATGGATAGAGACGAACGGATGGATGGATGGATGGATGGACGGACGGATGGATGGATTGATAGAGACGCGGGAGAATTGCATTGCGTTGTTGTACGACGAAAAAAAAAATTAAAAAAGAATTCCCGAGAGGGACAAGAGTATCGTACGGACTATAATAGAGAGGAGCAACCGCCGGCGTGGCCGACACTTCATTTTTATCTCGTCGTTTCTCATTCGCTCAAACCCGAGAAAATCAAAGATGATTGCTCGGCGGCTACGGCGACAGTGGCAGTCGGACGACTTCTTCTTTTTTCTTTTTATTTTTCCTTAATTTTTTTCTCTCTTTCCTTTTTCTCTCTCTTTTTACAGGGACCACAGATACGTAACCGTAACGTTGGCACGCGATTTGCCATTTGAAATCGTTCGAAGATGTAAGAGAATAGAAGGGGTATACGTGAGACCGAACGATTCGATATTACTATTATGGGCGTGCTTGAATTAGCATTAAGCGTTCATCGATAGACAGAGATTAGATCTCTCTCTCTCTCTCTCTCTCTCTCTCTCTCTCTCTCTCTCTCTCTTTCTATCTCATTCGAATCAACGAGATCGGCGTGCGTCTCTCTCGAACGTGTATACCAAGTTGCTCGCGTCATTCGCCGTTTTCGTAACATGACTTTGTATCATGAACTTTTCGATGACGTTTGCGCAATACCATCACTCAGCCAATACAAACCAAGTCTGGGTTGCCCGTTGACGCTTCTCACTAAGCCACGCCATTTTCCATTCGACATTTTTCTTCTTCTTCTTCTTCTTCATCATCTTCTTCCTCTTCTTATTTTCGTTCTCGTTCTCATTCTTATTCTTATTCGTTCTTTTTACCCCCGTCCGTCTTCTTCGTCTTCGTTTTTCTTCCTTCTTTTGTCTCTCTTTCTTTCTTCTTCTTCTTCATTTTTTTTTTTTTTTCTTATACTCGTAATTCCTCGTTCCTTTTTCACTTTGAAAGAAATTTCATCAAAGGTGAACGGTTTCGATCGTCAGGTTTAATAAAAACGATGGATGAGATCGCTTCTTCTTCGTCTTCTTATTCTTATTCTTATTCTTATTCCTATTCTATGCTTCTTCTTCTTCTTCTTCTTCTTCTTCCTTTATTTTTTTCTTTCTTTTGCTCTTTACGTTCCCTTATATATTCCTCTTATAATCTCGATAGGACAAATAAAAATTATCTCGAAAGTCGTTAAAACGACTTTGCTTATCCATCTAACCCGATAAATCTTCCCCTTATAGAAAATAATACCGTGACTATTACGGGGAAAGCTCGGTTTATTCGGCAAGTTAATGAAAACTTTTCTCACGTTTCTATATATTTTTCGAGCGACTTTTGAAAAGGGCAGAGGTGAGGGGATGGAGGAGGAGGAGGAGGGGGGGGTGGGGGGTAACGAAGGAAAAAAAGAAAAGTGCGAGAACGAAGGTACGGAGAAGAGAATAGAATAGAAGAGAGGAGAAGAGAAGGAAAGAAAGGAGATAAACTGGACTAAAATAAAGTGAAATAAAATAAAATAAAATAAAATGAAATGAAATAAAATATCAGGGATATGCATTCGATAAATATTTGTCACAGTTAAGATCTATTCCCCCTGTAAGATCTTTATAAAAGAAGAAAATGAAAAAAAAAAATAAAAAATAAAAACAGAAGAAGAGGAGGAAGGAACAATGAAAAGGAAGAATTCGATATTGTTTCCTTGTCCATTTTCTATATTCTCTCGTTTTTTATTTTTCTTTTTCGTTATTTTTTTTTTTTTTTTCGTGTCGTTCGTTACTCTTCATCTACCTTAGTCTACTAGTCTTACGAAAGAGAGAAAGAGAGAGAGAGAGAGAGAAGGAACATGCAACAACTTTCTAGTAGTCGATATACTCGAGTCTTGAAATGAAAGAGAAAAGAGAAAAGAGAAAAGAAAGAGAGAGAGAGAGAGAGAGAGAGAAAGAGAGAGAGAAAGAAAAGACAGGCCAGACAAGCCTCGTGTGTTGACTGACTGACTGACTGACTGACTGAATGACTGAATGACTGACTGACTGACTGACTGACTGAGTGCAAGTCGCCTAAACGACAGTAGTAATGGCCGACACCGAGCAGACCATTACCGTTACGCAACTAGTGAAACTATCCCGAGAGCGTACCGGCAAAGATCATACTCAATCTCGTCTATCGTTTTAAACGAAATCATCTCTACTCTTATTTTTATTTCTCTCTCTATCTCTCTCTCTCTCTCTCTCTCTCTCGTCTCTAATTGCTTATCCCTTATTTTCCCTTTCGCATTATCGCCGTTTATTTTATCGTAAGATTTGATCGTAAAGGTGTTTCCTTTTATATTTGAATAAAAAAAAAAGAGAAAAATAAAAATAAAGAAAAAAAAAGAGAAATAAATAAAAATAAAAAAGAACGAACAAACGAAAGAAAAAGGGAAAGAGAAAATAAGGAATCCTTTCGAATTATCTCGTACGTCCGAATGAGTTGAACGATGTCGGGAGTTTTTTCGTAAATAAAAAAAAAAAAAAAAATAACAAAGAAAGAAAAAAAAACAAATAAGAAGTAACAAAAAAGAAAAGAAGAAGGAGAGAGAAAGAAAGATGTGCGTAGATGCGAAAATAAAAAAAGGTTAAAACGAATGAACGAATCGTTTAGATATATTAATCGCTTATATATATATGTACATATATATACATATATATATATATATATATGTATGTATGTATGTATGTATGTATATATGGTGGATTTTAATTGGATTACGTGTACAAGGAAAGGATCCCATCGAGAAATGTCACTAATACCCGATTACGACCGGTATAGTTATAATGCCGAAGAGAACGATTATACCCTACGAGAAAGCTCTTACGTGTGTGTGTATGTATATGTGTGTGTGTGTGGTTGAATATGTAACTTCGAACCTACGTGCGGTTAACGCGAAGAAAAGAAAAAAAAAAAGAAAAGGAAAAGAAAGAAAAAGCGAACGAAGAAAAGTAAAAAAAAAAGAAAAAAGGAAAAAGAGAAAAAAAGTCGAACGCGGATAAAAGAAAGGATTACGAAAGAAAAGTCATACGCGCGCGCGCGCACATGCGTGTGTGCGAGTAATTTTTTTTTTCTTTTTCTTCTCTCTCTCTCTCTTTTTCCCCTACATTCCTTTCGTTTCTTTTCGATCAAAATAAAACTGCTAGTTAACGGACGATAATTGTACCCGGAAAAGTCGAACGTTAGGGCCATTATTATCGTTCGATACGAGTGACAAAATTTTTCTACGGATTTCTCGGTTCGACATGCGTCGACGAGCGTCGATCGTTTTTTTCGCATCCTCCCTCCTACCGCCCCCCTCCCCTACCCGCCTCAAAAACCTTCCTCCTCGTGTAACGTCGTTACACTTTCTCCGCAAACTTTTCCTACTTCTCCTCCTCCTCCTCCTCCTCCTCCTACTCTTCCTCCTTCTATCCCTCTCTCCTGTTCCTCCTCCTTCTTCACCTCCTACCAATCACCTCCCACTCTCACCCTCTCCTATTACCTAGCCCCCTCCTTCCTAACTCAAACGCCTTTCCTTTTTTATTCATGAAAACGACTCTTCCATTCCTACTATAAACCGCTTTTCTAGACGACCATGTAATAGTAGTAGTAGTAATAGTAATAGTAGTAGTAGTGTAGTAGTAGTAGTAGTAGTGATGGTGGTGGTTCGTTGCTATTAAATAAGCGGTTAATTGCGTTACGTAACAGGAAGTGAAATGACCCCTTCCTCCCTCCCCCCCTTCCCCTCTCTTCCACTCCTCCCGGTTTTAATTCACAACCTCGTTACTGTCACGATGTTATATTTTTTTCGAACTCTCTCTCTCTCTCTCTCTCTCTCTCTCTCTCTCTCTCTCTATCTCTATCTCTATCTCTATCTCTATCTCTATCTCTCTCAACAAAAACCAAATATCGTACGAACGATAATTATGAGAAAGTTGGTATAGATTGTTTTTATTAATGAAAAAATAGAGAGATGGATAGAGATAGAAAGATAGAATGAGAGAGAGAGAGAGAGAGAGAGAGAGAGAGAGAGAGAGAGAGTAGAATGAAAAGTGAAAAAAGAGGGGAAAATATTAAAAATAAAAAAAGAGAGAGAGAGAGAGAGGGAGAAGGGGTAGAATGAAAAGTGAAAAAAAAAAAATGAAAAGAGAAGAAAAAGGAGAGAGAGAGAAAGAGGGAGGGAGAGGGAGGGAAATAAAGAAAAAGGAAGGAAGAAACGGACGAGCCTTCGTTTTTGGGAGAATTTTTCTTTTTTTTTTTTTTTTCTTTTTTTTCTTTTTTTTTCTTTTTTTTTCTTTTTTTTCTTTTTACCTGCCTGCTCACTCCCACACGGAGAGGCACGCCTACGCGTTTATTCCGTTTGAATCATCCTACCGACGTTTAACAGTACGTCTATTACATAAGCGTTTCACCGTGCGATACTACCAAAATAGGTTTTAACTCGACATCTTGGAACGTTGACTTATTATGCGAGATAGCTTTCTCGTGACTTTTGAAAGTGTCCCCGACCGGGCGAAACCCACCATCGAAGTTAATTTTATCCGCGAATAGAAAGAAAGAGATAGATGGATGGATGGATAGATAGAGATAGATAGAGAAGAGAGAGAGAGAGAGAGAGAGAGAGAGAGAGAGAGGGGGGGTAGAGTGAAGTAAGAAAAAGAAAAAAAGCAAGAAAAAACCAATCCTAGTAACAAATCCTACTCACATATAAGTACGTAAGTGAGTAGAGAGACATAATCTTGACGTTTTTAATCCTAATGTGAAATCGATACGAAAATTGACGAACCGGTGGTACGAGTTGATATACATACACACACACACACATATATATATATATCTTTTTTATCGTAGCTTATTAATTTTCATATTTGAATAATTTAACGTAAAAAACGTGACAGAAAGTTGGATTTGAAAAATGTTAATCGTCCCGATCGTGTCCCGTCGTTTAACGATATCTCGAAAGGAAAATAGTCCAATTCCTGATTGTAAGAGATAGAGAGAAAAAAAGGAAAAAGAAAAAGAAAAAGAAAAATGAAAAGATAAACGACAAAAAAGAGTAGCAAATTCTTTCGATCGATAGGATCGATACGAGGTGACAGATTTTTCCGAAAGGACCGACAACCAGCTAGTTCTACGCTTTTCCTTCTCTCTCTCTCTCTCTCTCTCTCTCTCTCACTCTCTTTATCGATCTCTCTCTCTCTCTCTCTCTCTCTCTCTCTCTCTCTCTCTCCGTCTCGCTTTCGGTTTTGAAATAACCGTTTGTTGTTTTGTGTTGCCCGACAGATTCAGGAAGTGAATTCGTTCTTGCAAGTGAAAGTCGTTAGGCAGCCTTCGCTAAAAGCCATTCACGTATTAAGGATAGAACGAAGAGAAGTCGGTACCACGCGTTTTATAAATCGTCTTTGCGAGGAATAAAATCGGGATTCCATCTTTTATATTTTTCGTGTAAAAATCGAAAAATCGAATCGATCGAAGTAAACGATAACGGGGGAGGATGTTGTATCGGTTTTTAAGGATGATCGAATTTTCTTAGCAAAGATAATTTCGTTAACGATGTATATATATATGTGTGTGTGTGTGTGTGTGTGTGTGTGTGTGTGTGTGTGTGTATGTATCAGTAGAGATCATTCTCTACTTTATTTCATCTTGAATAATACTTTACACCGATCGTTGCATAATAATAGTTTCGTCACAGTACGCCTCGACAAACATACGCATTAATAATAACTGTTATTAATAAGATAATGCCAAGCACTATATACCACACGTAAATCGATATCGTGGCATAACTCGACTCGCGAGGAGCTCTGATTATTACGTATCGCGAACGGGTCTATAACATTCATCATGGAAAAAGAACATACACGCTGGTTCTCTCTCTCTCTCTCTCTCTCTTTCTCTCTCTCTTTCTCGAATATATATCGGCCATAACGTAGATACGTATGTAAGACTTCAGTGTCTCTTTTATAATAGTACGAAATCCCTTTACGTAAACGATCGAAACGTATCGAACGATAGATATAAGAAGATTGAGAGAAGAAGGAGAGGAAGAGAATCGGAATGAGAACCACTGACGGAAGAGAGAGCGATCACACTCGACGATCCACAAAGTACTATGTTCGTGCGCACACATACATACATACATGCATACATACATACATACATGCATGCATGCATGCATGCATGCATGCATACGTACATACACACACGCACACCTACGATTCAGTGAAACGCTGCTGGGTACGTACGACGCGGTCGTGCTGTTGTATAACCGAAAAAGCAAGCGACCCCTTCCGCCCTAACCCCTCCCACCTCCACCCTCCTCCCATCACCCGAGTAATGGTGCGTGCACGGCTATCAAATTATTTTCACCTTTCAAGTCCACGCATTCGACGATCCATTGTCAAGTTTAAGTGCCGAATTACTCGAGGCCATACAGAGAGACTACCACTCCTCCCCCTACCCTCCCCACCCACCCCCGCTCCATCCGTCGCACCCAACTGTCTTTAACCTCTTTCTCTCGTTCCCTTTAATTATTTGTCGTGTTTTTTTACTACTTTTTCTTTTTTTTTTGTTTTTTTTTTTTTTTTTTTTTTTTTTTCATTAATTTTGTCTCGTTTCTCATGTCGTTTTCTTTCTCTTTCTCCTTCCTTCCCGAACCTTCCATCTCTCCCGCACTAAACTCTAGCTTTTACTTTAATATTCGAAGGAGGTCCCATCGCTTGAAATACTCTACATTCCCACTTTTATGATTCCCCCTGTTGTTATTTTGGAATCGGTTAAAATTAACAACGCGATGTTAGGAAATCTACGGTAAAAAACGAGTTTACGAAGCATTTCAGATCGACCGCGCTGTTTCTTTTCCCTTTTTTTTATACGTCTTTTTATTTATTTATTTATTTATTCATTCATTCATTGAAGTATTCGATCGTACGATGCGGTTCTCATTTCGTCGAGTAGAAATCCTTAATAGGGATGGATAGGAGGAGAGGAACGTAACGATTGAGAACTACGCGTTGTATTTCGAGATCTTCTAAGTTTGACGAGTTAACAATTAAAAATTAATATATGAAACGGATATATATATATATATATATATATATATATATATATATATAAAGGGGTTACGAGTATTCGAAATATCTTGGAATTATCTTAGGTTCTGGAATTATATGGACGCGTACTGCGAAATTTAAACTTAATCCAGTCTGGGGGCTGGCATTTCACGGAAACGGAAATATCAAAGCTACTTCTCTCTCTCTCTCTCTCTCTCTCTCTCTCTCTATTTCGAGTGGACGTGCGCAGTATGCGCGTACTCTATCTTGAACTCGAAGATATATTTTGCCTGTACCGTTGCGGGGAGGCCCACCTTGCTTCGTTAGAAGACACTATGTGACACACGCAAGTACACGGGAAATACTTACGAGGTAGAGAAATAAAAAGAGAGAGAGAGAGAGAGAGAAATAGAATGAAAATGAGAATGAGAAGGATAGATATATAGACGGGGACAGAAGAGAGCCCAGGCCAATGAAAGAAGAAATGCAAGAAACTTGCATATGTGTTCGTACGTTTTCATATACGTCCCTTCTTCTTCTTCTTCGTACGTTTATGTGTACGTTACTTGCGCACGAATAAAACTCACGTAGGTGGTAATAATACCAATGTACACGATTAGTATTAGTATTAGTATTAGTATTAGTATGAGTATTAGTAGTATTAGTAGTAGTGATGGCGGTGGTGGTGGTGGTATTAGCGGTGTAGATAGAGAACCTCGCGAGGTGTGCAGGCGTGTGGCGGGGAGGTTGTAGGGGAGGGCGAGGAGTAGGGGGTATAGGGTAGGGGGGAGGGGGGGCAGAGAAGCTCGCAGGGGTTTATAGATAGCAGTGCATGGCCTAGAAACTGTGCCGCTCGGTGTTTTTGACCCTTCGCCTAGCTACCGCTTCTGGGCCATTGCAACATCGTGTGTTCGTACCTCTTAAGCGACGTTCACACTTAAAACTCTTGGATCAACGAGATCTTTCCTCGTCGCAATTTAACGGGGGTTTGGTGATTCTTACGTCGTATAAATTAATGCAATCGTCGTTTACGATCGACGATCGGGACGACGATCTTCTTTGATTAGGATTTTTTCTTTTTTTTTATTTTTTTATTTTTTTATTTTTTTATTTTTTTCATATGGGATATAACGGAGCAGGCGAAAGGCAATCGATAGGCATATATATACTTCGAAAATAAATATAGAACTGTATAAGAAATAATTATATGCGATATAGTTAGATATATATATATATATATATGTGTGTGTGTGTGTGTGTATACATATATATTTATTATCTGATTGATTGTCAAAGATCAACGATTTCAATTCGACTATTCTAATTTTCATACCACTTAATAGATTATATATATATATATATATATATATATATATATATATATATATATATATCACGACTGACGTACTGGAGTCTATGAAGGGGGAAAGTGAACGAAATGAAAAATATCACGGTCTCTATACGTACGATCCTCACGATATACTCGCGATATCTTTCGGAATCATCTGAAAATAATGCATCGCAAGCGTCTAGGATCGTACGGTTCGATTATTATCTGTCGGATCCAGTGTTGAACGCGCTAGCGAATATACTAGAGGAGCAGTGGTAATAGACGAAGAAGAAGAAATAGAAGAAGAAGAAGAAAAAGAAGAAGAAGGAGAAGGGAAAGAGTAGAGAACGAAGGGGGAGGGAGAGGAGGGGAAAAACTCGCTCTAGTCGGTGTACTCTACTCGACCTCCTTATCGACCGTGGATTCGACCTCGCTCGCGCGTTTATCGCTTCCGGGTCGTTGCTTCGTGACGGGTCATTTTAAGGAACGTTCACAACGTTATTCGCGAGAACCCGCGTTGTTACATGGCCAACCAAACCCCAACGGCAGGTATCAAAAGGCAGGAAATAACGTTTCGCGTCATTCCCGGTTCGATCACGACCTATGACCTTCCGTCTACTCTCTCTCTCTCTCTCTCTCTCCCTCATTCTCTTTCACTCTCTCACTCTCTCTCACTCCAATCAAATTCACGCTCATTAATAAACGAGAAAGTCGATATAACATATTTCTATTTCTATACGAATATAATATATTTTCTTTTCTCGGATTTATTTATATTCGAAAATTACGCGAATACGATATAAATGTTCACTCGCGTAATAATACAAAGATATTGTCACGATAAATCTTTTTTCCGATCGATTTTTTTCTAACTATAATTTACCCGATTCTTTACCTTTCTTCTCTCGTCTGTTATTTGATTCTTTCTCTTTTCTTTCGTTTTGATTTCTTTTTTTTACCCAACTTTACCCGTTTCGTTCAAAAAGAAACGAAAAAAAAGATCGAAAGAGAGAGAGAGACAGAGAGAAAAGAATTATAATAATAATAATAATAATAATAATAATAATAATAATAATAATAATAATAATCTTTTTCCATCGTTTCAAATGGTAACTTTTATATTTTGTTAAGCTAAATGACCCTAGTCATTTTCTCCCCCACTTAAAATTTTTCTCCTTTGGTATACATATGTATTTTATGTGAATATGTAATTACATAGGGCATCATATCTACATATCGTGATTCTATATCTATATACATCACATCAGGATTGATAAAAAAAAGGAAACGTAGGTATAAATGTTGTATAGACTTAGAGGATTAGTGGCAAGTACTCGAGAAAGAGAGAGAGAGAGAGAAAGATACGCCGTTTCAACGCGCGTATTACGCGTAGTTAGTACGTAGGAGTGACGTAAGAGAGAACTTTCGCTCGTTTCTACCGATTACCAGCCGGCGCACTACCTTGCACTTGCATTCGCCCTCTCTCGCGTACGCGCGCGCGCGCGCGCGCGTGCACGCGCTTAGATCGTTCTCCAATGCGGTTCTAGACAACTCGAAACCAGTCTAAGGACTTTAGCAAATGTAATTCCCGGTGACAAGTCAGGGCCGGTTGTACAGTCATTAACGATCAAGGATCGATATGTAATATCGTTAATATCTGCATCAGATTTTATCCTAGATTCGATCGACGAAGCTTTTTAAGAGTTACACGCGATAGTTATGGAAAACATATGAAAACATTTTCCATAAGCGATCTATAAATCGTAACGATAGGATCTTATACGGCTACATCGTACGATACCAATTTCGTAATAACGATGTGATCGTTCCATGTAATTTTACATTGAATATACATACATATATATATGTGTGTTTGTATGTATGTATGTAATACCCAACAACATACTTGAATACGTAACTATCCCTATCTCTCTATCTTTCGACTTCTTTGTAAATTATAATACGTAGATTTATTATGTCGATCATTACGAATTCGTAATATTTCTAATAACGAATATCTGTCTAAGTTTAGTAAGAAATATAGAGGGTTTTTGAATAATAATAATAATATTAATAATAATAATAATAATAATAACTATCATACTTATCATCGTCATCATTATCATCCTCATCATCATTAATATTAATATTATTATCATCATCATCATAATCATCATCCCAATTACCTATAGCCAACGTGCAAAGATTCGCTAGGTAGAAGGAAAAGGGATTACGCGAAGGAAAATAAAAATTAAAAGGAAGGGAAAATAATTAAAAAAAAAAAAAAAAAAAAGAAGGGATAGAAATTAACGGGTATGGTAGTGGTACGACGTTAAGAGACGATAAAGAAGACGTCGACGAAACCCCTCTATTGCTCCACATACGCGAGACAATTCTTTCTCCGGCATAGTCATAATTACGACCTCGTATGCGTGTCACGCGTTTAGGCACGCGCGCAAGAGCGAACGAGCGTGAAGCTCGTCTCGAGAACCAACGGGATCGTTCGGTTCGCAGCGAAAGTGAACACGGCGAACGCGTCACGGCTCGTAGCTTCTTCTAACACTACTACTACTACTAATAATAATAATAATAATAAATACCACTACCACCACTATTACTGCTATTACCACTACTATTACCACTGGTTCTTCGTTCTCCGTTCTTCGTTCCATCACCGGAAAAGTCGTTCTGCGAGTTTACCGTTGCCCCCCACCCCACCCCACCGCCCCTCGCTACCTCCCACCACCGTCTATCTCTTTACTAAGCCCAACACGGCACAATTCGCTTTTACTTCGTTTCAAGCGAGAATCGTTCGAGATCGATATTCGTCAACTATAACACGGATCGCACGCTTTCATCGTAACAATCACACGGTGGTTTTTCTTTTTCTTTATATATTTTTTTATTTTTCTTTTTCTTTATAGTCGTCTTTCTTTCCTTCATTTCCTTGTTTCGTTCTTTATTTATTCCTTTTTTTTTTTTTATGTTCCATTCAAGAGCCACACGAGGAATGGATATTTTAGGAATTTGTTCGTGGAGGGTACATTAATTGGAGAATTAATTTTCGTTAGAAAAATTTTTATTTCACGATGATAATAATAATAACAATAATAATTGTTATCATTGTTATCATTACGTCAAAGAGATTCGTTTATTTATTAATTTGTCTATTCATCTATTTAACTTTAAAATGATCGTACAGGTATTAAATTATCTTAAAATTGTAATGGCTTATACACAATTAACGTATTACCAAATATCCGTTTAATTAGTTATGTCTTACTTCGTGTTGTATTTTTTATGACATCGTTCAATTTCTTTTTCTGTTTAGTTTTCATTTTTTTTTTTTTTTAATCTCAATCGATCGTAAACAAAGAAAACGAGTGCAAGTTTCTCTTGAAAGATTCTTTCCAAGAACGAGAACAAAAAAAACAAAAAAGAAAACAGAAAACGAAAAGAAAAGAAAGAAGAAAAAAGAGAGAGAGAGAGAGAGAGAGAGAGAGAGGAAAAAGAAAATCATATTATACATAATAATAAAAGGACCGATGGTGGGAGGTTATTGAAATGTAAAATATATAACGTTTATTCGTACGGTAACATCTTGAATCGATGACGTGAAAGAATTAAAACCGTAATTAACGAAGGAATCTCTCTTATCGCATTAAATCTCGAATGGGCCGTTTAACTTGCGACACATTGTAAATGGGTTAACGAGACGGGAAGAGGAGAGAAAATAAGAAAAGGAGAAGCCGATGGAATCATTTTCTCACGTTCGAAAGTTACGCTCGTTGGGAGCACTCGGTGCTTCTGATCCAACCGCCAACAGATTAGTATCTGTAGGTGTATATATATATGTGTGTGTGTGTGTGTGTTGTGTGTGAAGTATATAGAAGACGAAAAAAAAAAATAAATAAATAAAATCCACCTTAGGGCATCTCACACGCGGCATCTGGTTCGCACGCAACCAACAAGATATTTATATAGAAATTCCATTCGATTACGGGGAATGATTGAAAGTGAATACGTTTTTGTTACGCTTGTACGTTACGATGAAAAAAAGGAAAAAAGAAAGGAAAAAGAAAAGAAAGGGAAAAGCACAAAAAAAAAAAAAACGTAACAACGCGTTTACTCAAATTAATATAACTCTCGCGAGTATATCCCTTTTTTTCTTCGTAGATTCTTTCCTTTTCTTTATCATCATCATCATCATCATCATCATCATCATCATTATTATTATTATTTTTTTTATTATTATTATTCTCAATTTCTTCCTCCTCCTCTTCTAAATAACGTGACATTGAAAATTACACATTATTACAATTTGACGATGATTGATTTAAGTGTAATATTTGAATGAAGAAAAGAATGGGAATTAAAAAAAAAAGGAAAAAGAAGAGAGAGAGAGAGAGAGAGAGAGAGAGAGAGAGAAGATGGATAATAAAGGGAGAGAAAAGAAAAAGGAATACAATAATTATTGTTTCAAACGGCAAGATAATATCTATTAATCAATCTCTCTCTCTCTCTCTCTCTCTCTCTCTCTCTGAGTGTCTCCGTCTCCGTCTCTGTCTCTTTACGAGACGTCGTCTTCTAGCATCGCGAAGTTACAAACACATCGCACGGTCCCTCGAACGCGAAATATGTCGGTCGCAACTTTCTCTTTGGCCAGAGGCTCTCAAACACGCTTCCTGATTCCGCTCGAGGTCTTCTACGATAATGCTGGGTAGGGGGAGGAGGCGGGTGGGAGGGAGGGAGGGGAGGGATTATCGAATCACTGGGTCTTATTCAATTAAGCCGAGAAAGTTGTCCCGAGAGGGAAGGTTAATCGGATATACAACGGTTTGAGAATCACTGCCGAATACTCCTGCTAATCTACGCTTTCTATGTTCTATCAACAACCAACCACCTCCGTAATTATTTAATACGCGGAAGAGAGCAACGTCAACGAGTCGACCTCGTCTAACCTCCTCCCCCCCCATCACCACCGCCACCCTCCCCCAACTCCCTCCCCATCACCCTTCCCCGTCCCAATCGTGGTTCAAGATTTTTTTCTAGGAAGAAAATAAATAAAAAAATAAAAAACTCGAAGAGGAAAGAATGAGTGATGGAGGAAGGATGAAGGAGTGAAACGAGAAACGAGAAAGAGAGAGAGAGAGAGAGAGAGAGAGAGAGAAAGGAAAATTAAATATACCGGGAAGAACTTTGATAACAATCGTATTACGTTTTAACTTTTAACGTGGGTGTTTCGAAAATAGATGAAAGTTATCTTCTTTAATTTTGTTCTCTTTCCATTTAACCCCTCTTTCGTTCGATCGAAAGACCAAAGCCGAGTTAAGCCGAATAGTTCGTTCGATTTGTCGGCTATTATCCATTTACAATAATAATTTCTTAACTAAGGAAAATTCAAACGCGTCGCGTTTGCCGTTGACGTTGCTTACCGTAGTTGCCCGAGTACTACTTGCGGCTTTTGCGTAATGGTAGAAACATCATCGTCACTTGCAAGACGACGCCATAACGTTGAGAGTACGTTAACCCCACGACGAGGAGACCTGAACGCGGCTTTCTCCATCGAGAAACGTCCCCTTTCCTTCTTCTTATCCCCACTCACCCCTTTTGTACAATACGTCTCTCCCTCTCTCTCTATCTCTATCTCTATCTCTCTCCCTCTCTATTATATATATATATATATATATATATATATATATATATATATATATATATATTTCTCTTCGTTGGTACTGTTCGTTGAGACGATCGGATTTTTGTTACATTAATTCTTAAGAAAAAAAAATAAATAAATAAATAAATAATCTCTCTTTCTCTTTCTAAACGATCGTAAGATAAAGACGACACGGATAAATTGCCCGATAAATTTCTAGAAAAATATATAAATGTAGACGATAATATTCTATGGTGAAAAATTTGGCGAATTTAATGGTGGGAGAGATCGAACGTTCTCAATCGAGAATAGTAGGGAGTTGCGCGCAGACGTAAACGAAACGAGCGAGGCGAAACGTGGTTGGTGTGAGTGCGTGAATGTGCGTGTTTCCAGGAGGAACTAGGAAGAGAACGAGGAAGAGCGAGCGAGCGAGAGAGAGAGAGAGAGAGACAGAGAGACAGAGACAGAGACAGAGAGAGAGAGAGAGAGAGAGAAATGGGGGGTGTGCAGGTTCGTCGGAAGGGTGGGGGAAGGGCGCCCTTGCCCTTGGCATTGCCGCTCGATACGAATAGTCAGGGCTGTCCAAAACGGTGCCGAGCCAATTTGACGTGCGCGTAAGCTTCGCGCACGAATGCTCACCGGAAATGAGAAGAAAGTAACGAGAACTAACGTAAACGAACGAATATACATTCGTCTAATTATTTTACATTTATTACGAGCGAATATTAATGTCTCTACGCGTATAAACATACACATATGCATACATATACATACATACATATACATATATATATGTACGTAGATGTGTATGTGTGTGCGCGTCGTTTTGGTCTTCGACGAAATGAAAAAAAGAAAAATAAAAATAACATAAAAAAGAGAGAGAAAGAAAGAGAGAAAAAGAAAGATAAAGAAAATCGCGACGAGAGTGATAAAACGTAGAAACCCGTCGTTGACGAGATAAAAAAAAAAGGGATTGGATGAGGGTCGGGTTGGGGTTGGGAGGGGTGGGGTGGGGTGGGGGGCGAGGAAGGATTAAAAAAAAAACAACGCAACGCGTACGTAAGATATGATATTCCCGATTCCTCGATTCGTTCGAGACGCGGAAGTATAAAAAATAAATGGGGAAAAGAAAGGGTGCCTCGTTTTAATGCGAATGAAACGGTAGATTCGTAAAGGAAAAAGAAAAGAAACGAAAAAAATAAAAGAAAAGAAACGAAATATTACAAATAAGAAGAAAATGTCGCTCCACGCGTTGTAACGTTACCGTTCGTGGAGAAGAAATTTGGAATGGAAGGGGAAAGAGAAGAGAAAAATAATAAAAAAAAAAAAAAAAAGAAAAAAAAAGGAAAACGAGAGAAGGGAAAAGGGAAAAGCGAAGAGAAGGATTGTAACGTGCGTAAACGTGTAAGCGCATATACGCGCCTTTTATGTATACGTATTATATACAGTCGATAAGATTAAAGGAGAAATTCGGAACGTGTTTTCGACACGTCGTCGTTCTCTAGAAGCCGTTCCGCATCGTTTACGCATGCTCTCGCCCTTGCCCTTGGTCGATACTCATCCCCTCGAAGGCTGCCTTTTTCCGGAGTGAGCCCTCTCTCTTTCTCTCTCTCTCTCTCTCTCTCTCTATCTCTCTTTCTCTGTCTCTATCTCTCTCTATCATCCGTCGCTTCGTGATCTTTCTTCCCTTTTGCACTGGGTACCCCGACCACGTGGCGGCCACGTGGAATCCGTGACTTTGCTTCTGCGCAGGTGCCAACCCCCAGGAAAAGTCCCTCGGGGAACGATTACACCCTACTCCGTCGGGTCAATGTACTCTCTCGGAAAGTAGGCAAGGTGTGGCCTAATTGCGAAATCTTTCCCTTTTTCTTTTTCCTTCTTTTTCCTTCTTCATCGTTTCTTTTTTCTTTTTTCTTTTTGTCTTTTTTGGGAGAGGGTTTTCTATTTTTTCTTCTTGCTTCCTTTTCCTTGTTTTTTGTTTTTGTCTCTCCTTTTCCCTCTCTCTCTCTCTCTCTCTCTCTTCATCTCTTTCTTCCTATCACGAAATTTCTCCCATCCCCCGCAGCTCTTCCTCCACCCATTTCTACTTCTTCTTCTTCTTCTTATTTTGTTTGTTTTCTTACGACTACAACGACACCGTATTTTTATTTTTCATTCGAATTGTATCTATCGATTGAAATACGAGAGATTAACAATTTAATTTTATATTTTATTCCATAATTCTTTCTTATAACAATTTCGTATATATATATAAAAATTCGTCCAATTGATTTTTCACTCCATGCGGATATATATATTTATATATATATATATATATATATATATATATATATATATATATTAGATATATAATACACACACACACACACATCTATATATATATATATATATATATATATATATATATATATATATATATATATATATATATTTTATCTCCCACGAGTTTCTAAGAAGGAGCCCCTTACGAAGGTCAACGACCTTAATCGTTCCATTCCGTGGGGGTCGTCCCTCCCCTTTTCTCCTCGCATTCTCTCGAAGGCCCATGAATCAGGATGCTCTTTAGGGTTCGCTCACCGACATCTGCTATGGCCGACAACAGCCTGTAATTAATCGATATCAGAACTTCCGCGTGTCGGGATGAAAGGATTCCCAATTCTTTTATCGATAAAAATCATCCTCGCGAATGAATTTGTAAAAAAGAAAAGAAAAGAAAAGAAAAGAGAGAAGAAAAAAGAAAGTAGAAATGAAATGCGAATGAAAATGTACAATTATTTGAACGGACGAGTCGCAAATCGTTCGCATTATTTACGTCGACGCACGATGTCGGATCAATGTTTCGATCAAAAAAAAAAAAAAAAAAAAAAAGTAAAAGAAAAAGAAAAAGAGGAAACAAAAAAAAGGAACAACCTCGAAAGCGACCCTTTTCTTCGAATCCTCCCAACCACCTCCCGTTTATTTCTTTTGTTTCTTTACTTTTTATTTCTTCTTCTTCTTCTTCTTCTTCTTCTTTCTCTGTCACTTTCTTTGATGCTTTAAAAAAAGAAAAAAGAGTCCGTATTTCTCCGTTTCGCGATTCTTTCCATACGTCTTTCTACATTATTTCGTCTTCTTCCAACGTTTTAACGAAGCCTCTCTCAACTGTCCTCCTCCTCCTCCTCCTCCTCCTCCTCCTCCTACTCCTCCTACTCATCATCTTCCTCCTCCTACTCATCGTCCTCCTCATCTTCAATGTGCTACGAGAAAAATCCTTCAAATGTTTTTTCGCCCCCTTCGCTTTAGCTCGTTCGAGTGGCAGCCCGGCACTAAGGGTTCGCATCTCTCTCTCTCTCTCTCTCTCTCTTTCTCTCTCTATCTATCTATCTGTCTCTATCTATCTCTCTCTCATTCTTCTTCTTTCGAAGTCATTCCAACTGACGTATATGCTTACCTACTCAAAGCCATATCTCTTTTGAAAAATTAATTAACTTTTTTGTATTTATACAATATGACACTGTCCAGACACGTAATAAAAATTTCTCTAACGATCATCATACTGATCGATATAGTGGAGAAAAGAATTAAAAACTAATATTAATAAAGCCAGGTATCTATGGATCGATCAAACGTTTATTTATAATGTAACAACGTTCGGACTCGTATTAAAAATTCTTCAACGAACTCATCGCTCCGATCGATATCGTTGAGAAAAACGAAATAAATTAATATCAATTAAAAAAAAAAAAGAACTCTCGTATACGTCCAGTTATCCATTGATTGATTAATTGAACATTTATTTATTTATAATATTTAATTGTCCCGGGACTGGTAATAAAAATTCTTAAACGATCGTCACTCCGATCGATATCGCAGAGAAAACGAAATAATGTAATATAAATAAAAAAAAAAATAAATAAATAAAAAAATAATATAACTTTCGCATACGTCCAACCGTCTGTGTAATAATTAAATATTTATTTATAATCATTGTCCAGACTCGTAATAAATATTTTCGAACGATCACTTCAAAACGATCTCTTATAGAAGTAAAAACGAGAGATAGAACGAGATAATCGAGGAAAATAAATGAAAATATAACTTTCGTATACATCAAACCGTCTACGGATTGATTAACCAATTTTATTTCCAATATAAGATTGTCTAGACTGGTAGTAAATATTCCCAAACGAATACTTTCAATCGTACTCGTAGATAAGAAAGAGGCGATACATAATGATTAATTAAAAATAAATACGAAACTTACGAAACCTTCGTATATATACGAATTTCTTCGTATCTATCGTATCGGAAATATTATTTAAACCAGTTTATCTTACGATTATTTTCTCTTTCTGTTACAGGTAAGCCTATAAGAAGCCCTCTCACCTGAGGCGTACCTTCTCGCTTTACGCCTCCGCGCGCCCATTGGAGGACGTAGCGCGAGAGCTTTAAGAGATTAGAATTTCATGACCTTTCGTTCGTGAAAGCGTTAGCGTCGTCGGTGATCGTAAGTAAAGGATCGTTCATTGCGTTTTACTTATTTAACACGTCGACGGCCAACCACCATGACCGTACATAAGGCCTCGCTCGTGACGTGAGCTGAATTTGACCTCCATATCGGATAACGTGTTGAGCTCGCGAGAGCACGCATTCGTTCGTTCATTCCTCGTAACTAGCCTAATATATCGGATTCCCTTTCTTTCGTTTTATTTTATTTTATCGTTTTTATATATATATATATATATATATATATATATATATATATATTTTTTCTTTTTCACACGTTTCTTCCCCTCTCAACGGATTCTCAAGAATTTCGTGAGATAGGTCGATTATTGGTCCGATATCTTTCTCCACGTATATACGTATTTTTGTTGTTTTTTTTTTTTTAGAGGGAAAACAAACGAACATAAAGTGAGAGAGAGAGAGAAATCAGAAATTCCAAAGAGTCAGATAAGAAAGCAATTTTACAAAGTCTCCTTTGCTTCCCTTTTGAATCCCTGTTTCTTAATTCTACGACTCGGGGTACCTCTAGGGTCAAGTACAGTTCCACCGAGTTCCGAGATTGGCCGTTTCTTAGCTCCGTCAGAGGAGGAAAGATAGAGGAAGAAGAGGGAAGAAAAAAAGAAAAAGAAAAAGAAAAGAAAAGAAAAGAAATGAAAAAAGAAAGAGGAAAGAATGGAGGAAGAGAAAAGAAAAAGTAGAAGGAAGAAGAAAAAATGAATAAGAAGACAATCTAAGGATAAAGTGAGATAGAGAGCGATCGTGAGATAGGGAAGGAAGGAAGGAAGGAGGTAGAGAGGAAGGGAGGGTAGGAGGAGGGAGGAAGGTAGGTAGGGAGGGAGGGAAGGAGGGGAGGGAGCTCGAAGAATCGGAATCGAGTGTATACGAAGGGTGAACGACCGAAAGGCAGGGGCACTGGGCTGCTACCCTCCGCGACGATAGAGTGAGAGAGAGAGAGAGAGAGAGAGAGAGAGAGAGAGAGAGAGAGAGAGAGAGAGAGAGAGAGAGAGAGAGAAACACAGAGTGAGATAGAGATAGAGAGAGATGAGAGAGAGAGAGAGAGAGAGACGGAAAAGAAGAGAGATGGAACGAACGAGAGAGGGTAACTTCTATGTAGAAAGAGAGAGACAGAATGAGAGAGAGAGAGAGAGAGAGAGAGAGAGAGAGAGAGGGAAAGAGCGAGAGAGTGGATAGCCGTCTCCCCACTCCCCTCTCCTACGTCGTACCCACCGAAGAGGATCAATACGAACCACGTGGTGTGGCAGTAACGCCACAGAGAGAACGCCGTGCCTTACCCTCGTGTATGCAACAACCTTAAGCTCTCTGCGAGCATAAAGGTTGGAGAGGGAGAGGGGATATATATATATATATATATATATATATATATATATATATATAAGGGGGATGAATTCGTCAACGGCTTAACCGCGAAACAACTTTTCTATCCGATCGATCCTTTTTTTTTTCTCTTTCTATCTCTATAAATATATATAAATATATCTTCGCGTTAAGACCGAACATAGCACGATCAAACACCTCACCACCATAACCCTCTCCAACCTCCATGGAACCACTCACTCCCACTTCGCCATCTCTCTCTCTCTCTCTCTCTCTCTCTCACCCCTATTTTTTCTTTTTACCGTGACTTTGCCCTTACAACGGTGTGATGGTCCCCCCCCATATCCATGTTTTCGAGGTCAACCCTAACGTATTAAATCGACAAACGTTGATTCCGATCGTAAACGATCGGCAAACATCTGTCAATGATACCAGATTTACCTTTCCCCTCCCCCCTCTCCTCCCCACTCACGGTTCCCTCACGAAATAGAAAATCATACGAAATCGTTCCCGTGCGGTTTAGCCCGGAGCCCTTCTCTCGTTGTCTACGTCGAAAGGGACTGTTCATTTTTTCTTTTTTTATTTTATTCTCAGCTCGACGAAGAAGAAAAAAAGGAAATTGTATGTGTCTCCTCCAGCCTACCTTCCTCCCCCCCTCCCCTCCCCACTCCCCATTTACCATTCGCCAGAATATCCCTCATCGCAACTTTTTCGAAACGATCACGTTCGTTTACCCCGAAAATCGTCGGTGGACATCTTTCACGACCCTTCCAGCTACTAAGTACTCCATCGAAAGATACTATTTTTGGTTGGATATCGATCCCCTCTCTCTCTCTCTCTCTCTCTCTCTCTCTCTCTCTCTCTCTCTCTTTCTATTTCCGTCTATTTCTCTCTTTCTATCCTTTCTGTCAGCATGCCGAGTTCGTGCACTCGATTCACCTCGCCGTAGTCAAGACCCACGTCAGTTTACCGACCGGGGGAACGTTCTTTATCTTTCTAGGACACGGAGTCATCGGTGCACAAAAGTCGATCTACATCGATGATCTTCCGACCTCGAGTAGTGCGAACTCGAGAGCGCCCTGTGGCGTGTTCGCTCGTTTTTGACATTTTTTTTTTTTTCCTTTACTTTCTCTCTCTCTCTCTCTCTCTCTCTCTCTCGGCTTTTCTTTTTTTTTTCTTTTTACTATGCATTAATGGTATCAATGTCGTAGACGAGAAAACGAGAAACGGCTGGCACAAATTTTTTCGCGATTAAAGCATAATGCTAATGTACATGCGTACATTTATATGTATATATATATATGTGTGTGTGTGTGTGTGTGTGTGTGTACATGTATACATATCTGCATGAAAAGAGAAAAGAGAAAAGAGTGAAGAGAAGAAAAGGAATGAAAGGAAAGGAAAAAAGAAAAGAAAAAGAAAAAGGAATGATACCAGGAGTCGCGAATGTTACGCGAGCGTGTGTCCGTCAGTCTTATCGATCGTGCGATAATCTCTCTTCTTTCACCGGCGAAGAAAAGGAGGAAGCACGGAAAAAAAAAAGAATGCAAAAATAGACAACAGAATGAGAAAAAAATATATATATATATATTATTATTATTATAAATATGCAAAGACCTAAGAGAAAAATTTGCTCTCCTTCCTCCCCTTCGTGAAAAGAGAGAGAGAGAGAGAAATAAAAAAAAAAGGAAAGAAAAAGAGACGCGAAAGATAAGAAACAAAGAAAAGGAAAAAAGAGAGAGAAGTGGGGTGGTTGGGGGGAACGAACAAATAAATAAATAAATAAATAAATAAATAAAGAGGGGGAAAAAAGAAAGAAAATGTGTTTGTAGCACATAATTCTGTCTATCGAGCTATCTCTCTTAGCTCGAATAACGAACGCGAATCCGCCGAGGAGAAGGACGGAAACGCTGGGAAAAGAGGGAAAGGAAAAAAGATGGAGAAAAGGGAACGGGAAAGAAAGAAGGGTGGTCGGTGAGAGGAGGGGGGTGGGGAAGGAGCGAGTGGATGGACGGGGTGTTGGTTAGGAGGGGGTGTAAAGCCTACCCTTGTAGATTGCTTTGAGAAGGAGGGTTGCTATTACGGCTGGTTTCATACATTGCACACCCCTGACTTCGAGTCTAGGTCGGTCATTCACCTCGGCACCATCCCCCAACATTACCCAGCAACCCCTACCGCGAGCTCCCTACGATCTTCCATAACGTCGACCATCCCCCACCAACTACGACGTAACCTCCACCATCGTCATCCCCCCACCATAATACCGACCTACCCTTCCTATCTTACTCCTCTTTCGCTTACCGTCATCGCTCCCGTTCCCCTACCTCCCTCTCCCTCTCCCTCTCCCTCTCTCTCTCTCTCTCTCTCTCTCTCAAATCCTCCCTTTTCCCCGCTTGCTGCTCGGTGACGTCACTATACCTCCCCTACGACTCTGACAGTGGGAGGTTGACGGAAAAGCAGAGAGAGAGAGAGAGATGGTAACAGTGGCGTAGAATTATAGGGATTTTCGAATTCGACAAAATTATTTTATATATATCTATTTATAAATTATATATATATATATATATATATATATATATATATAAATTATATATATATATATAAATATAAATTATATATAAACATATAAATTATATATATATATACTCAACGAGTTTAAAAATTATATTTTTCGTAAAAAGGAACAAAAAAAATGATTAAGAAAAAAAAAAGAAGAAATGCGAACAAACGAAGGAAAGAACAAAGAGGATAATACGGGGGCGAACATTGTGAAAACGCGCACGTAGATTCGATTCGTTCTTGTACGCTCGAATTTGGACGCACTTCTTTTTCAATTTCCTCTTTATTTTTCTCTTATCCTTTTTCTTTTGTTTTACTTTTATATTTATTTTTTTTCTTTGCTCCTTTTTTCTCTCCTTTCGCATACACACCGGACTGCACGTGCATGTATAAATATAACGCATAGAAATTTCAATCGAATCGTTTATACGTTGGTATAATTGAGCTATGTAAAAAAAAAAAAAAGATGAAAGAAAAGAAAGAAAGAGAAAATGAAATGAACAAGATTTCAGGTATCTCTCGGACCCGTAAAAGGTTCGATTTCTTAATTATCGCATAAATCATCAAAAGTTCCGTCTCAGCCGAAGGAAAAAAAAAAAAAAAAAAAAAGAAAAGGAACGTTCCGTATTCACGAAAAACTTCGTGTTCGCTTCGGGCGAGAATATCAAATTTGATGCTTCATTATCATTCAATTATGTTAATAAGACGACCCACGATCAAACTCCTTTCTCCTATTGACATATACTTATACGCGTTACTGACCGAGCTATCATCAATTTTGTTATATCCAGTGTCATCTCTTCCCTTTTCTTTATTATTTTATTTTCTCAAGTGAACGCACACACTCTCTGTCTCTCTCTCTCTCTCTCTCTCTCTCTCCCTCTCTTTCTTTCTCTCTCTTTCATCATTTTTTAATTTTTTTTTCTCATCCTTTTTCTTTTTTTTTACTATAATACACAATATCCGTACTCGATCAAGACGACGAACGCGCGCAAGAGAGTTGAAGATCTTCGTGAACGTTTAAGAGAGGCAACACTCTCTTTCCCTCTCTCTCTCTCTCTCTCTCTCTCTTTCTCTATCTATCTATCTATCTATCTATCTCTCTTTCGTCCGTTTCGCTCGCGGGAAAGAGAAAACTACCGGAAATTTAGTTATACCGCTCGATTACGTGCGCTTCGTCTATTCGTAGCAGCATAGAGAACAGGAGCGTATAAATTTACTCGATACTATATGCTTCTTCACTTTTCGATGAAATAGAAACTTCCTCTCTCTCTCTCTCTCTCTCTCTCTCTCTCTTTAATTTTTTTTTTTTTTTTTGATTTTGAGATACGCGCGAAATTATAATATTTAAATTAAAATATTGATATATGCTTGTAATAGGATATAACGAATTAGGCAGATTTAATACGAACATGGATAGATAGATGGATAGATGCGTACATATGTATATACGTCTAATAAAAATGTCAACTTCCATTTGTTATCGGGAATTTTTTTTTATTTTTTTTTTTTTCTTTTTTTTACTTTTTTTTTGGTACGTACTTTCTCAATCGACTCGATAATGAGAAATAAGAGAACGTCCGTAATTGCGATCGTTGTCTTAAAAATTAATCAAAAATGGATATATAAAGAAAGAGATGGAGAGAGAGAGAGAGAGAGAGAGAGAGAGAGAGAGAGAGAGGAAGAGAACTTGTACAATTTCCGAACGTCTCATAATCTAAGATGATGTATCGCTGACAGTCGCGTTGTCGTTAGCGCATTGACGATCTCTGACTCACTAACAGTGGGCAGAACGAGCATTAGCCGGTCGACTAGTACGTTACTACGATATATCGGTCGACAACGAAGAAGCGAAGAGAAAGTTACCGACCTCGCGGCCCACGTAAAGCTTCTCAACGAGCTACGACGTTACTATCCTTCTTATCTATCCTATTTCTCGGGATCGAGATCGACTCTCGACAAATAAATAATACAATCCTTTGGAAATATCGAAACGACCGTACTTTCTTTTTACTTTATTTCACTATATTTCATTTCGTTTCGTTTCGTTTCGTTTCGTTTCATTTCATTTTGATATTATTTTATCTCACTTTAAATCGCAATCATAATCGTTTTACTGTAATGAAAAGAAAAAAAGGAAAAAAAGAAAAAAAATATTTAATTTCGCTTCGAAAATTTGCGTCGGATATCGTTTTTGTCTTCTTTTTCTCTCATTTCTGTTATTTTTTATTTATTTATTTATTTATTTTTTTTTCTGTATTTACTTTCAGTGGAATCATCAAATATTTACTAACATCAATGGTCAAAATTTTCATTGAATTTCGGCAACGTGCATCGATGAAATATCCACGTGCCGATAATCATTATTAATCGTTGTAGATGAAGGAGGAAAGTAAAGAAAAAAAGGAAAAAAGAAAAGAAGAAAAAAGAAAAGAAAAAGGCGCGAGCGTAAAAAGAGAACGTCGAGCCGGTTGAGAGCCGCTGC
>OU427000.1:5330680-5373180 GCA_911387935.1 Dolichovespula saxonica | reverse complement strand
CGTTTCATTAACAATCGTTTTTCCTTTCCTTTTTCTTTTTTCTTTTTGTTTATTTCTTTTGTTCCCTTTTGTTTTTTTCTATCGTTTCATTTAACGGTGTCGATCGATCGTAAAGAAAAATGTTTTATTCGTTCGATCGACTTTCACGATTCCATACGCAATAAATCACATGCACTTCGTAATTCTAACAAAAACGCACATAGTCTATCAATACTCTATCATTCCTGTTCCTCTTATCATCTCAAAAGGGTACATAACTTTTTAGTTAACGGCCAATACCGGCGTGACACACTTAACGATGAAAAAGAAGAGGAGAAAACATTAACGGGCTAGGCTTCCTAGAAGAACGTCGCGATTTAAGTGTGACTTAACGAAAGTATCCGTCACCGGAAATAGATTCTTCGCCGTTCATGCGGAGACGCCTAATCCTCCGACAAACAATGGCCGACCCAAATATACGTCGTCGGAACGTCATATTAACCAACCTCGTCCTGATAAAAATGATAAAATATATATCCTACGCGATTCGTACGATTATTCCAAATTCGAACGATTTTTGTTAGAAAAAAAAAAGATATATATATATATATATATATTTATATATACATACGCATATGTATGCATTTACGTACGTGCATGTATATGACTATCTATCTACCTCGCGATCTCGGAATCGATTGTTCGATAGCACGTGTTAATACTTGGAAATCGATGTAACGAGTTTTTCGTAATGACGCGTATACGTATGACTCACCGTGAGCTACTTACCTCTCAGTAGGCTGCTGTCGTCTCAGCAATGTCATATCCGCAAACAGGAAGTTTCAGTCGTCTTACCAAGTTCATAAAAGTGACGTTTCACGGTCTCCTTTCTATGGGGCGCGAAGGGGGGGAGAGGGAGGAAAAAATTTATTTATCCGCCATCGCGATCGATTCGATCGATCACAAATAACCATACGTATTTAGCGAAATAAACAAAAAAAAATTCCCGAGGATGCGTTCGGATACGTAAATATATATATATTGAGTATATATATATATATATATATATATATATATATACATACAACTTTGCCGGATCTTATGCGATCTTATCGAATGGGAAAACCTAGGTTGCGGGTCAGTCATCCTTTTTGAGGTCAGGGCGACGACTCGAGAAGGAGGATCCTTCTGACGTAGTACGTTCGAAGGAGTTCTCCGGGTCGTGTCGGCCTTCGTCCTGCGCACGAGATACATATACATATATATATATATATATATATATATATATATATATATATATATATATATATATATATATACCAAGTTTCGTTCGAACCGATGTGATCTTCGGGGAAAAGTCGCAAAAAGCATACGTGTTTTTATTTATTTGTTTATTTTTTTCTTTTGTTTTTTGTTTCCCCTCGAACTACAATCCTACGTCCTTGATCGTACGATACATACGTGAAAACTATTGCGTACGTTTGATATATCACATACGTTTTATACACGCTTTACTATTCTTCCTAACTATAAACGTCGACGTACTCGCGTCTATTTACGTATATTTTTTTTTTCTTTTTTTCTTCCTTTCTTTCTTTCTTCTTTTCTGAATGTAGGAATCGATATAGTTACTAAAATCGTTAATAATACAATACAAATAGTATAAATAACGCCACGATATATATTTGTCGTTTTCCTTTTCTTTTTTTTCTTTTTTGTTTTTTTACGTAACGAAACAAAAAAAATACGTCGGAAAGATCAAGATCAAGAGAATGCAAAGCTAAGAGAGACTTTAACATACGTACGAATAGTGGTACCGATACTTTGGTCACGGACTCCCTCGATATAACACACTCCTCGGAAGGTGAAAGTTTTTCGGTTATCGAACATCGTGGCCTAGACCGTAAAAGAGAGGAACAAGAACGCTTATAGGCCGACGACGAGGAGCTCTCTCGCGTCTCCCGCGGACTCATGGCTTTCTCTTTTTTAACTCTTCGTAAAAAAAAAAAAAAAACAAAAGAGAGGAAAAAAAGACTATACACACACACACACACACAACTATACATATATATATATATGTGTGTGTGTGTATGCATATACATTTTCTACCGCAGAACGAAAATACGAGACTCTTGACGGGCGCGCTTATCCTTATCTAAAAATAATTACGGATAATCGATTATATGAAAATAAAATCGCGGGGGATACATTTTCTTATATATTTATTTGCGCTATTTAAATAAAACATCCTCTGTCGTCGTTCAAAGAGAGATATATAGAGATAGAGATAAAGAGATAGATAGACATATACAGAGAGAAAGAGTGAAAGAGAAGGAAAGTTGAGGACTCGCAGGTCGTTTCAACGCTCGAGTTAACTATCGAGCCAGAGTTATGTATCGCATCGACAGCGTCAAAAGCAAAAGCAAAAGCAAAAGCAATAGCAATAGCAACGGTTAACTAGCTGGCTGGCCAACGAGGCAGGCAGCCAGCTAGCAAGCTAGTAAAGCTAAACTCTCGCGACGATGCTGTTGCAGCGGAGTTAGAGGTTCCCCTACTGGAGAACGTAGTGTATACAGCAACGCCGCCGTTTTACGAGGAGGGTTCTCTCTCTCTTCCACTTCCACAGTTCCTCCACCGCACGGCGCACGGGTTCCTCGTCGGTGAGCGCTGGTGCCCGTGGCCGCTGTCCCAGTCGTCGCCCTACTTTGTCGAAGCCAACTCAGCTCGACACTCGGTTTACACCTCGCGGGACGACGCAACGCGCGCGCGCGCGCGGTACAACCGATAGAGACAGAGAGATAGATAGATAGATGGATAGATAGATAGAGAGACATTGATAGAGAGAGTGAAAAACAGAGACGGACGGACACGGAGGAGATAGAGATAGATATAGAGATAGAGAGAGAGATAGATAGATAGATAGATAGATAGAGATAGAGAGAGAGAGAGAGAGAGAGAGAGAGAGAGAGACGAACTATTGCATGTAAACACGTTTGTAAGGAAGGAGCGCGCGCGCGTACACACTTACGTATTAAATACGTACACACATACATACGCACACGCGCGTATATATATATATGTGTGTGTGTGTGTGTGTGCGTGTGTACGAACGATAAAAGAAAAAAATTTTGTCTCACTCGAAGAAAGGTTCGATCTTATTAACATCGTCTGTCGAATTTTTTTCTACGAACCTACGAACGCCGATCGTAATCGTGTTATTGTCGGTTCGATAGTGGTGATAGTGAATGTGACCGAATGACAATGACGAAGAAAACGACGAAGACGATGAAGATGATCGTGATGTTGTTGTTTATCATCGTGCCCCGATAAGATCGAAATTAATCGAACGATATACCGGAAGAAAAGGACTCGCGCGAAAATCGAATACATCATCCCCCTTCCTCTTCTTCCTCTTCCTCTTCTTCCTCTTCTTCTTCTTCTTCTCCTTCTCCTTCTCCTTCACTCCCTCCATCTTCCACGCGATCTCGAGGTGACCACGTGTCTCGACCGGAACTACCGGTCCTGCCGAATCCCCGGACCTACGACAATATCCAACTTCGATCATTCCTATCATCCTTTGATCGAAACTCTACCTTCCTAATTGTAAAAAAAAGAAAAAAAAATATATTTTTCCCACCCCCGCGGTCTCGACGGACCACCCTTCCAGCCGGCACCACCCCCCACAACCCCCTCGTCGACACCGGCCTCGCCTGAAACGACGAAAAAAATTCTTTTCCTTTTTTTTCTCTCACTCGAAAGGAAGAAAGCGCGTTCCGCGGCCGATGCGTGAATGACGAAAAAAGGGATGAACGTTTTATCATCGAAGACGACGACGACGAAGATCAAGACAGCCGAGATAAAGTTCGTATTCGACGATGAAACTCGTGTTATGATTATAGTGAGGAATAATCCTAAGATTTAACGAAGAGTGCCGTAAGTCGGAATAATAAAAGAGAAAAATATAAACGAAAAAGGGGATGATCGCGATCGATGCGATCGAAATTTTCCTTTCCTCGATCGTCGTTGGACATTATCCAGTTTTGTAACGAGTGATATCTCTATCTATCGATCTATCTATCTATCTATCTCTCTCTCTCTCTCTCTCTCTCTCTCTCTCTCTCTCTCTCTGCATCCGGAAGTCCACGAACGGATGTGCGTCCGACAACGGGCTACGCGATCTACGCGAAGGAAGGAAATGTGCGTTCTACGAGTGTTCCGAACTCGCCAGGCCGAGGAGAGAAAGTGTACGGACTTTCGAAGTGGCATCGAGCGAGAATATTCAACGAGTGTCCTCCTCCTACTCCTCCGACTCCTCCTCCTCCTCCCCCTCCTCCTTCTCCTCCTACCACTCCTACTACTCCTATCATCGGCCTTTTCAACTTCCTTATTCCGCTCCAACTACGAGATCGTTATAGTTACGCTTAAATCGCGAGCTTAATCATTTTCTTTCCTTTCCTTGTTTTTCTCTTTTTTCTTTTTCCTTACATTTCCTCCCCCACCCCCTCCAAGCGCATTCGTTCCTATTCGTTTCTTCTGGATCGTCGAACGGGGATAAAAGAAAAAAGGAACGAGCCGATAGGAAAAAGAGAGAAGCGAGTAAACAGAGAAAGAAATTTTCGCGAGGAAAAAGAATTTCACGTGGTGGATTTTAACGATCGACGTATCAGATATACCGAATGGATCGTCGGTGATTCCTGTCAATCAAGTGTTTTTTTCTTCTTCTTCTTCTTCTTCTTCTTCTTCTTCTTCTTTTTGATGACTGCAACGTCACTGCCAATATTTATTATATATCTATATCTATGTCTATATCTATATCTATATATATATATATATATTATTTACATGTATCACTGCCTCTCTCCTTCCACTTCTCTCTCTCTCTCTCTCTCTCTCTCTCTAGATATATATATGTATATAAACATAGATAAATAGATATATCATCGATCCCTTATCGTCGATTGTGATTTTCTTTCGTTATCACCGGTTCGTCCATCGAAACATATCGCAACGTCCTGGACTACGTTACGATCGAGAAAATAAAAAACGAAAAAGCAAGACAAAAATAAACGAAAGAAAAGAAGGATTAAAGAAGAACGTCGACACTGCCGTACGATAGACTCGATGAAATCAACGTAATCGTTTATTCGAACACTGCCAGCAGCTAGCTAATAAAAGGAATAATCATTGAGAAGGTAAATCGATCGTGAACGATCGAACGCTTTTACGTGTAACGACATACGTACGTACTACGGGATCGTTACAACGTTGGATGCATTTTTTCTCTTTTTTGTTTGTTTTTTTACGATCAACGTCCACCGTAGAGACCACCGTTGCTTGATCGTGGGAAATGGTAAATGGAAGGGAAAAAAAAAAAAAGAGTTAGCAAAGTTTCGTTACGTAAGGTCCCGCGTGAGCCTGCCATTTTGGTCCACGCAGAGAGAGATAGATAGAGAAAGAGAGAGAGAGAGAGAGAGAGAGAGAGAGAGAGCAGTCTAGAACCGGCGACGATAGTTCGTCATGTGTTCTTACGCCGATGAACGATCGTAACGTTATTTTGTGAGCTAACTAATACGAAAGGGGGAAGAAAAAAAGGAAAAGAAAAGAGAACGACGACGGGACAAATAAATTAGAAATAAAGGAAGGAAACGTACTGAACTTTACCGGTACGATTGTATCGTTCCGACGTAAAGAAAAAGAAAGTGATATAGAGAGAAATAGAGAGAGAGAGAGAGAGAGAGAGACCCCCCCATAAAAAAGAAGAACGAAAAAGGAACGAAACAAAAACGTGCAAAATATAATAAAAATTTCGATTAAAATCGAAGAGAGAGAGAGAGAGAGATAAGGAAGAGGAAAGAAGGGATTCAAATCGAGAAACGATAAAGTTAATCGTAAGAGAGAAAATTTGGTTCGAGGGGTGGCGGAGAAAAGGCCGGGGGGTGTTTCTTCTCAACGAGTGTGCGAACGGAATACGCGTCGAGGAATAAGAATTTAAGCTTGTGGACTTTCGCAAACGGGAACGAACGCTCGCACACGATCGCACGGAGAGAAAATTATTATTTACGTATCGTGAGTGGACTCTCTGAGCGTGCGTGAGCGCGCGCGCGTGTGTTTCTCTCTCTCTCTGTGCGTGTGTGCGCGCGCGCGCGCGTGTGCGTGTGTGGGACGTGTCTGGACAGGGCTAGGTGGAAGGGAGGAAGGCGGGAGGACGCTTTAAAAAAAAAAAAAAAAAAAACAGGTTGCGCGTGTTAGATAAGGACAAATAAAAAGTTTTAGGAGGTCGAAGGAAGGAATAAGAAAACGAAAGAGAGAAAAGGAAGGAAGGAAGGAAAGAGAGAGAGAGAGAGGGGGGGAAAAAAGGAAAGAGTGCGAGGAAGAACGACGACGATTCGAAGAATAAAAAAGAAAAGTTGTGCGATATATTAATTCGTGTGAGGTCTATTCGGACAATTATTATTTGTGACCCTCGTGATATCGCATTGAAAAGTGACGTAATATACAACGAATCCTTCCCACCGTGACATTAAACTCGTCATCGTTATTGTTGTCATCGTCGCGTCGTTGTTATCGTCATCGTCATCGTCGTCGTCGTCGTCGACGCGTTTATTTGTCGAAATACAACTCGTCCCGACGTTTCACGACGTCGGTCGGGTTCCAATAGAAAATACAAGACTATAATAAGCCAACGATAATTCATAATTTGGATGTTCTAAGGGAAAAAAGATGTAAGTCGATTTAAGATCCACCATTATTTATTTATTTATTTATTTATTTATTTATTTATTTATTTATTTATTTATATATTTATTTATTCATTCCGTTGGATAAGTAGTACGACTTGATTTACTTCAGCGTATTTGAACGATACCGATAATATTTATTGTTCCTTTTCTTTTCGTACATTCGTTCGTACTTTCCTTCCGATAAACAAACAAACAAAAATAAACAAAGAAAAAAAAGAAAGGAGGTAAAATTTACTTTGCCAATTGCGTGCTTAACGTATATGCGCCCGTTTATTTGATCGATCGAACGAACGCAATCGAAATGCTAATATCGAAAGAAACGTAAGAATAAGTCACACGTATCGAGTAATGAATTTTATTATTGCATGGTACGGAATATGCCGTTTATTTTTTTTTTTTTTTTTTTTTTTTTTATTATAAACGATTTTCTAAATCGACTCGTGCTTTCCCGAGATCCTTTGTTTTTTATGTCTTCTATCTTTTCTTTTTCTTTTTTTCGAGTCTAAGAAACTTTCTCTACTACGTTCCGTGAAAAAAATCGACGAAAGAAATCAATGAGTCAGCCTGAAAAGTCTCACCAAAAAAAAAAAAAAAAAAAGTAAGAAAAAGAATAATCGATTTTTAATATTATCGTCGTTGAGAACATTCGACAGGTGGTACAAAATATGATCGAAGCGATATAAACGATGAATTGCAACGATGACTTAAAATTCTATATGCAATTTTTCTGAACAAAACGAAACGAAGGTGTCAACTATGCTTTATATATATATATATATATATATATATATATATTTATTTATTTATTTATTTATTTATTTATTCTTTTCATCGTTCCTCTCCTTCTCTCACTCACTCTCTCTCCTCTCTCTATCTTCTTCTTCCTCTTTTAAAAATTAAATCACCAATTATGGATGGTTAAATCGAAAAAGTCCGAAAGAGGAAGAATCGTTAATGGGATGCAAATATGAAAAGGCGCGAACGTTCGCCGTCATATGCGAGCGCGGAAAGGTCTAGGTCGACTCGATCGTAATGTATGCTAGATTTCCGGCTCGTCAAAATTCGTGAGAATACATTGTACAAACGAAAAGACATTCGTTAAAAGAGATGCGAGGAGACTTCGGTTCGAATATTACATAGACGATAGCAAGCGCGAACGCGCGCGCGCGCGCGAACGAATTCTCCACGGTACCCCGCCAATTTAACTTGGTTCAAACGTAATCGTAGGAAGACTCTCATCTTTTTCTTCCTTTTGTTCTTTCCCTTTTTTCTTCTTCCTCTTCTTCTCCTGTCTCTTTTCTTTTTTTTTTTTATTTTTTATTTCATCTTTCTCTCGTATGCGGAAGGATCGGTCGAACGAACGTGTTGATGTGTTGGTTCTTTCAAAATTCTTTTAACCTTGAACGAGTCGTTAAGAGGAACACGTAAAAAAGAGAAAAAGAAGAAGAAGAAGAAGAAAAAAAAATGAAAGGAAAAAAAATAGATATAATATACAGGCACGAAGTGCGTAGGTAGGGTTAATTGTTAAAGAAATCTCTCTTTCTCTCTCTCTCTCTCTCTCTCTCTCTCTCTCTCTCTCTATCTATCTATCTATCTCCGTCTAAAATTACTAATAACTCGATGAGGCGACAGGTGTTTTAATTAAAACGAGTATCCTTACCCGTGAATATCCGATCATCGAACATCACGTACAATGTTACACGTCGAATCGCACCGTTCCCTTTTCCCACTTATTTTATTTTATTTTATTTCTATTTTTTTCTTTTCTTTTTTTTTTTTTTTTGTACAACGATACATCCGATCGTTTTACGATTCGTCGTTAATCAATAACTGTCGGTTTTGCGTTATCGAAATTTTTGAATATCTAATCGGCCGGTACGACCTTTTAAAGCGTTTAAAATTTGTCCTCGTGATCCGTTACGAGTATTTACGTTGATGCGTACGCCCGTTGACTGACTCGTACGCGATCGTGATGCGTTAACATAGAATGAGAAGGACCAAAAACAAAAAGGAAAGGTAAAGAGAGAGAGAGAGAGAAAGAAAGAAGGGAGAAATGAGAGAGTAAGAAAGAGAGAAAGAGAGATATCGAACGGAATGATTACTTGGAAAAAAGTAAAAGAGCATATGGATAGGGTAAAAGAGTACTCGCGTAGTATGATATTATGCAAGCCCGACGACGGCCGGAAAGTTATTCTGGCGGATGAGCGAGAGCAACGAGAGAGAGAGAGAGAGATAGATAGAGAGAGAGAGAGAGAGAGAGAGAGAGAGAGTTAGAGTAGTAGTAGCACACACGGTGATGTGTCCCACCTAGCGTAACCTCAAGTTCTCGAAGCGCGTCCTCTCTCGATGACGAAGCTTGAGATAGGTCGGGTGCAAACGCGCTCTCATATACGAGGATACATTACGTGCATGCACTCACTATACTCTCTCAGCTGCTTCCAACTCTCCGCGTGCGTGTGTCGTCGTCGTCGTCGTCGTCGTTCGTTCGTTCGTTCGTTCGTTCGACGCTATACATGTAACCTACGCATACTAACGTAACGATATATACTACGGGCGGCTGTGTGCACAGGCAGTAGGGCAATTATTAAACCGAGGATCTCGGCCAATCACCACCGACGTCCTCGACATGAATCGTCGTCATCGTCTTCGTCGTCTTCGTCGTCTTCGTCTTCTTCGTCGTTTCATAGATAGGCGCCATCAAAATTTATTCAATCCTTCGGGGAACGTTCGAAAGAAGGGAAAAGGAGAAAAAAGAAAGAAAAAAAAAAAAAAAAGGAGATAGAAATTTCTAAGCAAATCGATACTTCCTCTAACGTCCATTGGGATCACGGAAGATCGACGGATTTATCGAATTTCATATAATAACGGAATATTATAATCGATCTTGAATCTAATACGGGTGGGTGGGGGGGGGGGGCTTGGGTGAAAATGGTTGGCTTAGTCCATAAGATGTGATAATACGTTTAGAGTTTAATAATTCGAACGAATACGAGCAACGCGTATTATAACGGGCCACGATGCGTAGAAAACAGATAACAGCTAGCAAGCTACTCTCGCGACCTATGCCAATCTCAAAACTAAATATACTCGGCTCGGTGGTAATCATGGCATTAGACGCGCATGGCAGTACACACGACGACGAGCCACTCTAGAAGACGTTCGGTATCTCAAACGTTTCTTCTCAACTCGGTCCAAACGTTCTGCCCGATGACGACAGATCTACTCGAGAGAGAAAGAGAGAGAGAGAAAGAGAGATCTTCTCGATCCGCTATCGATCTTTTTTTTTTTTTTTTTACTTTCAACGATATAAAACCCATAACGATATATCTGAGATTGTTCGAAATCTAATGATATAACATAACAATGAAATTATTCCTTTGAAAAGATTAAATATACATATATAAATATATATATATAAATATATATGTATGTATGTATGTATTATCTACGTTCTATCCTACGACTCTGAAAGTAAGAATTGAAGAAGAAGAAAAAAAAAAAGAGGAAAAAAAAATCCTCGCGGAGATTTCTTTCATGGCGCTTCCCCTCGACTCACAACCTAGGATCGTGAACGATCGTCAGGATGAATTACGACGACGCAAATACCATCGCACGCTCGTGCGAATCCTTGCGTAGCAATGATGTCATTTGACCCTGACACGTGCAGTCGTAGTCGGAGTACCGGTATCTTCTTCTCATCCAAACGCGACTAGTAGCAGTCGATATCGTCTTAGGAAACGCGGATTGAAAGGTGCATGACATCTTTAACCATAGTTCTAAAAATAATTATCGTCGCTTTTAAAATTCTTCAACAAAATGATACATATAGTTATTTACGTGTTATATCTAACTCGTAAATTATTTACACTTACGTATATATTTGTACGTACGCACGTATGTATGTATGTATATACGTATGTATTTATGTATGTACGTAACCACGCAATAATTTTATGCAAATATTAAAATTGTTGAGAAAAAAAAAATATATATATATATATATATATATATATATATATACTTCGTCGCTTGTGTATACCTATTGCATATTTAATTTTGAAAAAAAAAAAAAAAGGAACGAAACGAAACGAAACGAAAGATAATTCTCGCGAAATGTTACTTTATTTGTCTTAAACGTTTCTTTTTATCTTTCTTTTCATTTCTTTTTTTTTTCCTTTCTTTCTTTCTTTCTTTCTTTCTTTTAACCGGATACATTAAAATTTTGTATTAATTCGATTTAATTCGAAAAATCCGAAATTAATCATCTCGTATGCGAACGAATTTATTGATGTATATTTTTTTTCTTTTTTTTTTTTTTGTTTTTTAATCGGAACGCGTATAGTCGCGTCGAGGATCACGTGCGTTCTTATATGTTAAAACCAATAAATTATAGCCGTAGTCCTCAACGATAATAGGAGAAACATTCATAGTGTATAATATATAGCGGATGATCGTCGTGCGGTGTCGACACTCCTTTGAGGTCGATTCTCATGGACGCTGCGTGGCCTTAAAGCTTTTCAAAGGCTGTTGCAGCTCGCGGGAGTGATTATTCTGGCATCTCTCGTGATATTAGTTAGAATCGCGCACACTACCTTATCCGTTCTTGGATTCTCGTCGTCTTCGTCTTCGTCGTCGTCAGCGTCAGCGTCGTCGACGTCGTCGGCGTCGTCGTCGATCGACAGATCGATCGATCCGTAGATCGATCTAACGTTCGTACGAATGAAATTCCATCAAGATCACGGACTCGAGATTAACGCGTAGGATTCTTCGACAAACAGGTTTTATATATCGGAATAACATATAAGAAACGATTTAAACTTAGATCAGAATGACTATTGAGATACGTAACGACTTCGTTTAATTAGTTCTAATTGAAAAATACCATAATAATTTTCGTCCTTCCATCCTTCCCGTGATATATACCAGACAATCAACGATAATACGAGATATTACAAAAAAAAAAAAAAATAAAGAAAAAAAGGAAGAAGAAGAAGAAGAAGAAGAAAAAAGAGAAAACAAATCGATAATCTATGAATCCATAGAGTTTGACTCTGCAATAAGATCTACGCAATACCTTATACTACAATCGTCGAACAAAAATAAAATGGCATTGAAACATACAATGCGGAAAACTTGGAATCGATTTAACCTTCGCCAAGGAGGAGGCCAAGTAAAAACAATGTCGATGTTTCCTTTTTCAAACAATAATTGATCATTGATTATATACAAAATTCGATTGCCCCAGCTGCTCCGATGTGTATCGTGACTAAAAATAAGAGAACGTGACCGGGAATGATTATTTTCATTCATAAACGACTACGTATTCGAAATAACATAGTTTCGTTGACGGAAATCAACGTGAAAATTATCGTCTTCTTAACGGCTTAAAAAAAAAAAAAGAAAAAATCTAAAAATAATCGTTTAGAGACGATCGTCGACCAAAAAAAAAAAGAATAAAAAAGGAAAAAAAAGAAAGGAGGAAAAGAGAGAGAGAGGGGGTGGGGAGGGGGAGAAAAAAGCAAACAAATCTTATTAACACGCGAATTAAAACAAATTAATGAAACAATCTAAAAGTATAAATGTGTCAAGTATAAATACAATATTCGTAATGTTGGTTCTCAGATATGTACGTACGTACGTACGTACGTATGTATGTATGTATGTATGTATGTACGACCATTCTTAGTCAAACAACTTAGATACATACATATACATACATATACATACATACATATATCTAAATGAATGCGATTAGTATTCACGACTTCTCAGATAATATGTTCTCGCTACATGCTTGCTGTCGCTGTATCGCAATACGATCGACAAAGTAGCTTGTCAAAGTTTATCGTAAACGTTAATAATATTATCAAAAAATGAACAACATAGAATATATCACGTGAATAATATTGAAAGGAAACGACAATGGCTACAACGACAACGACAACAAAAACAACAACAACGACGACGACAATAACGACAAAATAAATCATAAACCATACTATATATCAACGATCTCAACGAGCTCAACTACGAAACTTTCGAAAAGCCCCGCCGAACAAGTTACTTTCAATTATCGATCGTTTCGAGCCACGTTGATACGTAAAATAAATAAAGTCAACGTAAATTCAATATCACTCCGAGACTCGTCGATAGTATTATTATTAAACGATATGAACGTGAACAATATTTTCGATTGTCGATTGCGCAAAGATCGTCGAAGGTTTTAAATGAGATCGCGGGAGTGAATTCGGGTGCCGATCGAAGACTCCGCGTTTGCGAGTCGATATCGCGATTATCAAGGAAATTGTGGGAGGTTAAAGTTCAAAATACTGCGAGGGTTTGTCCGCTCGAGGAGTAAAGCAAAAGAGGAGGAAGGAGGAGGTGGAGAAGGAGAAAAAGAAGGATGAGGAGGAGGAGGAGGAAGAGGGGGGGGAGGAGAAACAAGAGGCGTGTACGTGTCGGTAAGCGAACGTTCATGCTCGCTCGAGTACGCGCGCACGCGCGCGCGCTCTCTCTCTCTCTCTCTCTCTCTCACACACACACACACACATACGCACGTACGCACGATAGTGCATGCCTTGCCGGTGTGATTGACATTAGTAAGTATGCCATGGCCAACCGCTCACAACGTGCTGGTACGAACAACTGCAGTATACTGCCCACACCGACTGCCTCGTACGTACGTACGTACGTACGTACGAATGCACGAGCTATCGCATGCTGATCCATGTATGTGTTGGCGCGACGAACAACTCTGGCCCGTTCGTCTAGGACTAAAACTAGCGACCAAAATTTTACGAGAGAGACAGAGAGAGAGAGAGAAAATAAAATAAAATAAAATATAAAAAGAAAGTTGACTCGTACGTTAAAAGTCGTTCGAATGAAAAGAACGAGCGATTATAAGACCTAAAAAAAAAAAAAAATAAGAAAAAGCAAGAGTACACGGGAAGAAAAGTAAATCGATAGATATGATTTCAAAAAAGGAATGAACGAAGAAAATGAAAAGTAAGAAATCGGACGAATTTATATATATTTCATCTCGTATGGATTGTTCGATTAATATTACGATGTAATTTTGTCGAGTGTTATTTCATCGATGTAACCGAATGATGTATTTTCTTTGTTTGTTTGCTTCTTTTTTTTTTTTTTTTCTTTGATTTTTTTTTCTTTTTTTTTTTTTTTTTTGGTCATCGTCTCTATCTTCACGACGAGACGAAACGAAGCGGTCAAGCGTCTTGTGTTATCTTTGGGAAGGAAGATATAGCAACGAGGGTTGGACGCGTTATGGGGTTCATGGGGAAAGGCTGCGTCGGTTTGTTTCTTTCCTCCTTTTGTTTTGTTTTTTCTTCTTTCTTTCGTGACAGTGGTCATAGCGAAGATACTTTTTTTTCTATCTTTCTTTCTTTTCTTTTTTTTTTTTTTATCGAGGCGCGATGAAACACGCGCGGGGATCCTTTCGAACGTGTACTGTACCGCCCACGTCATATGGTGTGTTAAAACAATGCAACAGGTGGCCTACTCGGACGATCCGTTTCTACTTATTTGTAGCATACACTTGAAGGGGAGAAAAATACGGAAAGAAAGAGAGAGAGAGAGAGAGAGAGAGAGAGAGAGATTAAATATTCGATTGCAGGAAATTCGACTGAACGAGATAATGAGCGATAAGAGTGGATGGCGAATGATTATGAGAATAAAAAAAAGAAAAATAATAAAAACAAAAAGAAGAAGAAGAAAAGGAGAGGAAGAGAGGAAAACGCAAAAAAAAGAAATTAAAACATTAGAAACTAATCGTGGTTATGAATCAGTTAAGAGCGCTCGTTACGTTCGAGTTAAGGGGATTAGCGTGGAGTGGGTCAAAAGAAGGAAAAAAGGAAAAAAAAAGTCGCGCGAGAAAAATAACGAAAAAAAAAAAAAATAACACGAGGAAACGAAAAAAAAAAAGGAAGAAGAAGGAGAAGAAAGAAACGAGCGAAAGACGAGAAAAAAAAAAAAAAAAACAAAAAAAAAAACAAAAACGAAAGAGAAAAAGTCGCCGATTCTCGGTAAAAGAACGGAGATAGGTCAGATGCAAATAAAAATGATAAACCGTGGAATGACGTAACGTAAAACTCTGCTCGACGAAGGACACGGTTTTCACCGGGTCCGATCTTCCTGTAAGAGATGCTATCGTTTCACCCAAAAAAAAAAAAAAATAAAAAAACAAACCGGTATCGTCGACTAAAGAGAGAGAGAGAGAGACGCACCGTGAAAGATATTGAAGAAGAAGGAAAAGAGTAGGGAAAAGAAGAAGAAGAAGAAGAAGAAGAAGAAGAAGAGGAAGAAGAGGAAGAGGAAGAAGTATAAGAAGAAGAAGAAGAGGAATAAGAGGAGGAGGAGGAGGAGGAGGAGGAGAAAAAAGGAAACAAAAAGAAAGGCCAAGCAAAAAGGAAGAAAAGAAAAGGAGGAAGAAAGAGAAGGAGAAGAAGATGAAGAAGAAAAAAAGAAAGAGAAGATGACGATGACGCCTCTCGCAAGGTCCTCCTCCTCCACCTCCTCCTCCACCTCCTCCTCCTCCACCTCCTCCTCCTCCACCTCTCTTATACTTTTGCTTTCGTCGAATAAATAAGCGGACGAAATACGCGTCCCGCGTTAAAAACGGACCACAACTTACCCCGTGCCTCTCTTCTCCTCCCCTCCCCTCCATTCCCCTCCCCCATCTCCCCCCCTTCCGTCGGCCCACCGAGGCCCACCACACTCTTCTTCGATCGGCTCGTCCAGCCCGACACGACACCGTCCGAAACTTTCATCGACGACTTTCGTTACTTTCTTATCGGTTAAAAAGTGAAACACCGGTCGATCCAGCTCTCCCCTCTCTCTGATCTCCTTCCTTCCCTCTTTCACTTCGATCCAGGATATGCGGATCCCCAGAACCTCCAGTCTTCGATCTTCTTCGAACGATTATCGCGTAAGAGGGAGACCACCGGCCTCGATCGTTCTCGATATATCGAGAGTGAAACTGCAATACACCTTTAAGGAACGAAGGATGAACTAACAACTCTCTTCTTCTTCTTCTTCTTCTTCTTCTTCTTCCTTTCCCTTCTTCCTTTTATTTCTCATTTCTTTTTTCTTCATTTTCTACGGTCAGCTATATCTACCTGCATATATATATGTATATATATATTTATACGTACATACATATGTGCATATATATATATATATTTATTTCGATGAGAAAAGTATCACGAAAGTGGTGCAGTCCGTATATGGATAAGACGATATTTCTTTCTCACAGTTACTTTATACATTATATTCTCTCACACATCCTTACGTAACCAACACACTCAATGTCCTCTCATGCGAGAAAGGAATCTTCCATTTCTCTCTCTCTCTCTCTCTCTCTCTCTCTATTTTTCTTCGACTTTAACTTATTATTATAAACGCTATAATTTTTTTTTCATCGCGTATTTATATCTTACAACCCTTTACAATTATCACTCTTACATATATATACATATATACATATATATATATATATATATATATATATATATATATATATATCTTCGTACGTGAAAACGTGAAGAACATCTAAAACTAAACTTAGATACTTAAGTAAAATAATGTAGAGAGAAAGAGAATTTGCGCGATGGAGAGAGAAAGAGAGAGAACACTTCGGATGTATTGAAACGAAGAAACGTGAGGAGACGGAGTAATGCTCGTTAGAAATTCTTTCGTCATCGCGTTTGCGTCAAAACGCTTCCTGTTTTGTTCGTAAACAGCACGATTCTAAAGGCAACAACAGCAGCAGCAACAGCAGCAGCAGCAGTAGCAGCAGCAGTAGCAGTAGCAAAGGCAGGAGCCCTTTCTCTCTCTCTCTCTCTCTCTCTCTCTCTCTCTCACTCTCTCTCTCTCTCACACTCTCTACGCAGAATCTCGAGTCGTAGTAACGACCGTGATCGAATGTCATGGCGATTCCTCCTCCTTCCTCCTCCGTAACCTCCCATCCCTCCGACTCCCACCTCCCCTTCCTCCACCCCACTTCTTCACCACCACCTTCTCCTCCTCCTCCTCCTCCTCCTCCTCCTCCTCCTCGTGTACGATCTCCACCTGGAGATCCACCTTCGTAACCGTGGCCGTACGGTTCAACGAGTAACTACGAGAGAGTGAAAGTTCTCGTTTACACGCGCCACGAGTTTTTGGCATTGGGCTTGGTTGGGATTGGAGGATCTCTCGGTTGGTATCGAGGCCACCGGTACCACTACCACCACCACCACCACCACCACCACCACCACCACCACCACCACCACCACCACCACCTCCACCACCGCCACCGCCAAGAACCGAACGTGGATCCATGAGTTCGGTGGATCGCGTGGCCCGCACACACAACTGCCTCTGCCCCCAAAAACTTTGGGCTTCGCGAGGCGTTCGCTTCGGCTCGCGGCCGTTCGTTCAGTCGTACGATCAGAGATATCAAATATACGCGTATGTGTAGTTTTTATTCGGTTACCTATCGCACGTATCGTTCTCGTTATTATCGTTAACGATTAACGATCGTCCATGTGATCGTCGTTGTCATAATCGTGCGCGTCGTGTCGCGTTCGACTGGTAACTACGTAAATCGTACGAAGGACCGTGCTTTCTCGTACGCCCTGCGAATATTCGTTCTGTGCTATATCGTACGCTCAATTGCGTTCCGTTACGTTTCATTTCTTCTTCGCTTTTACTTTTACACTATCGACACGTGTATCGTAAAGAAACGATAACGAGAGAAAGAATTAACGATGGAAAGAGAACTTAACGTTCCGTTCTCGTCGTCGAATATTAATGTTATTGATAAATTTATCTGATAACATCATCATCAACATCACGTCGATGATCGAAAATCGAATGTATTAAGACGTCGATTGACGACAACGTGCTCTCTTTCTATCTCTCTCTCTCTCTCTCTCTGTATTATCACGTAGTGATCTATGAGAAGCGAGAGAAGGTAGAAAAAAAAGGATACAATAGGATTTTGGTAAAAATCCCTTCTCCTCCTCCTTCTCCTCCTCCTCCTCCTCCTCCTCCTTCTCCTCCTCCCTCTCCCTCTCCCTACTTACCACCTACATTCATTGTTCCTCTTTCTGGGAATAGAAAATGTGCGCCAACATGAGTGTCCTGCAACAAGGCCGTCACATAGGTACGAATGTCAATTTCTTTTTTTTATGTTTATTACTTTCTCTCTCTCTCTCTCTCTCTCTCTCTCTCTCTCTCTCTCTCTCTTTCTAACTATAACAAGAAGATATTCAAAAAATATTACGATTACGAATCGAGACGAATCCATCGATACGTCTAATGTGCTTGTGAAACGATTGTTTGTTTTTTTTTTTTTTTACCACCTTTCTTATTATTTTCTTTTTCCGATCCTTTTTTTCAGCCTCTTACTTTGTGTTTGTTTCTTATTCGCTTTTTTTTTTGTCCTCTTTCTTTCTCATTTCGCTGTCATATCTTCGATTATGCGGTGGGGTTTACGAGAACGAGAAAGTTAAATGGATAAATTTATGTATCTCTTTTCCTCTCTCTCTCTCTCTCTCTCTCTCTCTCTCTCTCTTGTTCTTTCTTTCTCTCTTTCTTTTATCCATTAAAAGCGGAAGTTCAATTTACGCGATCGCTATCGCGGCAATTCAGACACGGTCGATCGCACGAACGATTAGAAACTCGAAAGTATGGGATTCTTCCTTTTGCTCCAAATTGCAACAGTTCTTGGAATGAAAGAGAAAGAGAAAGAAAAAGAGAGAGAGAGAGAGAGAGAGAGAGAGAGAGAGGGAGAGAGAGAGAGAGGGAGGGAGAAAAGGAGACTCGATCGTTTCGTAACGGACATAACTTCGACATTCAAGCGTCCGTCCTCCTTCTTCCTCGCATATAATTAAAAGAAAAAGCAAACGTCGCGAACGTCAGATATCGACAAAGCCAATGAGAAATTCTAAAGATAATAATTCGCTGAACTCGTAGAAACGAATATTCCCGATGAAGAGAATTCTTTTTCTCTCTCCCTTTTATTATTATTATTTTTTGTTTTTTTTTTTTTTTCTTTTTTTTTTTTCGATTTCGAAATCATCGTCGCTTTTCACGAACGTACGGCGAGCGTGCATTCAACGACGGAAACGGAAAGAAAAGAGGAGGAAAAAGAATGAAAAAGGATAAAAGGAGAAGGAAGAAGTAGAGGAAGAAGAAAAAAAAGAAGAAGAAGAAGAAGAAATGAAAAAAAGAAGAAGAAGAAGAAGAAGAAGAAAAGGAAGGAGTAGCAGGGACAGAGGGACGAAAACGAAAACGTGCGTTCGCGCGTGTACATCGTTCCGTCTACTTACGAGTATCTGTACATTCGTATATCTGTGTATGCGCGCGCGGGCGCGCGCACGTATTTATACGTACGTACGTACGTACGTACGTGTGTGTGTGTGTTTGAAAGAGAACACGAGCGTTAGTCAGTCATGTAGTTAAAAATAACGGATCGTAATTTGTAACGGTAGTAGGCTGAAGAGAACTCGAATTTCGATCTTTCTACGGTGCTCTCTCTTTCGTTCTCTCTCTCTCTCTCTCTCTCTCTCTCTATTTATCTATCTCTATCTCTCTTTCTCTCTCTATATCTCTCTCTGTCTATATATCTCTCTCATAGTAGCTTATGACACAACACGGTAAGGCTTGCCGTAGGAAAAGTAAGGTAAGGCCAGTGGTATAATAGAGAAACTTTCACTGCGGAGGTTCAATGTACCGGTCTCTCTAACTCTCACTGGCCCCGGTTCTCTCACTGCCGTCTGCCAGCAACTCGCGAGCATCCGTACTGACGAAGATAGTAGGTAATAGTAGTGGTAGTATGCCCTCCTTCCCCTTACCCCACCCTCCTATCCTATCCTCCCCTGTCCTACCTTATCCTGAAGCGACTTCGATCACACGATTCCGATCTTTCCTTCGAGATTTATCGCAATAAGGATATTAATTATTCCTCTTTTCATTTTTCATTTCGTTCGCCAACGAACGTTGTCCTATATCGAGAGAGAGAGAGAGAGAGAGAGAGAGATAGAGAGATAAAGAGATAGAGAGAGAGAGAGAATTTTCGATAATTAAAATGAAATTTTACTCGGTTAAAAATATAAGGGGAATAAATACGTGCGTTCGTGTAAGTTCAATTTGATACACGTAAATCCTGTTAATTGTCTCGATCGCGTTACGATAAATATTTTAATAACGGGAAATAATTCCGTCGGGATAATCGGACGGCGACTTTTTAATTGGCCGGTTAACGCACAACTACAATGCGAAATATTATATTATATCTGTGCGTTTAAACGATGTAGATACGCTCGTACGGATAAGATTGTAATTTAACGGTGATGTGTTTCGTCGTTCTTGTCGTCGTCGTTTCTTTTAACGGTACCAAGTTTGTTGAGATAAGAGACAAAGTGTGTTTCGTATCTTCTTCCGTTCTTTATATCTGTATACGATATACCAGTTTTATGAACGTACGTTACCTCATGTAAATACGTACGTAGAGATAGATATATTTATATAATATACGTTCATACATGTATGTATATATATATAAATATATAAATAACATATTCATCCTGACGTATTACTCGAAACGAATAATTTGTTTTCTTCGCAATAAGACGAAGGAATGAAGGAAAAAGTTAGAGATAGATTATCCTAGAATAGATACCGTGAGACCGTTATCATACTCGAGAATAAAGAGAGAAGTGTAAGAAGGCAGTAAAGTAGGTAGAAGGAGGAGAAGTCAAAGAAAAAGAAAAAGAAAAAGAAGAAGAAGAATAAGAAGAAGAAGGAAAAGAAAATGGTGGGAGGTATAGTCTCATAGGATGTCATGGCGTGGGAGAGTCACTTTCACCGTCCACGGTCCCTGTAGCGGTAAAATCTACATGGTACATAAAATCGGACGTGCCGTTCCGCGATCGGAGCTTATAATAACAATATATATATATATATATAATCAGAAAAGAATGATCGATGGAAAAAAAAATATATATATATATATATTTTCTCTCTCTCTCTATTTTTATAATCAGATTATAAAAAAAAAAAAAGAAAAAATCCCAACGAAAACAGTACTGTACGTTGGATCGATGGTTGGATAGATTTGGGAAAGGAGGAGGAAAAAATCGAAAAAAAAAAAGAAGAAAAATCCTCCGGAAAAAAAGAAAAAAAAGAACGAAATAAGATTCAAAACGAAGGGAAAACGAAAGTGTCGGATGTGTGCGAAAGAGCGAAAGATAGAGAAAGAGGATCGAGATAGTGAGGAAACGTAATACGAAGCTTCTCTTAGCAGTAGCTTGAAACGGGCATAGCTTCGTGTCTAATAGAGCGAATGCCTCGTAGGGAGAGGAACGCGAAACTCGAAAAAGCTTGGCCGACATAGAGAAATAAAGAAGGAGAGATAGAGATAGAGAGAGAGAGAAAGATATAGAAAAGAAGCTTGCGCTTAGGCTCGTAGCCTAACGCGCACACGAGAAGAGAGACTACTTTACTATTAGTCTCTTTGTAGTCGTCGCGTAGTCGTCGGCGCGCTCCGGCCTCTCAAGAAGAGACCGTCGTAGGTTAGTGCATTGGCTGCACTTTCCGTCTCGGTGTGTGCATGTGCACGCCGGCAGTGGCGGCGGCGGCGGCGGCGGCGGCGGCAACGACGGCAGCGTCGGCTCTCGGTCGTATGCATGCATTGGTTACGCAAGAATAGCAACGTGTGTGAGACTGCTGACCCACATACGGCGGCAGGGAGCAAGGACCCCGGCTTCGGCACGTACACGCGCGTTTCCACGTACACAAACGTACATACGTACGTACGATACTTACGTACGTACATTGATGCACGTAGATACGCACGCACGCGCGCACACCATATATTATATATATATATATATATATATATATATATATATATATATATATATACTCAACGAGAGGAAACTGAGAAAGAGTAACCGTATATACGTGTATGTATGTGTATAAGCAAGCGAGTGCACTCACTCTCTCTCTCTCTCTCTCTCTCTCTCTCTCTCCAATAATACTCTCTCGTGTAAAATGCACATGTGTATGGATACGTGATGCGCGCTACCGTGTATATATATATATATATATATATATATATATATATACCTCTCACTCTCGCCTTCTCACTCGAAACTACCGCCGCGTACTCTTTTCTCCTCTTTGCGCATGCCAACGCCCGCGAGAGCTAGTCTCCCGATTGTATGCGAGTGCACATGCAACTCCATCTATCGTCGTATGCGCTTAACCGTAAGACGCACACACTCCTCTCGCCCACGTGGCTCTCTACACGACGGGGACGCAGGAGGCCGGGCTTAAAGGACCGTTCACATATGTTGTTTCATCTCGACCGATATATATTATTATAAATTCCGAGAACGATTTTCATTTATCTCTCTTTCTTCCTTCTTCTTCTTCTTCTTCTTCTTATTATTATTATTATTATTATTATTATTATTAGTTTTTTTATTTCTTTGATTTCGATTTATTTGTTTTTTTCTTTTTTTTTTTTATCCATCCTTTTCTTTTTTTGTTACTTTCGGTCGATCATGTCTATTAGACGAACGTCTAGCGCATATTTCGATAATAGAAACGCAAAGGAACGTCGTGGGTTCGAATCCGTAATGACGCTCGTTTTTTTGTCGAGCATATTTGACTAATCAAAAAAAGAAAAAAAAGAGAGAGAGAGAGAGAAATAAAGAAAAGGAAAAATAATCGTTTAATAAAAAAAAATTGTTATGCTCGTTACAAAGAGCGATCATCTTTTCGTTCGCCATAATGGCGACCAATATTCGTATCTATGTCCTTCGTGTGAAATTTTTATCAAGAAGTCAAGACTCTCTCTCTCTCTCTCTCTCGATCCCTCTCTCTCTTTCTGTCTCTGTCTCTCTCTTTCTCAAGGCGCAGGCCGTCTTACCTAAATTCTCGGCATTGATCGGACGCATTAAAAATATCTTCCAACGGTGACGACCGATATATAGAACGTTTGACGATTTAATTCCCCACCCAATCACTCCGCCTACCCATCGCAAAAGAAAAAGAAAAAAAAAAGAAAAAGAAAGAAGAAAAAAAAAGACGAAAGAAAAAAACCTCTAACGCGATTTCCAATGATCCCGCTCGAGGAAGGCAACTTTCGAGAAGAATGACTTTTCACTTCTTCGTAAATTACGGGCGACGCCATAATTCCAATCTCGAGTGAACGATGCAAAAAAAGAGTGTTCTAGTTTCAGTGAAAAAAAAAAAGAAAGAACAAAATAAAAAAGTAAAAGATAAAGTAAAGAAAAGTCAATCTGCGAAGTTATGCAAAGAAGTATACTTATGTATACGTATGTTACGTACAATATACCATAGGTATACGTAACCGACATATATATACATATATATATAATTGCTCAAACATTTGCATATATAATAATTCATTCCTATAAAATATTTTTTCGTCTTGACGACACCCATTCATTCATTCACCAACGCATACAACCAAGTTATTCTCTCTCTCTCTCTCTCTCTCTCTCTCTCTCTCACTCTTTCTCTCTCTTTCTTTCTATCTTGACCCGTTGACGATGGATCAAAGGGTTCTCGAGTCAGCAGACTTTACGAGTGCGATCATCAACGACAACTACGACGACGATGATCTTGCGGTATGATTAAAATGACCCAAAAGTAGAAGTGAACTCGTCTCGTTCGGTTCTTCAGACGCCATAAAAACGAGACTCGTAAGCCGATCCTACGAGCAGGCGTAACGTGTACCTAATTATTCGCAGACCGTTTGAACGATAACGTGATGGAGTTATTGCTATCAGAATGACGATTCCAGAGATTAAATACAAGAAGAATATAAAAGAAGTAGTGGGGGAATATATAAGTGTTATTTAAATGACACGATGCAACTGTCTCGTAACTTTAATTTTATAGATATTTCTCAATGATATATATATATATATATATATATATATATATATATATATGCGATATCTATGATATCACGTTTGAAGAAGAATATTTCATATATAACAAAATATTGTCGGAAAAAATATTGATGACAATCTGGATAAATTTATTCGTAATTTTTCTTTTTTTTTTCTTTCTTTCTTTCCCCACAATCTTTCATCCACGATACCCAGATAAAAAGAATGACGCTCGATTAAGGATAGGAACGATTCTGCGGATGAAAAGAATAATTTTTTTGTGATCTTGCGAATTAATTTCTTTCTCTTTTTTCTCCTCTCGTTTAAATCGTTGAGAGGAAGAAGAAGAAGAAAAAAAGAGAAAGAAGAAAATGTAATAACATTATAATTGGACACCCAGTACATCCCTTTTTATTGTGATCTCTCGGTTATAGCAACGACGAACGAACGACCGACTCGCCTAGGCGCGACCTCCAATTATAGCATTATTTAACATTGTTGCACGGAGAGTATATGTCGTACGTTCCGTAGAAACCGGAGGTCCCGTGAACCCCATAAAGCTTGCCAACTCTTAACGCCTATGTATAAATATAAACGATACGTCGTAGAAACGAGTCAAGATGTAAAGGAATTTTGCACGTTAGACCGCGAAACGATATCCATCCCACCACGTACGGATCCAATTGTCCGATATTGACTAAAGAGGAATTAATGTGCAAACTATGCGCGTTCACTGGAATCGCGAACGAGCTCTCCGCACACTTTCAAACGTTCCCTCGATTTTTCTCCGTAATCCATGTATACTCGTAGAAATGGAAAAAAAAAAAAAAAAAAAGAAAAGAAAAATAAAAGCAATAATTATTATATTTCATTTGACGCTAAATAGCGGGTATAGCCACGTTCGTATGATCGTAACATTGAATTACATTCGTTACATTTTCTTTTTCTTTCTACCACGATTTATAATGTTGGAATGAAATTTTTTCTTCGTTTTTTTTTTTTTTTTTTTTTCTTTTCTTTTAATCCACGATCCACGTCAATAATTCATAATTTTATAATTATTTGTTACAGGAATTATGACCCTTACGAGCAGCCCGTGTGAGCTAGACAACATGAGCTTGTTTCAAGACCTCAAGTTGAAAAGGAGAAAGGTCGACTCCCGATGTAGTAGCGACGGTAAGAACCCTACTCATTTTTTTTTTCTCTCTCTCGTTCTTCTTCCTTCTCCTCTTCTTCTTCCTCCTCCTTTTCTTTACACTTTTATCACAAGGAAGAAAATAGGACCAAGTAGAAAACAAACCAATAATAGTTCAACGTCGACCGGAACAGACGAACGCGGCGGATAATCGTCATAGCAATATTCCAGAGCTACGTAAGACATACATAATTAGAAATTCGCAGAACATCAAAGCTCACGGTTTCCCCATAATCCTTAGGTTATCTATATTATCATTGATTATCCCAATACGAAACGATTCTCAATCCGATTTTATCTTCGTCGATGGTATCGAATAAAGTACGGATAAGCCTCTCGTTCCTTGCTTTAGAGAAACTGAAACATCCTAAATACAATATAACGCTTAAACATATATCATTTAATATCGTTAACGTAACATTTGCCAATCGTTGACACGTTATCGCGACAAAGAGGTAGAAGAAAAAAAGTTAACGAAGCAAAATAGAACCGAACGATGATATTGGATCGTTATTGTTTTTGAATAATAATGAAAGTGGAACACTGGAACGGTAAATAATAGAAAAGATGCTGACGAACGAAAAGAAAGAAAGAAAAAAAAAAAGAAAATAAGAGAGAGGGAAGAAGAAGAAGAAAGATGTTGATCTCATCTACGATAGGTCCCGTCAACATCTTCGTCCTCATTGTAATCATCGTAGTGGTCGTAGTCGTCGTTGTCGTCGTAATCGTCATCGTCGTCGTTGCTTGGCAAGAATAGGTCGAAACGTGGGTGAAAGGGAAGAGACCGCGTAGGCGGGAGGGGGTGGGTTTGAATCTAAGAGGAGGGTAGTAGGTGGCAGTGCAGGGTTGAATATCACGCGGTCTCCCGGACGTGCACCGATGCTAGTTCGACTTCGCTTGAACTCGCGTTAACACGTCCTGTCATACTCCTCATCTCTTAATCAGCATATACTGATATAATATGTATATACATATACATATGTATGTATGTGTGTATACATCTATATTTATGTGTGCATATATATATGTATATATATATATATGTATGTATATATATATATGTGTGTGTGTATATATATATATATATATATATATATATATATATATATATATTTCTCTCTTACTACTTCTTTCACATTCACAAAAATCGAATCTTCCTGGGATGATTGGGGAGGGTTTCGGGAGAGGAGGAAGAGGAGAAGAAGTTGGAATAGTTAAAACGTGCGTCGTACGAAAAACGATTTCTATCAAAGGAGCCGAGTAACGAGAGTCTCGAAAGCGAGAACGCTGAGCGAGCTGCATCGATTTTTCGACACACGGTTGCAAACGGCACGATACCAATGACCCTCGCGACCTAGCGCCGGTTAAAGGTCAGAGACAGTTACTGGAATCGATCTTAACATTCACGAGTACGTCAGAGTAGATCTCGCGATGCTCGATCGTCACACTGTCAAGAAAGTTAATGAAGATGAACGATTCGAAGGATCTCGCGGTGTACGCCGTTATAGTGATCGAACTTTTTTCCCCTCCCTCCCTCCCTCCCTCCGCTCGTTCCTTTTCATTTTCTTTAATTTTTCTTTCTACACTCTATCGTTTCCTCCCATACTACCGGTTACTTTTTCAAACTTTTTTCGCTAATCCTATTTCAGTGATCAATATTCGTGATCTTTGATGATTAATTCGTATCGTTAGTTCGACACTCGTCGTCGTCGTCGTCGTCGTCGTCGTCGTCGTCGTCGTTGTCGTAACAATGGTGGTGGTAGTCGTCTTCGTCGTCGTCGTGGTTCGCGATACGCTCGACAACGCGACGCTCTCGGTGAATCATTGATCCCTCTCGATTACACGTGAACAGTCAACGCTCCGCTGCTCAACGAGAGAGAACGACGCAATTGCGTTTGACGTGACGCGACCAAAACGAATTATCGAATCGATCGTCGATGGAGTACTACGAGAGTAGCGACGACTGAATTATCATCCTGACCCCCTCCTCCTGCCACCCTCCCTACCGCCCTACCTCCCTCCCAGTTCGTTCATATGTATCCTCGAACGACACCGAAGGGGAAAAAAATAATTGTAAAAGGATACGAGGGAATAAAGGAGAGAAAGCGAAGTAAAAGGGAAAAGGAGGGAAGAAAACGAGAGATAAAGGAAGAAAAAAGGAGAGGAAAAGAAAGAAAAAAAAAAAAAAGGAAACTCGTATCGCGACGATGAAATAGAAAATCCGTTTTCCGCGTCGCGATAAATTCCGTTATCGTTATCGCCGCGAGAACCCGGAAAATATCTATATATTTGATTTATTATTATATACAAACACACGATATATATATATATATATATATATATATATATATATATATATATAACATTATCATAGTTTACTAGTAATAACTCATCGTGGTGGGATCGTATATAAATTATATATATCATTATAAATGTTAAAATTATTACTGTCAAATTCATCACCCGTTATCCCCAATGGATTATAAACGATTCGATTCGAAGAAAATCTAGTGTTATATCCGTTATATTAAAAATAATAGATATATACCATACGGATACGTTTGTGACAATAATTTTCATCTGGTAAACCTCCAGTTAAACAATCGGATAATCTAATGCCATGTCGTATATTAAATTATTGTCGAAATGATTTGGATACCAGGTAAAGGATAAAACAGATAAAGAAAAAAATAAACAAAAAATAAAAGTAAAGAAAGAAAAAAACATAGGGAAAAATAACTAACCGCACGGAAATGCGCGTAGTTCCCGAATTGTGTCCGACCAATATCGCTCGTTACTACTAAAGTTCAGGAACGAAATCATACCGTTAGCTTCGATTCACAGGTGCATCGAAGATACACATATATATACATAAATATATATATACATATACATATATGTATTAAAAAGTGATTATCGACATTATATCTATCGAGATAAATTATAACGATCTTAACGCGAGAAGAAGAACATCATACGACGATATGGATGAACACGTCGAGACGACATTTAAGATGAGATAGAAGTAAGATTAACAATAATAAGATACAAATGAAAGATTATTTGATTGCCGTATAGAGAACGTCGTATTGAAAACGTATGTTGATCCAAGGTATATATATATAAAAAAAAAAAAAAAAGAAAAACAATGACATTTCCAATAGGAAATAACGTATCTGTCGCAACGAGTCACCATTTGTTCGGAGAAAATTGGAATCCATGGGACATGGATTATAATAGTATGCTTCATTGTACGACTTATGAAAGATTTTCGACGTATGCGTACCCGTATAATACGTATACTAATAATAACAATAATAATAATAATAATTATTATTATTATTACGGTTATACCACCTACGATAGTTATTACAATTTACGGTATAACCTTCGATTCCCATTGAATTTCGACACTTACACGATGTTCGATCGTTATTACAAGACTTTGGATTCGAGGAACGTCTACCCAACGATCTTCGGTAAATATTACGATTGAAATTATATTTTAATTTTGTTCCCCTTGTTCGACGAAAGAAAAAGGAAAAAGTATTAATCCGTAAATCGTTAAGAAGTAGATAACGGGGGTGGGGCGGTGGGGGAAAGGAGGCGGGGCGTCTCTCCGAACGAACGAAGGGGCATTGTTGTGAGGGGGAAACGTGGAATAAGTTGTATGCCTTTTGCAAACGAATGATCCGCACGTAGAGATATCTACCGTGATCGTACTATTAATAGAATGGAAACTGGTGCCTAGGTACCCACAATCGCGACTCGGCCTTGTCAACTGCATTCCTTCCTTGACCTACACGAACGAACGAGCCATAGCCCCAGATCCTTCTCAAGAAAGCTCACACAACGCTCCGCGAACGACAATATTACACTTTCGTGTGTCGGTCACTTAAGTATCTCCGTGACTCTCCCAAGTCCCATTAAAAAAAAAAAAGAGAGAGAGAGAGAGAGAAGAAAAAAAAAAGCGCAAGAGAGAAGGAGAGATTTTCGCAGCTGCACTTGCCGCACCTTGAAACCCACATTCTGTCTTTATTATCGTCTCGCATTAAACCCGTCCGGTCGCGGTTCACGACGAGGCAAACTTTCGATTAGATTCGTATTAAACGATAATAACGATGTACTTTCATTCTATCCACGGGGATGAGGATAATAGACGACGAATAGAGATTATAGATCGTCCTCTCCTAGATCGTAATATCGTTACGATCTCGAACGAACATTATTTCCTCGACTTGAGATTTCTTTCCTCTCGATTCGACTCAAAAATCGATTTCGTTAATTCGATTATTAGGTTTCCCTTCGACCGAGGAGAATAACGCGTTAAAATTAGGCCGATTATAAACGAGACACCAACGCCTTATTTCTCAGACTCCCCGGTATCCCTCGGATCAGCAGGCTCGCCGCTCGGGATCCAGCCGGCGGACGCACCTTCACCCATAAACTTTCCTGCTCCAGGGGAGAGCATGGCGGACACCTCGACCCTGTCGCCAGACGCCAACATGCCAGGCTCGCCGGATTGTCCCATGGTCAAAGTTAAAAGCGAGTACGTCCTGGGCAGCCCGAGTCCAGGAACACCTCGGGATCCTATGCGAGTGACTGCCATTAGCGGTGTCGGAGGTGGAGGAAGTAATGGCGGAGGTGCAGGGAGTGCTGGTGGAGGAGGTGGTCAGGAATTACGCGAGACGACCTGCTCGGACCGCGCTTCGCCTGATTCGGTCTTCCCAGATGCTGGAAGCATGGTGGGATTTAGGGTTATAGAGGAACAACAACAGCAACACCATCATCACCACCACCAGCAACAGCAACAGCAGCAGCAGCAGCAGCAGCAGCAACAGCAACAACATCATCACCAACAACAACAACAACAACAACAACAACAACAACAACAACAGCAACAGCAGCAGCAGCAGCAACGTTCCAGCACACCAGCACCAAACAGATCCTCACCTTACTCACCCGTTCAAGCTGTCTCCACGACACCAATGCCCTTAGAACCGTCCTCGAGGAGCGAGAGTCCCGATAAGGGTGATCTTTCGTCGGTCCAAATGAAAGAGGAATCCGACAATTCGGTCTTCGACGGTGGAGGTGGCGGAGGCGGCGGTGGTGGTGGTGGTGGTGGTGGTGGTGGTGGTGGTGGTGGTGGTGGTGGTGGTGGAGGTAATTCCGGCATTCGTACGGACACGTCCAGCCAGCCTAGTCACCGGAATAGTCCGTCGTCCCAATACAATCCAAACCAGAGCATGAGCCCTACCGGTAGTTCGGCTCACGTCTCTCAACAGCAGCAGCAGACTCAGCAGCAGCAACAGCAGACTCAGCAGCAGCAGACGCAACAGGCGTCGCCAAGGGCGCGAGCGCCATCGGTACCGCCTCATCTCCTGGCTCATCATCAATTCTGGTCACAAAATTCCGGCGTACAGGGATTTGCCACGCAAAGGCTATTGAACGGCGTAATAAGTAGTGCCGTTAGTTATGGACAAAACGTTGCGACCGTTTCCACAAGTAGCTGCACCACTTCCAGTAGTAATACGGGAACCGGTAATAGCGGTGGTGGAACTTCCGGGAGTACGGGGGCAACCACAACGGCGTCTTCGTGTAAGTTCACTGCACGACGAGGGATGTGGTATGTGGGATGGGAAGGGGTGGAATACTCGAATGGGGTAATACTCGAATCCAATAACGAGATAAGACCCTTTTCGTGCAGTTTCATGACAAAAACGACGTATCTCGTTTGTCCTTAAGTCCGTCATATCATTAATAACATTCGTCCATTTTCAATGGGGTTCGTTGAATTTTTCTAGGCGAAGGAATGAAACCACCGGCTCAAAGACCGGCCCCGGCACCGCCCAGGCCACCGCCCACGGTGATCATGGGAGAAATCGGTGGCGTTAGGACGATGATATGGTCTACGCCACCATTGGACCCTGTACCACCACCCGCGGCCTCCTGGACCGCCACGGCCGCGGCTGCCTCTTGTTCCTCCTCCGAGGAATCTGCGGCGCAACTTCTCCTAAACCTCGGACAAGAGTCCAGAGGGAAACCACCTTCCGTTTCCTATTCGTCCGGGCCGCCCCTAAACATGGAGAGGTTATGGGCCGGCGATTTGACCCAACTGCCGGCTGCCCAACAGATGCAGGCCCTCAATCTGACCGCTTCAGGGTCCAGTCAGCCTTGGGTGAGGAACGGCGGGGTCGTCAAGTCCGAGGCGGCCTCGCAATCAATGTCGGTCGCACCACCTGCCCCACCGTTACCGCCTCAGGAACACGAGGAAGACGAAACGCCCATGATATGCATGATATGCGAGGATAAAGCCACGGGATTGCATTACGGCATTATCACGTGCGAGGGGTAAGTTTAATTTAATTATTATTTTATCGCACGTTCTAACCAGACGTTTTGGATCTTCCATGGATATATCGAATTATATTTGTGATAAGAGAAGGATAATTTTCCAATAATTTCCAATCTTATCTCTCGTTGACTAACCCTTAACTGATTTAGGTACGCGCTTAACCTTTCGATGAACGAACTATTAAAAACGTTCAAATGCGAAAGGACGAAGAGGGAACGTTCTTGGTACGATAGAACGCACCTTGGTAGAGTAAAAACTACGAGTCCTTAATTGTCCACCCGTGTTCCTAAACGTCCCATATCCCCTAGCTGACGATATCCACATCCAAGGTGGAAGAAATACCTACTTGGAGAATATCCCTTGAAAATTTACGCAAGGATACTCCTAATTAATTCTGGATATCACCGTTGGGTATCGTTGTCTGACCAACGTCGCAATTACTACGACGTCGTAGTTGTCCTCCGTAGTCTGACACGTAACTAGGCGACGTTTATGCGAAGAAAACTTTGCGTAGTTTTTTTTTTTTTTTTTTTTCTTCCTTTTTGAATCGTTACGATTAAATATGAATACTTTAATACCTCATCGGGAATATCTTGCTGCGTTCCTTCAAAACGATTACTTTTCGTAAGCTGTAAAGAAGAAGAAAAAAAAAAGTAAAAGAAAAAAAAAAAGAGAAATAACAAAACGAGACTCAAAAGCAAAAAGAAAAAGAAAAGATTCAAAAACAACGACAACAACGAAAACAACGATCGATCTTTGCTGCTGCAGGTGCAAAGGTTTCTTCAAAAGGACTGTACAAAATAGGCGGGTGTATACGTGCGTGGCAGAGGGTGGCTGCGAGATCACAAAGGCACAGAGAAACAGGTGTCAGTACTGCCGCTTTAAAAAGTGTATCGAACAGGGTATGGTCCTGCAAGCCGTTAGAGAAGACCGGATGCCTGGCGGAAGAAATTCCGGTGCGGTCTATAATCTTTATAAGGTTGGTATTAATGCGATTAAAATCAACGACTTTCGAATCGTCGATATTAAATGGGAAGGGGGGGAAGGGTGGGCAAGAAACGAACAAAACAAAAACAAAAAACAAAGCAAATCAAAGCAAAAGCAAAATGTAACAATCGTCGTGTACGCGCGAGATACAACGTACACATCGTACACGCTCCGTGTACGGATTAAATAAACGGGATTAGTTATGCGATTATGACTTTGCAGGTTAAATACAAGAAGCATAAGAAGAGCAACAAAGGAAGTGGGATGAGCGGTGGTAACATGGGTGGCATGGGTGGCGGCGGTAACGTTGGTGGTGTGAACGGGTCGGGATCCCTTGGTGCCAATAAAGGTACCATGGGCCCGACGATGTTGGACAAACACATGGTAGCAGCCGCGGCTGCGCATCACAGTCAACAACAACACGCACAGCTCGCCGGTAGCTTCCTTCATCATCACAAAATTTCGTCGGGCGATCCGCTCAACTCGCAACCTACTCCCAGCCATCCAAGTCACCCTGCCCATTCGGGCCACCTCGTCAATGGAACGATCCTGAAGACTGCTTTGACCAACCCTTCCGAGGTTATTATAACATTTCTTCTTCTCTTTTTTTTTTTTTTTTCTTCTAACGCAAACCTTTAATATTTTCTTCTGCGTGTTCGTCGTAAAAAAAAAAAAAAAAAAAAAAGAAAAAAAAAAGAAAGGAAAAAGTCATTACCAACCAACGTCAACGACGCCAATTGACACGCTACTTACACTTCATTGATCTATGCGATCGCTATCGCTAATACTAAGGATCACGATTCTTCCATCGGCATCATATCCAATTCTCTTAACTTTTACTTTACATTGATTGATCGATCGGCACGTTAGGCTTTATAGGAGCTACGTCAAAATCAAAAGAAAAAAAAAAAAAGAAAGAAAGAAAGAAAGAGAGAAACGACATCGCTTTCTCTTTCCCCTGTTTAATAGGACGCAAAGAGTTCTCTGTGTGAACCAGATATTAAAATACATAGGAATGAACGTCTGATAGATCACCGACGATACCGCAGCAACATAACGTACACGAAGGCTAGCAATTTAAGTGATTTATTTTCCACGGCTAAAGTTAGAAATCGAACGCGACTCGACAAAAGTTGATCCTTGCCGGTAGAATAACGTTCGAGATCGTTGATGAGAATCTACCCGAAGGCATCTTCACTTTCACTTTCGTAAACATCTGCTCCCGCTCTACGGTAGGACGACTTACGGACGTTCGAAATCGTTTTTGCCAATCCGTTTGTGAATTCTATCAATTCCAACGGCAAAGTAGTTTTCTTTATTCGGAAAATTATATTACGGTAATAACGATACACGCTCCAAGACAAAAAGAGAGAGAGAGAGAGACAGAGAGAGATGAAGAGAGAGAGAGAACACTTTCTTGAGGGAAACAGTATAACGTGAGAATATAGTAATCGAAAGAAGGAATTACGCGTTCGATCATGCATTTCCGATGTCACGGAGTACAATTTTTTTTTCTTTTCCTATTTCTTTTTTTTTTTTTTTTTCCCACTTAATTATTTATTCATCCACGGGTTGAACGATAAAGGAGAAAGAAGAAGAAGAAAAGAGAAAAGAAATGAAAGGAAACGCGTAAATAGAAACGCGTATAAATGCGATATTCGTTGTATTGACCAACATAAACACGCGCTCGCGCGCGCAAAGTTAAATCTAGTTCCCGTCTTTCATCGCGTTGATCCTGAAATGAATGAACTCTTCGCTGCAATTTCACTTTCTTACGACTTATCTTGCGCAAGCCTCAAGGTTTCCCACATTACGAAAGCCGATAGATAGAACGAACAGAGGCAACAACGTCAGGCAAGCAGGCAGGCAAGCAGCTCGCTCGGAAAGCCGAGTTCGACTCGGCATCGGCGTCTACGTTTTATCCTTTCTACATATCTAACATTATCATTACTCTTAAGAATGATAGATCATTCTTATTAAATACAGACGTATGATAAATCGATAAATACTAAAAGGCAAATCAATTGGGTCGCTTGCGTTAAAGAGATCTCGATAAAGAAATTACCATCTACCTTCTTTTTCTTATATCTTATTTTCTCCATTATTTTTTCTTCTTCCTCTTCATATTCTTCCTCTCTTTCTTTCTTTACCTTTCGCGTGATCGAACGAAACGAAACGTGAAAAGCCTTTTGAGAATCAAACCTCCTCGACGTTTTCGATTCCAAGTAGACAATGATTTTTTTGTTTTCTTCGCGATGGATCCGATCATTCGTGAAATTATTATTATTATTATTATTATTATTATTGTTGTTGTTGTTGTTATTGTTATTATTATTATTATCGCGCGGATGCAGAGACGGCCAATAAAATAGACGATATACATCCGGAGGTGTGTGTAGGGTGAGAGGCAAAAGTAATGATTTATCGTATCAGAGTAAACTTAGCTACTAACGATTAAAGTAAACGTCCGGAGCATCGAGGTGAAACAGCACGATGACGATCGGTTAGGGACAATAGAAAATCAGCGACAACCGGTGCCAAGGACGGGCAGTTCTCCGGCCGTTTCGTAACTCGTGAAAGTCTGCACAAGGGACACTGACCTCTTACCACCTTCTCCCGCCATCACCAACCCCCTCCTCGTCCCGTCCTCTCTCTCTCTCTCTCTCTCTTTCTCTCTCTCTCTTCCTTCCCCGTCACCTTCGTCTCCGTCTCTTTCCGCCTTTTTCTCCTTCTCCTATCTACAACAACAACGTTCCCTTGTTGTTCTCCCACCCTATCATCGCCACCACTCTCATCCATCCATCCATCTGACTATCCTCGTTCTCTTCCTCCTTCTCTATCGCTACACCCTCCGAGGAGTTTCAGTCAACAAAACACGCGACACCGTGCTCCCACGATTAACAATATGGGGGGTGAGGGAGGGGAGAGCGGGTGCGCGTGAAAAATCTTATTACGAGTGAGAACGACCCATAGAATTCTCTTTTTTTTTTTTTTTTTTTTTCTTTACACGTACGCGTTAAATAGGAAACTGATTTTCCACCTGCAACGATTTCTCCACTCCCTCCCCCCCCCCCCAATCTCTCCCGCCTTCTTATTTCTTGTAATATAATTTTTTAACATCGCTCTCGAATTTTTACGTTTTACTCTCTCTCTCTCTCTCTCTCTCTCTCTTTCTCTTTCTCGCGCGTGATCGAGAGGAGTACCGACCTCAGGGAGTTATTTTCAAGGAAGTAACGCGGAAAGGTCAGTGAGAAAGGTCAATCGGACGTTCGAACGAGGAATCGTGTTTATTTAACGACCAGAAAGAATTGGAAATGACGAGGGGTTGGTGATGATGATCTAAGACGAGCGTCATAAATAATTCATTCAAGTATTGTTGTTATTTCTTTCTTTTTTTGTTTTTCTTTTGGTTCGACGAATGATCGATATTCTATTATTCTATGGATAGAGACGAATTTAATTTCTTTGTTTTCTAATGTTTGTTCTTTTTTTTTTTTTTTTTTTTTGGTCTTTTTCATTTTCTAGGTGGTACACCTACGGCAGAGGCTAGATAACGCCGTTAGTAGTTCGAGGGATAGAGCATTTCCTTTGGACGCGACCCTCGCTATGATTCAAACGCTCATAGATTGCGACGAGTTCCAAGATATTGCCACGTTAAGGGTATTTTATTTCATAATACATTTAGAAACAATCGTAAATGTACGTAAACGAGTGATCTCGTGGGTAATACGAACGAAATTAATATACCGTTATAATAATATATATAATAATATACCGTTCGAACGGACGCAACGAGATATTATTATTACATTCGAATATCAACACCGTAAATAACGTTCCTTTAATTAATCGACCAAGTAAAAAGGATTGAAATGATTTTGATTAAATTTTCTAACGGTGATTTCATTTCCTTTTCCTCTTTTTTTTTTTTTTTTTCCACCCAATCCCGAACAGAACTTGGACGAGCTGCTGGACCATAAATCAGATTTAAGTGAGAAGCTGTGTCAAATAGGAGACAGCATAGTGTACAAGTTGGTGCAGTGGACCAAAAGGTTACCGTTTTACCTTGAGCTGCCGGTTGAAGTTCACACGAGGCTGCTCACTCACAAGTGGCACGAACTCCTCGTCCTGACCACCTCCGCTTATCAGGCGATGCACGGTCAGCACAAGTTCACCAATGTGGCCTCGGACGAGACGGGCGCGGATTTTATGCAAGAAGTAATTATTTCCTTTTCTTATTTTTTTTCTTTTTGTCTTTTTTTTCTTTCATTAACGTTACTACGTCATCCGAACATCTTTCGCTGACCAAATAAAATTTTCACAGATGTATATATATGTGTGCGTGTGTGTGTGTGTGAGTGTATGGGTGGGTGGGTGGATTTGTGTGTGTGTGTGTGTGTGTGTGTGTGTGTGAACGTATATATAATAAAAATATATTAATGCGGCATTCTTTTTGAATTCGTCATGCCACGCATGAGTTCATTCTACTACTGTTAAGCTTCGAAATAAAAGGAAAAAAAAAAAGGAAGATAATAATAATAATAATAATAATAATAATAATAATAATAATTTATTCCTAACAGGTTTCCAACAACATGTATACGCTGCAAACGTGCCTAACTAGCATGATGGGCCGACCGATAACCATGGACCAATTACGGCAAGACGTAGGGCTCATGGTGGAAAAAATAACTTATGTCACGCTTATGTTCAGGCGGGTGAGGCTACGGATGGAGGAATATGTCTGTCTAAAAGTGATCACCATGCTCTCGCAAGGTAAATATACGTGTAAGGAAATAAATAATCGTATACGTACATACATACATACATACATAAATGCATACATAATTTAGAAGTTGATATCTCTTAATTAATTATATAAATAATTAAATACTCAAATTAATTATAGAAACAATTGACTATCTAATTAATTATAGAAATAATTGACTACCTAATTAATTATAGAAATAATTAAACACTCGTAATCACGCATAATACATAAGGTGATCTGTTTTTTGTTTGTCTGTTTGTTCGTTTTTTTTTTTTTTTTTTTTCTCTCTTTTTTTTTCTTTTTTTTTTTTTTTTTTTTTTTTTTTTTTAATATATAACGCTGCAAATTGGAGATGCAAAATGTAAGCATTAGACACATTATAAACTAATAACTACTTAATCGAATATATTTCAATTGCGATTCGAATGACAGCATAAGAAGTTAAACCGAACGAAAAATATTTTCATCTATTTTTTTCTATTATATCCTTAGCACGAGGAGGTACACTGGAGTTAGAACAGATACAAGAACGGTACATGAGCTGTCTGCGAAGTTTCGTCGAGCACAGTGCGCCACAGCAACCAGGTCGATTTCACGATCTTCTCGTCAGGTTGCCGGAAGTAAGTTTAATGAGATATGCAAGGGGGCGGGTTTGGGTAGTCGGTGGGGGAGGTGTGTGGTTCGAGCACGAATCGTTCGATTTTTCTTTGACCACAAATTTGTGTACATACGAAATAATTACCAATGCACGCGCATACACCTGTGTACGTTTTACGCGCACAGAAGAAAAAATAAAAAAAAAAGATTACGCGTTAAATGGTCGTTTAAAACGAAGCAAAAAAAAGAAAAAAAGAAACAAAACAAAAAAAAAAGTAATATGAATTACGTATAGATCGTACGGACTTGTTTGCTTGTTTGTTATCGATGTTAGCCATGAAATCTCTAAAATATTGCTATGGTGTTTCTTCCTTAATTTCAGGTACAATCAGCGGCAGCTCTACTTCTCGAGAGTAAAATGTTCTACGTTCCTTTCCTATTGAACTCAGCAATTCAAAGATAGTAAATAAAAAAGCTGACGATAAACGAAGCTGAATTACCTATATACATACTATACATACATACATATACATATTATACATATATATATATATATACATAAAAGGAAGAGGTCAAAAGGAACCTAACAACAAGACAAGAGAGAAAGAAAGAAAGAAAGAAAAAGAGAGAGAGAGAGAAAGCAAACAAAGAAACGAAAAAACCCCGTAAGAATGGACTCTGACGTAGGAGTGATAGAAGGGGGGGGCGGTGGGGGAAGGCTTTGTTTGTGTATGTATGATATAATTATAAAAAGTATATATATATATACATATAAATAATATAAATAATAATATAATTGTGTGTGTTCGTTGCGTTGTACAAAACGAAAGAGGATAAAATGAGAGGGAGAGAAAGAGGGAGAGAAAGAGAGAGAACGAGCGAGAGAGTGAGAGAGAAAGAGAGAGAGAGAGAAAGAGGTTCCAAGGAAAAAAAGGGGGATGAATAGAAGAAATGGATAAAAACTTGAAGAGGGAAAAAGAGAGAGAGAAGGAGAAAGAGAGAGTGAGAAGGAAAGAAGAGGAAACGGAAGGAAGAAGGAAACGAAAGAGGAACGCTTGGGAATATGAAAAAAAAAAAAAAGATAGAAAATAATAGAGAGAATCTAGAGAGAAAGAAAGAGAGAGAGAGAGAGAGAGAGAGAGAGAGAGAGAGATTGAAAGATTGAAAGATTGGAGAAATTGTGAGGGAGAGAAAGAGATAGAGAGAAAGTGTGAGAGATTGATGGAGTGCGCCACCTCGAGATAGGAAATCAATCGAGGAGGGGAACTGAACTTTTTTATCGAAACTAAAAGACTATAATAATATATTTCTGTACGCAGTACCGCGCAACTACGTCACTGTGTGTTCACATTGCATAATCCGATCGATAGTAAGACTCTCGTTACCGTACGCTCACCGTAGGCCACCCTACATAAATGTACTGTCACTCTCCACCACTCTAAACCGAACGAATCCACAGCCTGACGACAAGCCTTAAGGGACGGACGAGAAAGATGCAAATAAAAGTGGGATAACACTTAAGAAAAGAAAAAAAGAAAAAAAATAAAGGAAAAAAAAAGAAAAAAAAAATGAGAGGAAGGAGTGTCAAAAGGAAAGGGAAAAAAGGAAAACGAAGGAAAGAAAAGGAAACAAACAAAACAGACAGACAAACAAACAAACAAACAAACAGAAACAAAATAATAAACAAAAACAAAGAAAGAAGAAGCGAAATCTATCGAGTACAGCGACGATTATGACGATGACGATGACGATGATGATGACGATGATGATGATGATGATGATGATAATTGATACGCGTTTCGCTCGTTAGGTGACTTCAGTGATCGAGCTCGATCATTTCGAGATCTACTTTCGCGAATGAACTGTATATTCTATGGAACGCATTTAATGTGCATCAAATTCATACGTACGATTAATTCGATCGAATCTCATCATCCTAATAAACGTAGCGATATTGGTGAGAACGTATTTTTTTTTTCGCTTATTTTTTTTTTTTTTTTTTTGAGAGAGAGAGAGAGAGATAATCACGACGTCACCAATCGTACAGGGTACTTCGGATCCTCTTAAAGGATATTTTTTCTCATCATCGTACCGGCTAAAATAAGCTATTTCTCTTTTATATTTTTTTTCCTTGGAAACGGATATATATATAATACGTATATATATATATATATGTATATACATACATACATATATTGAAAGAAAAACGTTCGCAATATCACGTTATCATTATCTCCCGCCGTCGATTTGATTATTATTCTCGACGACGCTGTCATTGTCATTGTCATTATCGTCGCTTTTTATAATCACTCACTCACCGTATTTACAATCCAAGCGCGCAATACGAGAAGACTATAATAATGCCGTTTCGTTTTTCTTCTTCTTCTTCTTCTTCTTCTTCTTCTTCTTCTTCTTCTACTACTACTACTACTGCTACGATTACTATTATTAATACCACTACAACTACTGCATACCTTCCCTTTTATTATTTTACATTTTATATACGTTCGACGTTATGGTCAATTTTAATGGATAATAAGACGCATCTCTCACCGATCAGCGAACATTCTTATTCGTGTTGTTTTCGATCTTATCGAACGTTTCGATTTTTCTCCGATATATTAGATATTATATATCTATTATTCTCTCTATATATATACATTAAAACACGCGCGCGCGCGCTTATCTTTTATTTTATTATCATCATATTTATATCCGCAAACAATTTTTTACAATCTCATACTATCTTCCGTACGGACCATCCAACGATAAGAAAACTTTCATTGATTAATGTAAAACTTTCGAGTAAAAGAAATTCTCTTCAACTTTATCCTTAAAAGCAAGTCTCGAGGAGAGATATCGAAACGTTCGGGAGAGAGACTCGAGGACGAGACTCTCATAATTTTCTTTTTTTTTATTCTTTTTATTATATAAATTTATGCGATAATTTTTTTTTTTCCTAGTATTACGAGCGAGTACATCCGACGTATAAATAAAATGATCCTCGCGAATTCGAGAAATAATATTGACCGACGTGCTAATAAAGAGAGAGAGAGAGAGAGAGAGGGAAATAGATAGATAAAGAAGAAAAATAAAATTTAAAAGAAGAAACGAAAAGTGAAATGAATTGCATGATTAACGAAAAGGAAAGAGCATAAAAACGAAATATCCTATACGTCGTCGCGTTCCCGTCGAATTTTTTTCCAATGTCTGTTTTTTCTTTATTTTTATTTTTATCATTTTTTTTTTTTTTTTTTTTTTTCTATTCGAAACTTTTCCACGTAAAATTTGCCGTCCGACATAAGTTCGAACCCACCAAAAGATTGCTAATTCGAATCGTATTGCTAAACGATTCTAAACGCTGCGACATTTGTGATAATCGACTTCAACCGCGAAACGCCTAAGGTCGAAAATTTTCGTGATCGGTTCAATTAGTTACGATAAGTGAAGCGTTTTTTTACCAAAAAGAAAAAAGAAAAAAATAAAAAAACGAACACGAAAAACAGAGAAGAGAGAGAGAGAGAGAGAGACAAAAAGATAAGAGGAAAAAAGAATTCATGCACGCGCGATATACGCAACGGAATAAAAAAAAATGGAGAAGTCGGTTAAAAAAGATCGTTCGCTCGAGATATGCCCAGTTCTTTTTCTTTTTTTTTTTTTAAGATCTGTCTCGATCCTCGTATGTACGAATGTACGTACATTGGGGGGAAAAAAAAAAGGAAACGAAATATAGTAGAAAGAAATAATAAAACAAGCTTCGGGAAAAGAGAGAGAGAGAGAGAGAGAGAGAGAGAGAGAGAAAAGAAAATAAAAACAATAATTTAACTTTATACTCCATCATCGCACGAATTCGATCGAAGCAATTATTTAGTTTCTTTTGCAGGAAATTTTTTCTATCAATGTTCGCGATCAACGAGAACGATCGACGATTTTCTTTGACATTCGAAAAATTGCATTAATCCTTTAAGATGATAACGTGATAACGGACGATTGCATTTATTCGATAATTTTTCGATAATATTGAAAAAATGATTGATCGCAACTTTATCTAACAAACAATAAGGTTTCTACGAACAATACACGACAACCACTGTCAATTCTCTTTTAAATATATACATATATACATACATACACAGCACACACAAAATAATAATCGTACATATAATAATACGTATAAAATCATTATATATATATGTATGTATATGTGTATATATATATATATATTATTAATATATATTACATATATAGATATACATATGTATATAATAATTTTGATTTCGATCAGAAGGAAAAGAAATTTTTTGTATAAATATATAATTAAAGACTGCCTTTTTTTCGTTTAGAGATTCGTCCATTATACAAAATAACATTCCCTCTAATTCGATTTCATTTCGAAACGTTCGAAAATACGTCCGTCGGACTCGTGATCGTGAAGAAAACAAAAAAATAAAAAAAAAAAAAACAAAGAAAGAACCCACTTATTGGGCGCGAGAAGAAGAAGATGAAAAAGATTAACGCGTATATATACTTAAAATTAGAGAAACACGCAAACACACGCATATATATACACACACATGCGCAGATTAAAATAGGTTCGAAGATAGAAGGAAGGAAGGAAGGAAAGGAAGAAAGGAAAAAATAAAAGGAAAGAAAAAGAATAGAAACGAGAAGAAGGGAAAAGAGAAAAGAGGGGGCGGTTAGAAAAAAAAAAAAGAAGGAAACAAAAATAAAATCAACTATACACGGACCTTGGGCCTACTAGCCTAAGGATACTTGTCCATATTATAAGACTTAACTAACAATGGGATACTTCATACGATTTAAAACGATGTATATTATTCGTGGTTAAGGGATTGGGTGTAAGGGTTACTGTATTCTCCGAACATCATCGTCGAAAACTTATCTTTGTGTGTTAAATTAACGTGAAAAATTTTTTTTTAATTTCGGT
>OU427000.1:5193180-5325680 GCA_911387935.1 Dolichovespula saxonica | reverse complement strand
CTTTTTTCATCTCATCCCTCTTCCTCTATCTCTTGACCATCTTACTCCCCTTTTTCCTTCTTTCTTTCATCCTTTCTCTTCCTCCCTCTCTCTCTCTCTCTCTCTCTCTCTCTCTCTCTCTCGTTCTCTCTTTTTATCTTTTTGTTCTTGCACTTTTCGAATAAAGATAATAAAAATGATATATAAGAGATATGTAAATAAAATGAAAAATCGGACGGGTTACGACTCGTATCGACCGCCACGAAAGTTCAATTAGTTAAAATGTAAAATTGTCGACTAAAGCACGTAAGTGATATAATATAAAAAATACGTGATATGTGCAATTAATTTCATTAGAAGAGTTATAGATGTTTCGTACGACGTTCTTTAAAGGAAACGGACAAAGAGATCATTTATATACGTATGTATACGATCCTTGTTGAACTCTCTGGCAATTCATATAATTCGTCTTACTTCTATTACTATCTGTCGGTAGAAAGTATTTATTTCTAGTAGACCGTGTCGTATTATAGTTCTGAAGGCACTGTTCAAATGTTTACTATATTCCTTGAAGTAACAAGTTATTAAAACATCCTCGAACGATTTCGACAAGGAGAATCGTTATAAACGTCGACATAACGTTCACATGCCTCGTTCGATCTATATCACAAAATTCAAAATAGAATAATTTCCAACTTGACAGCCAGTGCCAAATGCCAATGCGATATTTATCGGGTCTGTGATCAATTAGGAATACCGTGAGCTAATCAATCGATGGTCAGAATTCAGGCTTATAATACGCAATGGCCAGTGCGTTCCCCATTAATTATGTATCGATACCGTATCATTATATTACACAAACGCTTATCAATTTAGAGAGGCACATTGCTAAGGGTCTCGATTTTTCTTCTTTTTTTTTTTTTTTTTACAAGTTGCTCCCTATAGTAATGAACTTATGAGAAACTAGCTAATACGATTATTCGGTACAACAGCAATTTGGCATACAACGTGGAAACTGTACAAAGACGCGGAGAATATAATTAATATTCAAAACTATTGCTTTGTACTTATAGAATAGAGAAATGGCTAAAAAAAAAAGGCCGAGCTTTCTGAATGAATGCCGATAGATTAGAGAGTACTTTGCGGATGATTAATATTATGAGCCCAGAATTTAAAAGATGATATAAAATGAAATGTCATGTGCGTAAAAACGATTAAAAAAGAAAAAAAAGAAAGAAAGAAAGAACAAGAGAAAAAAAGAAGGAAAAAGAAGGACAAAAAAGAAACAAGAAGGACAGAAAAACAATTACAGATAATACAATCCTCTTGTAGATACCCTTACCTAGGCAGAAAAACTTTGGCTACTGCTATACACTATTTGTACCATGGCATAAACGCCAAATTTATGCTGCTAAGAACACTGATTGCGCATCTAGAATAAAAAAATTACACGCAGCATACCAGTATATTTACTAAATCAGAAATGTATCATTTACTCAGGAAGACCTTAACGATAGTATATACGCTTACGCTTGAATAAACCTGAATTCTACGCACAACGATCATAATATCAATGAAGCATTGATTGTACTCAGAGCGCCTCTGTCTTATATGCCGGAATGTTTAAATGACATCTTTTATTTATCCATCCACACATAGTTGGACCATTAATTAATTACGTTCATAAATTATTTAAAAAGCCTCAGCCTTTGTGACAATATGTCCACAACATTGCTCTGAGATACGAATGCTCTATAGAATGTACACAGTAGACAGCGAAGCGTCTAGACCATAGAGTGTTCACATTTATTCCAATGGAAAGTATCATTAAATTAAAGAAATCAGGCTGATGCAATGGCAGACGCTAAGTATAAAAATTGGCCTTTTAATATACAAAAGTTGATAAAATCCTTTAAAAATCTTTAAATCCTTTTCATAATAATTACATTGTAAATTGCCTTGTGCCGGGTTATACAGTTCGATTAGAAAAAAGCATTAAAAACTTAAACGAAAGTAAGAAAAGAAGAAAAAAAAAATTAAGAAAAAAAAAACAAAAAAAAAACAAAAGGAGATCAAAATTCTAAGCAATGTAATATTCTGTAATATATTTTAGGGAATTTTATATGCTCCGTCATAGTACCAGCCTGGATTCGTTATCCAAAATTCATGTAATTCCACTGAGCCTAGACACAGATATCTCTCCTCTGCATCCAAACGAATGAATTACTAAGTTAAATCACAAGAAGTATGGAGTTGTGGTTAAGGGTGGAATCACTCTTTCTGAATCAGGTACTGCCTGGAACAGCACTGGACATCTATGATCTACTGTTGTAAACTGTAAAATACTAGCTATGTTGCCACATCTGTAACAGTAGTTTGGAGCTGACCAGACTGTCACTAATTTGTCATTAAACATGTATCTATAGCCTATAAACAAAATAATCAATATAGTAACTCGTTACAAATTGTACACGGTATAAGAAAAGAACATACAACAAAATTTTGACTTTTTTAACGAGTAACCTCACCTTCATGCACCAGTTGATGAGCTCTGCAAATAAGCTTAAGGTCATTTATTTCCATAAATTTATAAGTAACTCTGCTTCCAAACAGCCAGCCAGCTCCTCGTGGGCTAACCGTCCATCCATCCACATCTTCTGGATCGGACCATACCAAATCACAGAAAGCACCTAAAGAAAAACGAATACGAATAAAAAGAATGAATATTTTACATTAAAATTATAAATTATTCTCTGAAACCTTTATGCGGTATTTCTTGATTTCTTTCAATCGTCCTAATTTGATCTAATGTTGAAATAGCTGGAGATAATCCACCATGTACGCAAAGTACCTGTTCGTCGATTAACTGAAAAATTTTTTATAAATTATAGCGATCGATCTCATTCTTATAATACTATATTATAACGCAGAATCAAAAATATTTCAACTTACGGCAGCAACTGTGAGCAAATCAAAGACTCTGCAGCAATACTTCCATGCATTTGCATTGCCATATTTGTTCTGACACTCATCTATTTCCGAATCATATTTAATTACATGAGTACGATAAGTGTTAGTTAATACATAAACGAGATTATGCATTTAATCTTATACATTGGCTTAATAATTAAAAGAATTATATAATGTCCTACCAACCATAAAATCCATACACATGCGTGATTTGTCTGGATTCATGATTCCCTCTGAGTAATGTTATTCTATCAGACCATTTTGCTTTAAGCGTGAGTAGGCGTGTAAATGTTTCTAAACTATAATAGCCCCTATCCACAAAATCACCCATGAATATATAATTTGTATCAGGCACAGGTCCTCCATTACGGAATAATTCCTCCAGATCATAAAACTGAGATAGAGCATCGATAAAAAAGAAAAGAAAAAAAGACATCATTTAATTTTGCATCCGTACAAAATTTCAAAAGAGAAATGACAATACAGAAACGTAATATAAACAATATATGTAGTTACATAGTCGGACTTATGAGGTTAGATTTAAAATTTTACACCTACCTGTCCATGGATATCGCCACAAACCGTTACCGGAGTAGACACAGGTTGAATATTGGACTCTTCCAATAATAAATCACATACCATGTCACAGAGTTTCTGTATAATAACAAAATTATTACGGTTATTGAAGTGAATACACTGTTTCAAAGTAGTCCTATCATCATCAACCAATTAGGTTATCGTCAACATAAATCATACAACCTATTCACAATGTCATAATAAACATAATCTCATAGATATTAATTACCTTAAGATCATTTTCCGGAAGATATTTGCATTCTTTTGCGATATCTATCCATTTATCGATGTCTGACATTTTGGATTTGTACTACTGGAAAATACCGGTCGCGCCCTCATTCAACCAGCGATGGATGTATATAAAAATGATACGTAACTGCATTAAACGAGAGCACTGATATTTCTGTTCATTAAAATAAGATTTACGAAAGACGTTCTTAAGGTATATTGACGAATAACATAGTTCCACCTAATAAGTATACGTACATAATGCTTATATACATATACATATATATATATATATATACACACACATACGGTTCATTAATAGTCAAATTAAATCGATGAATTTGATTAAATAAATTCTATTGATGTTTAGAACACTCAGTGAGCATAGATGCGATCTTTTTGGACGCATTTCAATATGCTGAACATGATAGCTTTTATCTTGCGTATGCGCCTTACGAATACATAGCTAAATCGCTTGACCCGAAATAAAATGTCGGATGAAAATGTCGGAGAGATGGATTCGAAAAGAATCGATATATTAAAAATACGAATTATATCTATACTTTATTACGTTGGTACGAACCATTAGAATACTATAGTACACGACTCTATTGTCCATATTTCTCATTTGATCGTTAACATCAGAGAGATATTCGAAAAATCTAAACGATTGTTTCGTAACGATGTTGTTTCATAAGGACGATTAAAAAGAATCGATAAATTTAGAAAAAAATTCGATTAATTCGATTGTTCGCGTGTATATTCGACGTTTCCAACGGACCATGTTCTTCGATTATCGAAGAGAGAGACGGACAGACAGACAGAGAGAGAGAGAGAGAGAGAGAGAAAGAGAGAAAGAGATAGTAACAGATTATGGATTGAGGAGGGGAGAAAAAAAATTGCGGATGAGTTCACTTTAGTCGTTCAAATGTTTATCCCGCGTAGATTTGAATTTCTCAAAGCGATCGTTAAAGCTAATCGAAAACGCGAGTGAAATAAAAAGAGATAACGAGAAGTATAAAGTGGAGAAAGGAATAAATGGGAAAAAAGAAAGAGAGAGAGAGAGAAAGAGAGATATCGGTATTTTCGTAAGAAATTAGGAAGAACGTTGAAATCGATCAGAATAATAAAGTAAAAAGGTCACCGACGGGAAGACGATATGGATTTTATCTCGGATGGTGGAAAAGTGGGTCACACGAAGGAGGCGCGACAGTGCGCACGCTTCGATTATCGATTGAAGCGACGTTACGTTCGTTCGAGTCCGTACGCTAGATCTCATTTATACGAAGGTAGTGGCCACGGTGAGTTGTCGCAATAAGAGCCCGTCGGTAACGTTTAATCTCGCGCAATAACGCGTTAAATAAAACTAAATATATTTATGTATATATATATATATATATATATACACCCACATATGTATATTGTATCGTTGGGGATAAAAAGATAATAATAAAAAAGAAGGGAATAAGAAAAGGGATTTTCTTTTTTCTTTTCTCAGAAAAGATGCGGTGAAATTTGGCGCGTCAGCGAAAGAGAGAAAGAGACGGGGAGAAAGAGAAAGAGAGAGAGAGAGAGATATATATATATACATGTATATATATATATACTCGCGAAATCGGCCATTTTGACAGCGTTGAGAGGATATACCTGCAGGAAAAACGACTAGGATCTCGTTTCTGTGGCAGTTACCCTCGAGGATTGCGCGCGTGAGGGGGCGGCGGTGGTAGTGGTATTGATGTGCGTGCTGCTGGTGCTGCTGCTACTGCTACTGCTCCTATTATTGCCGTTTCTACATCTAGTATTAATACTGTTATCGAAGGTGGTGCGTCGATCCTGTGTAACCATCGTCTTTAAGGATTTTAACCGTAATAAGATCAAAAACAAGTAGAAGAGAGAAGACCGAACTCCTATATCCCTCGAAGATTGGGGATTCGTTCGTTGTAAGACCTAGAAAGAGAGAGAGGAGAACAAAAAAAGAAAAATGGCTGGGAATACGGGTATGGAACAACTGATCCCGATCGTGAACAAGCTGCAAGATGCATTCACGCAACTCGGGGTTCACATGCAACTTGATTTGCCACAGATCGCTGTAGTCGGCGGTCAGAGTGCGGGAAAAAGTTCCGTACTCGAAAACTTCGTTGGCAAGTAAGTACCATCGAGAGCTATTTTCTTTCCTTAAATCCCTCCCCTCTTCCTCCTCCTCCTCATCCTCCTCCTCCTCCTCCCCCCATCCTCCTTTCTTTATCTCTCCTTTATAACGATCGCGATAATAATACGGGAAACGTCGAGCGTCCGTCTCATTGCGTCTTAAAATTCAATCGATAATCGTCATCAAAGAATCGATCCTCCAACGTACTTATCTCAATTCCTCTATCTTCGTTATATACGCCACGCCTTGGAGGCGGGCCGTACTACATTTCACTTGCGTTTCGATTTTTAAATTCTTCTTTATTATTATTATTAATAATAATAATAAGAAGAAGAATCATTACAATAGCGATGATAATAATAAGAATATTATTATTCTTATTATTATTATTAATATTAACATTATAATAATTATTATTATTATTATTGTTATTATTTCTAACGATTTTGCCCTATCCTTCTCTTATCCGTTAATTGTTCTCTCGTCGATCAATAATATCACTAAAATCGTACGAGACCGCCCTCACGGTGACATATCGAACGTCTTTCCCCTCTCGCGTAATTCCTCCTCGTAATTATACTTCTTTTCTCATTATTTCATGATATCATCGTAAGGTAACGTCAATGGGCCTCTTTTTTCTTTTCTTTTTCTTTTTTTTTTTTTCTTTCTTCCTCCTCTTTTTCTTATTCTTCTCTTTTGTTTTTCTTGGTAAACGACGACGGTCATCATCGCCGCTTTCAGAAATTCAAACGTTTCATTGTTCCAATCGTACTACTGAAATATGTAATCGGAGTTGGTATCAATTACCGAGTTCGTTTCTTAACGGAAATATTTTATCTTACATCCAACAACAAACTTTCCTCTTTCTCTCTCTTTCTCTATGTCGTCGGAAAAATATTCATTCTTTCTCTTCAAGTTCTATAGAAAGTTTCGTTACGTATAAGAAGACTAACTGCACGCGCGCACACGCACGCGCACACACACATATTGTACGTAATAAATAAGAATTAACAAAAAAAAAAAAAAAAAAAGAAATAAATAAATAAATAAATAAAAAAATAAAAAGAACATTATTAGGCATGTCATAATTATTTGTTGACCAATTTATGAAACTCTTTAATGACATTTAATATTAACTTGTGAAAGAATTAATATGTAGTCTCTTCGTGCATAAATTATTATTGCGATATAATTTGATATATTTTTTTTTCTACTTGTTGTGTTACATTTTCTTAATTATTTCGTCCCTTCTTTAAAATGATTCTTTCAGTAATAGTTGTTAAAAAATGAATGGTTTTTTAATTATTATTTTTTTTTTTTTTACAGGGATTTCTTACCAAGAGGTTCTGGTATTGTAACTAGAAGACCACTCATCTTACAATTGATTAATAGCACTACGGGTGAGTCATCACAGATATAATCTCATTACCAAAGTATATCTGAAAAATATACAAGGAAAAAAATTATACTTGTGTAAGATAAAATTAATATATATGTCAAAACTGTATACATAGTTGCTTATCACAGCTTCCTGTATATCTGAGTTTATAACAAACAGGAAATTCAGTACATTGCCATCTCTCTCTCTCTCTCTCTCTCTCTCTCTCTCTCTCTCTCTCTCTCTCTCTCTCTCTCTCTCTCTCTCTCTCTCTCTCTCTCTCTCTCTCTCTCTCAATTCAGATATTCTATCTGAATCTTTTTATAAAAGACTTGCATACAAATATTTTCATTATAACGAGGATAACATTAATGAATATTTTCTTTTTTTTATGATTACAGAATTTGCAGAATTTTTGCACTGTAAAGGCAAGAAGTTTGTGGACTTTGATGAAGTAAGAAAAGAAATAGAATCTGAAACGGACAGAATAACTGGCAGTAATAAGGGTATTTCTAATATACCTATAAATTTAAGAGTATATTCACCTAATGGTAATTATAATTTTATTACTATATTCATGCGATAATCAAAATGACTTGGACTAATAGAGAAATTACCTCTATTCTTTCTTAGTTCTCAATCTTACATTGATTGATCTACCTGGTCTTACAAAAGTGCCAATTGGGGATCAACCAGCTGATATAGAAGCTCAAATTAAAGCAATGATTTTTCAATTCATTAGAAGAGAAAATTGTCTTATATTGGCAGTTACACCAGCTAATACCGACTTGGCAAACAGTGATGCTCTTAAACTCGCTAAAGAAGTTGATCCGCAAGGTAATTTTTTTGTTTACACGATAACGTATATCAAACAGTTTCGTAAATATATAAGAAAAACGATATAAAATAATTGATAAGGTGTACGCACCATCGGAGTTATTACTAAATTGGATCTTATGGATGATGGTACTGATGCAAGAGATATCTTGGAGAATAAGCTGTTACCTTTGCGAAGAGGTTACATAGGTGTTGTTAATAGAAGTCAAAAAGATATTGAAGGGCGTAAGGATATCAAAAATGCTTTAGCAGCTGAAAGGAAATTTTTTCTCAGGTAAATAACATATGATTATCTATGTTATCTTGGTAAATGCATTTTCAAATGTCAAAAATATGTATTTTTTTTTTTTTTTACACTAGCCACCCATCTTATCGACACTTAGCAGACAGATTGGGTACACCGTATCTGCAACGAGTTCTAAATCAACAACTTACAAATCACATAAGGGATACCCTTCCTGCCTTACGAGATAGATTACAAAAACAGCTTCTTACACTGGAAAAAGATGTCGAACAGTATAAACATTTTAGACCGGATGATCCTGCTATTAAAACAAAGGCTATGTTACAGTAAGTGATAGTAAATTTTTATTACATAGATGCATTTCTTAATTTTTCTATGAATTGTATAATATTTAAACTACACATTGCAAAAGATGTACAATCTAGTTTATTCCTAAAAAAAAAAAGTTCCTTGTGGGTGGAGGGTCCTGACATTTTAGACAATTATTTGTTATTTTCATTTTTTTATTTTTCAGATCAATTCAATTGTATATGTAGGTATCTTCTTTTATGTATTCGAAGATTTTTTTGATAGATTGTGTGTTGTTTGCTTAAATGACTATTAAATAAACAGATCTATTGAAAGTATCATTTTATATATTTCAGTTGAAATAGTTTCACTATTACACTTCATTTATTATTTTAAAAAATAGTATAATTATTGATTTTGAATGCAGACAGTAAAATAAGACTGAATAACATACTAACGATTTGATAAATTAGACAATATGCATGATATTTTGTTGAAGAATACAAAAAGCTTTTGCGCAAACTCTATAATTTTACATCATTTAATGAAATACTTTTTTAAACGAAAATAATTTTACTTTGAAACTCAATATACAAATAGAGAAGTAATTTTGTTATGTAGGATTATGTAATTGCTTTTGATCTTGCATAATATCAAGGCTCTCTACCCATAATATTAATATTTGATACATAAGTTATTATATTTCACTTTAAATATTTTTAAGGATGATACAACAACTTCAGTCAGATTTTGAACGGACTATAGAAGGTTCGGGTTCAGCCCAAATTAACACGAATGAACTTAGCGGCGGAGCAAAAATAAATAGATTATTTCACGAACGTTTTCCATTTGAAATTGTTAAAATGGAATTTGATGAAAAAGAACTCAGAAGAGAAATTGCTTTTGCTATCAGAAATATTCATGGTCAGTTAAATTTCTAATTATGTGCCTAACATTCCTTTGCCATTATTTTATATTAAATAACAAAATTTTAAATACTATTTCTTAATGTTACAGGTATTAGGGTAGGATTATTCACGCCAGATATGGCCTTCGAGGCAATAGTCAAAAAGCAAATTAATAGGCTTAAAGAGCCTAGCCTAAAATGTGTGGACCTAGTCATACAAGAACTTGGTAATGTTGTTCGTATTTGTACAGATAGGGTACGTTATATTTTCCTTCTTTCCGTCCTTTTTTTTTTCAAACTTGCAATAATTGTCATATAAAAATTTACCAACATATAATTTTATATTGTAGATGTCACGTTATCCTAGATTAAGAGAAGAAACGGAACGTATTATAACTACTCACGTTCGACGACGTGAACAAATGTGTAAAGATCAACTAGTACTTTTAGTGGATTGTGAGCTTGCATACATGAATACGAACCATGAAGATTTTATTGGTTTTGCCAAGTAAGTACCATTTGAATACTCTTTGTCTGTAAATTATTTTAGATGTAATTAGTATTCATGAAAGTAAATAATATGATACAAGAAATTAAATTTTTGCAAGTTTGGTATAATCACTTTTATGTGTGGCTTTTGTTACATATGTGCCTGCTATTATGTTTTCTTTGATTTTATTTTAATATATATGAGTTACAATATATAGTTGATATAATATACAACATTCAATGATGTATGCCAAATATTTCTAATGTTACATTAATAAACATCTCGGATAGAGCTGATTCTTTATTTACAATATGAAAGGGGAAAAAAAAATATTAATTTTTCACATGTAAAACAAGATATCAATCAAAATATTTCATTATTTAAAAAATTAAGTAGCTAATTTTGTAGAATAAATCTTATGTTTTAGTCTATATCATTGCTAAAGTTAGAAGTTGTAGTATATATAAATATATATAAAAATAAACAAACGACCCTCAAGTTTGTGTCAAGTCATGCAAAAATAAATGAATAATATTTAAAGATTTTATTTAGGCTTAAACAAAAATTTTGTTTTTAATATAAATAACAGACTTGCGTAATAGATATTATTTTGGTTTATTTGTATATATTTTATTTGAACAAAATTTTCTTACTCTTATAAAAACTATTATTGCTGATATTAAAGTTATACAATGCATGATAATATATTCTAATGTAAAAGTGAATAATAATACATTATTGAATTCACATTTAAGAGTGCTTACAAACTCATAGAAACAATATTTCACAAGTAAGAGTTTTATTGAGTGCAACATGTGAACAATTTAATTTGTTGATTTAGCTGTAAATTTTCTTTATTTTGTATTATTTATTTTTAATTGTCTTATTAGAAAATGCTTCTTTCACAATCAATGCATGCAGTATATTATCCATTTGGTTCAATCTAGTTAATTTATGCGAATATATTCAATACATTTTGCTTCATAAAAAATTATGTAATTTTAGCTCTTTAGTAATTAACTATTTCATTGCTTCAAATGCTTTTTTGCGCATTTATTGTACTCATATGCTGCTGCTCAGGTGTGATATATATTTGTGAAAGTTTTTTATGCTTTTTTGTCATTTTGGTTATAATGCAAATATTTTCTTTTTTTTTCTTTTTTTTTTTTTTTTTTTTTTTTTAGTATCATTTATTTTTAATATTACATATATGCATCTTTTTTGTTTAAATCATTTTACACAAATAAAACATAGAATGATATCATAATATGTAATACCAGAGATATTCTCAAATGTATGTATATAAATATTAAATGATATTTTTTAGGAAAGATACATGAAATTCTAACAATAAGTACTTATTTAACTTCCTTTTGCATGATTTTATACCTAAATGCCTAATTAATATGTGTGTACATGTTAACAATCTTTGCAATAAAATTTATTCTTGTATCTGTTATATAACAATTTTGTTGTGAGAAAATTGGGATTCATTTATAAGAATATATCTAAAATATATAATGCAATCCTGCTTATTACCAAAAAAAAAAAAGCAAAAAATATCTCTGGCATATATTATCAGTACTAGTTAGATAATTATTCATTTTAAGTATTTATTTCATATTCATTGTACAAGCAAACGGTCTAAATGATGAAGACAAATAAATTTTGAATTAACAATAATGATGTTGCTGACAAATAATGCCATAAACTTCTTAATTTAACTTCTAGTACCATACTGGGTAAGGCATATTTAATCGTATACTATAAATATACTTCTTTATATTACTGACATTAATTGAACAAATATTTCCTATAAAGAAAAATTTGTATGCATGAATTATATCATATATGCCTTGCTCTGATCAACATAACATGTATACTTTCCCCCACAAATGTCTCTATTCATGATCGACTTCTTTATATTTTACAATTAAAAAAATGATTTAATTGTATCGGCAGCGCGGCGGCCAGTAGCCATAATTCAAGGTAAGAAATGTTAAAATACATTGACAAAAAAATTTCCACTACATTTTTTGTTCCTTCCATTTTCACGCTTTCTCTTATGCTTATCTTTCCGATAATGTTTTTGGCTTTTACCTTACAATGATGTTTTATTATAAAATATATATATATATATACATATATACATATATACATATATATATATACATATATATATATACATATATATATATATATATAAATCGCAACCGATAGCAATCTCTGGCTTGATTTAATATTATTCCTTATGATGAATGTATAAAAGACATCCAATAAAAATATTTTCATATTATAATATATACCATTGTGATAAAGTTTAATATAACAAAAACTGCACTATGGTATATTATTTTTTAATTGAAATTTAATATTTTCCCACACATGCTCTTTAATCATTTATTTTCATTTATTGTTTAATAATACTATAGATATTTGACTATACATTTCTTATATGATTTATCATTTATGATGGGTGTGATATTAGTACTTTGAGGAGCATAATTATGGAAGATTGTTTTCCTTTAAAATTTTTTCAATATATATTGATTATAATATGATATTAAATATAAAATGATACATACTTCTTAGAACTCTCTATTTCAATCTGAATTATTTCTTTTTTATTTGTATCTTCATTACATGTTACATTATGTGTTATATATTAATAAATTTTTTTTTTAATAAAACAATTAATTGATATACAAAATAATGTAAGTCATTCATGAATATTTAGACAAAAATAATGTACTAAACACAGCAACATCAATTCTACATTTTTGTTTCACATTCCAAACCATTTCATACATTTAAAATGTGCTTAAGCAATACATTATGTTAATGAGAAGTTGCTTCGATTGCAGGTGTAATTAGTTCTCTTTGCAGTGTGTAAATACTATTTTTTGAATGATTGTTACAAGGTATATTTACAAGCTTATTTTTAAAATTACAGGAATATGATATATACATGTCTGCATGTTTAAATTTTTTTTACAGCATTTTATATTTTCAAGATGTGGCACAGTAGAATGTTATAAAGTTTCTCACGGTCAATGAAAAAAAAAAAAATGTTACACAAAATTTGGCTTTTTCAAGAATGCTAAGAAAGTTACTTCTTCATTTGAAATACACATATGTTCTACATTTCTTCTTATAATTTTTTTTATTTATATTGCATTTATTTTGCAATTTTTCTTCTATAGTCATTAAGACATATATTTAAAAATTTTTGCTCTAATATTATGATATAACATGTTTGCATAATTTTTTAAACCTAATGCTAGGATTTTTACCCTGCTAGTTTGTTCGATAAAAGTGTGACTAGTGCAATTTTCGTGGTACACTATTATGGTGGGCCTTGCACAAGAATATATAAAATTTTCTCTTTTTATACATTTCATTATATATCCTTTTTTATGTTACAGTGCTCAGCAATCATCAGAAAATGCAGTTAAGGCTGGACGACATACTTTAGGCAACCAAGTAATACGTAAAGGTTATATGTGTATTCATAATCTTGGTATTATGAAAGGAGGATCCAAAGACTATTGGTTTGTTTTGACATCTGAAAGTATTTCTTGGTTCAAAGATGAAGAGGTAAATACCCTTCGAAAACAAAATTAAAACTTTTAGATGGAGTTTGAAACAAATTAATTAAAATTTTGAATTCATCATTTCTATATATATATCTATACGCATATATTTATTTTTTATTCATTCTAAAGGAACGTGAAAAGAAATATATGCTACCTCTTGATGGTTTGAAACTGCGCGATTTAGAACAAGGCTTTATGTCTCGGCGATATCTCTTTGCATTATTCAATCCTGAAGGAAGGAACGTTTATAAAGATTCTAAACAGCTTGAATTAAGTTGCGAAACTCAGGATGATGTTGATTCTTGGAAGGCTTCGTTACTCAGAGCTGGAGTATATCCTGAGAAATCGACAGAGCAAGCGAATGGCGAAGGAGAGGTAACATATTTGTACATATTTCAATTCACACACGTACATTTTTTTTCTTTTTGTATTTAAGATCATGTGTCGTTTGTCTTTCATTTAAAAACAAATAAATGTTATGTGTATAGAATTTATAATTTTTTATAGATTCTTATTTTCGAATGTATCAATGTATATGTGATTAGATATATTAATACCAATGTTTATCGTAAAAAGAAAGTTTTCGTTTCGTTTATTTGAAATAATAGTTATTTATTACTTTACATTTAGCTGATCATAAAAGTTTCTCAAATAAGGGTATATCTATAAAAAATATTAGTCGAAATATTCATATTGTATTAAATTTATTAGAGCAGTATTTTATGATTTATTTTAGGATAAGCAGAGGGTGAGTTGTATGAAAAGAAAGTGATCCGAATTCTTGTTTCATTTCGAATTGTGAAAAACTAACTGTGTGGTGGTGTGATTTAGTTTAACTTATAAAATTAATTAAAGATTTGTCTAAGAAAATTTACTCATAAATTGTGTGATTCTGCATGTTGTCATTTTCTGATAAAATTTAATCAACATATTATGTTTATTGTCTGCATATTTATAATGAAATCTTTTTGTTTAAAATTTTATACAACTAAAGGAAGGATATGAGGTTTGTAAAGTTGTATAGAACTTGTACTGCATTGTTTACAAAACACGCAGCACACATTATTACATACACCTCCACTCAGCATATTACAATATTTAAGTAATACTTAATTGATCAAAAATATATAAACTCTCCAATTAATTGAAGTATAATAATGATGAAAACATTGTGAAATATTATTTGTGATGTAAATGATCATTTAAGTGCTGCTAATTATATATATATATATATTTAGTATATATATTATGAATTGACACATTTTATTGATATAGTAGTAGAGTTTAATATGTTTAGTTTGTATCGATTACAATGCAGATTTACAATATAATGTTGATAGTAAAGTTTTATTTTTTGTTTTGTTTACGTCATATACATAGTTCTTTTCTTATGAAATAAATTTGATTATTTCTTTTATATAAAGTTTAATTTGTATGTTTAGGGTGGTACGGAAGGTCAATCTTCGATGGATCCTCAGTTAGAACGTCAAGTAGAAACAATTAGGAATCTAGTAGATTCTTACATGAAAATTGTTACAAAAACTACCCGTGACCTTGTTCCAAAAACAATTATGCATCTCATCATTAATAATGCAAAAGACTTTATCAATGGAGAATTATTGGCACATCTTTATGCGAGTGGTGATCAGGTAAGATAATTACATATTAATATAATCTATGTGTACCTGTAACCATTAAATATTCCTGTTTTTTTACTAGTTGACAGAAGATGAAATAGATATATTCAAGAATTTCATTGATCCTGTAATTGTAAGTCCCGTCCCTCAAACAAATCCTATTTCCATAATAACTTTCCTTATACAAGTCACATTCATACATATTTTGGTATCCATAAAATTTTCTATATCCTATAATATCATTATTATTATACTTTTACTCGATTACAGGCATCTATGATGGAAGAGTCTCCTGAAGAAGCGCAGAAAAGGGAAGAAATGTTGCGCATGTATCATGCATGTAAAGAAGCTCTTCGCATTATTGGAGACGTTTCAATGGCCACAGTATCAACACCAGTACCACCACCAGTGAAGAATGATTGGTTAGCTTCCGGAGAAAATCCGAGGTAATCATTATGTTATTACCATTTGTCCAAATTAGAAATCAACTAATTTGTTGTTATCGAATTTTACACTATGCACTTTTGCCTTGTATACTTGAACATCATTGCAACAGTCTTGGGTAAGATTTATCATGTTTTTATCATTTAATTTTATTCTAAAAAAAAAAAAAAAAAAAAAAAAGTAATGATGTTTCACTTCATTTTTAGTTTATTTTATGTTCGTTTTTTGTTTCTCGCTTATTAGAAATGTTTAGTTGAGCATAATACTTTTAATTTACCTAATTTTCAAGCAGATTTTGTTATATGGTGTATATATCTTTTTTTTAGTTATGGATTTATTTTTTTACATCATTATAATTTAAAAACAACGGAAGTCAGTAAAGCTAGAACAATTCGATAGATATTAGATGATCTTTAGCAAAAGAATCCACTTTAGGTTATCGCCACCATCTCCTGGTGGGCCAAGACGTGGAGTGACACAGCCACCACCTCTTTCTAGTTCACGAGTACCACCACCTGTTCCTGCCAGTGGGCGGCCAGCACCAGCAATTCCTAATCGACCTGGACCTGGTGGACCACCGCCAGCTCGAGCTAATCCAGGCCTACCACCACCACTTATTCCATCGTAAGTAAATTATGATCTATGTGTGTGTGTGTATATATATATAAATAAAAAAAAAAATATATAGAAATTCGTATAAGTGAGATAAGATTTGAAGTGCAGTGTGGAATCACTTTTTATTTGCAGTATGCTGTGATTCACTTGATAACTAAAAAAAAAAAATATTGCACAAAAATCGATATGTTGATATATTATAAAAAAAAAAAAAAAATAAATTCTTAGCCGTTTTTCCTTTTCAAATATATATAAAGTTAAAAATAGTGGCTTCATTAAATAATATTCGCGTTTATTTTTATTAAATAGCATTTTATATGATTGGGGCTTTGGTGCTAACTTCACTTTCTATTGCAGGCGCCGACAATAAGTCTTCGCACTAACACGCCTATTCGCTACTAATCTATATATATACATATATATATATATATATATATATATATATATATATATATATATATATATATAACATATTTGTGCATCTATCAGTGTACATTTTACACAAAACATTACTTGTTAATAACTCTATTTCCTGTACGATGTATTCGTGTATCGGAATATAATTAGATAATAATACAGTCAATAAAAAGTGGAGTGTTTGCTCATATAAATATACAATGAACATGATTGAAGGATTTATATTTTATTAAATTAATACAAACTGTGTTAAAAGAAATTTCCAAGATTGTTATAGTTTTAATTGCATAGCGTTAATTTTTCATATATTTTACTCTCTTAATTGTTATTTGAAATGATTGTGCATAAGATCATATACAATAAATTATATACTTTTTTATTTCATTTATCTTTCTGATATTGAAAAAGAAAAGAATATAATTTTAAGCTCATAGCTCATTGTTGCTTCGCAAAAATATAGTTTATATAATGTATATATAGAGATGGGCATACCTCCACTTATAAATTTGTTCTAGAATTAGTACAAATTGCACATTCCTAGAAAGGAGGAATGTCAGGCAGGATTGTTCTTGTTTCATTGTAAATTAGTTTGGAGAATTGTACATGATATGTGTATATATGATTGAAAACACCTTATTATAAATGATTTTGTGTTGATAAAATTAGATGAACGTTCATTCACTTGCTAACAGCATGACATTTTGGGGCTATTGGCGATAGTAGAATATAGAAACTTATGTCTATAATATTTTAGTATCATCACCTGTATCTCTATGAAAACACTACTACATAAATGTCTCGCCTATCAAAAACTAAATCATAATACCTATATCTAAATATAAACTAAATATTCATATTAAAGAAGCTTAAAGCTCCTTCACACGCTATGACGTCAGTGTTATCTAAAGCATGATGCCGACGTGAAACCTGTCAATTACGATGTAAGGGACAAATATGTGTCGGTGCCTGCATTGAAATTTTTCAATAAATAAAACCGAAAAGATAAATGATATATACCAAGCATCAAACATTGAAATAAGCACGGAAAAAAAAACAAGAAAAGCAAGATTAGATTAATTTAATGATTGTTGAAACTATGCATACTGAAAGATTACACATACTTCTCAGGACATTCAACAAATAAAAAAATATGTATATGTATATGTGTGTGTGTATATATATATATATATATATATATATACATACATATGTATGTATATATATATATGTATATGTATAATGGAATTAAAAGAGCTATATCGTATCAGTTAAATTTCTAATTTAATAATTAAGAAATTGACGAAGTGAGATCTATAGTAAAAGCTGAGTGTCCATGGTATGTTTAGTCGAGGGGGTGGCCTTCAGCAGAGGGTGACACAGGCTGCGACTCAGGCCGCTGCTAATGCCGCTGTGAACGAGCTGATGGACGCGTTCAGGATCAAGTAAATAAACGATGTGTTGTAGCTTTCTTATAGTATTACTTATCCTTATTTACAACGTCTCCCCCTCACGGATATATTCTGTATTACTAATACATTGCGCGCATTGTTAAAACGATAAATTTAACGAGAATGAGATCGAAGAAATTCATTCACACGTAAATATTTTGTTTGCTTTAAGATAAAGAAATAATATTGATAGATTTGCGTGTAACAAGCCCCTTAACGAGCACGCACGCACTCACAACACACATGCGCGATATGTGATGGAACTATAAACTAAATTAATAATTAATGCCTTTTTAAATTGTATTGTTATATACGTACGCGTGTCCACATATTTATTCATTTATTATCACGCATACATATAATGTAGAAAATAATTGTATAAAGTAATGTCTGTATATTTTTAAGGCATTAAGTGTATAAGCATTTAATTTTTAAACAAAATTCCTCTCAATACTTATATATATATATATATATATATATATATATATATATATATATATATATATATATATATAAGCTTAAGGAAGATTGTTATTCTCTCGTTGTCAGAAGCAAATAATCTCATATATATATACACCTTCATGCATTATAAAGCAATAACATTTATTGTACAATTATGTACATCAAACTGCTGTAGGAGGCATGTATATAATTGAAACAAAACAAAAGACAAAAAAAAAAGGAAAGCAAGAAATACAATATGATAAATTCATTTATTCGGATATAATAATAATAGTTTCAATACGTTTCAAAATATATATAATATACTTTCGAGAATATATATATATATATATTCAATCTATTGAGAGATCTTCTAAAATCTATCAGAAACAGATTACGATGTTACATATTATAACAATATCGATTAATACGAAGGAAAAAAGAATACTCACACGAAGCACTCCTAATAAATTGCTCGTTAAGTGTACCTCAGAATATTTAACAGAAAAAAGAAATATAAAATGAAATATATATATATATATATTTCATTTTATATATATAATTAAGAGAGAGGCACGTTTAACTCATTATAAGAGTACTCATAAATGTAAACTAAAAATGTCATGCTGTTGGAAAGAGTTGAATATCTTTCAAATATGTTATAAAGATTAATTCTTCGGAATTAAAAGAAAAAAAAGAAAAAAAAAAAGAAAAACCATGAATTACGATTAATCATCGTATATTATAGAACGTTTAAATCATTATCTTCATGATATATGAAATTTCTTTGCTCTCTCTCTTCTCTTTTTTTGTCTCTACCTCTTACAACATTCACCGCACTTTAATCGTTATAAATTTGTGAATGGGTGGGCGGTTGATTTTATGTGATACACGCGGTATGGTTGGGTGCAATAAGCATACGACACGATGATTAATTATCAATCCATATGAAATTATTATCGTAAATAACAAATGACAAAAATTAAAAAAAAAAAAATAAAAAGAAGAAAATAAAATAAAATAAAATAAAATAAAAAACTTGTGGCTCAGACATAGGATGTGATATAGCGTAGAACGCTTCGAGGATTTTGCATGGAAATCCTGAGTCGCGGATTTTTTTTTTCTTCCTTTGAGAATAGTCGTAAATAAATAAATAAACAAAGTAGTTCGCATTTTCGATTGAGAATACAAAAAGCATATTCGTTATAATGTAATTATTAATGGTATATATATTTTTTGTGTATGTTTGTGTATATATATATATATATATATATATATATATATATATATATATATATATATAAACACATGCACATACACGTCACATAACAAGCATTCAGGAGCTCTGTTGTATTTGGAAATATTCGTTGTTTCTTATGCTCCTCGATTTGGTGCTTGCGATTTGATGAAATATGTATATATATACAATAAAAAAAAAAAAAAAAAAAAGAAAGAAAGAAAAAAAAGATATCACACATATTACTGTAATAAACATGCACTCGCTTTTTTCATAAGGGTGATGTGCTTCGGCCGTTGTTATATCTTATCTCTTATGAATATTTTTGGACTTTGTATAATGACACAATTTACAAATCGCCATGTTAAAGATAAATAACAGCAAATAATATCTCATTATATCAATGTCAATGTATAATAGGCCTAATGAAAATATATACAACGTAATTACCATGAAATTTATCGCTTTTCAATATCAAATATATATAGATGATATCCATCTACGTATATATGGATAATATTTAACACATAATAAACGTAACATTGATTGAACACATGTGTCCTGAAATTATACGAATAAGCCGAAGCACATCGGAATTATATAAGCTTCTTCTATGTATTAATGCTTCAAACTGCTCGTTTATAAATGCATCGTTACGAGCAATACACGAATACAGACACACACACACACACACACAAAATATTAATAACCGAGTGAATATCGTATATATTAATCTTTAAGAGAGTCAAAGATAAGAAAAAGGAGAACGTTGACATACAAAAATTGATATATTTGTTTTGAAAGCAACCATGACAAATATTATTATAATGCTATTGTACAGTGTAACGTAATAACTGGTTTAATCATTCCAAGGATTATAAAAAGAAAAAAAAGAAAAGAAAAACATCAGAGTGAATAGATCGTGATCTAATTAAGATGAATAACTCTCTCGATTATTTATATGATCATTTATTATTATTGTTCTTGCCATCAATTTCGTTTTAAGTATATATTTTCTAAGTCGTCTGTTCGCTTAAATGACATTTTAAGATTTCCTTATCATTTTAATTGAATAATGAGTTCCTTTTATGCTATTTTGCCTCATTATGAGTATAACAGATTAAAAAGTTGCTAGCGTCGAAGTAAAGTTATCAGTCTTTTACGGACTATAGTATTTCGATTGGACATATCAGATATTAAGCGTAACACGTGTTCGTCATTAGTTCGTGATTAGTTTACACGTTGGATTTAGTTTCTTAATTAAACGATAACTTATATATATTTATACACTCGATGGAATTCTCCGTCTCAGCGAGAATCTCTTTCTTCCGTTATATCGTATTATCATGCATAAGAGAATTTTTTTGCGAAGTAGTAAAAGAATCCATTTTATATAGACACTTCCGGGATATTATTTCGGTGAAACAATTAATTCGTTTTTTAATCAACGAATTATAAGCTAGCTAATGCTTATTAATATAAGTTTCAATAAATGGATTTACACAATAGTAACTTATATGTTAATTAAATAAAAGAACGAAAATAAAACAGAAAGAATAAATAAACGTAACGAAAATGTATTCCAATAAATCGGAAGAATTCTCGCATCAATTTAAAACGTTCATTAAACTTCGAATACGCATCGTTCAATTGCCAAAATTTTCTACGTTTTATTTTTGGCCAAAAAGTTTAGTATTATTATTATTATTATTATTATTATTATTATTATTATTATTATTATTATTGTTATTGTTATTATTATTATTATTATTATTATCATCATTATCATTACTAATAATGCATAAGTGGAACTAGTAATTAAATATTCAAAAGATATCTTATAAAAAGAGAAAAAGGAACGTTCTTAAAAAATATGAATCCAATACTTGTCTTCCTCCGAATATTATATATGTATGTCTTATTTATAGTTTATATTATAATACAAAAGAAAAAAAAATCTCTATCCATATGAGATATATCTCGATTCGAGAAACGTCCTTCGAATTTTCAATGTTAGATTTAACCAATTCATTTGTCATTGAAATTTAATGACCAAACCATTTATTTATAATACGAATATGAAGCCTGATTTATAATATCTCTTGTGCATTATACCAAATCGTGCCGAACTATATTTGGCTTACAATTAGTAATCAGAAAAAGAAAAGGTTAATTAAAAACGTTATATCTTCGTGTTAGGGCACTATTATTAATAAACAAATTAATAGAAAATCGTCAAGAGAGAAAGAGAGAGAAAGAGAGAGAGAGATTAATGCACGGATTGAAACAATTTGTAAGATCATTAGACGAGTAACGCGATAGGAAAACATTTAGACTCATTGCCTCGAGAAAATAAATTTACGAATGTTCTATAAAACATTAATGGCTTAAATATTTTCAATTCAAATGAATAAAGAATTCGTTAGAGAAAACTACCGACGAACTAATAAATATTATAACCTTCGAGCTAATTTACTCATATGTTATTTCTTATCAAGGACAGGATAACAGTTTGTTCTAACAAGAGAGGAAAATAGAAATCAATAACATTTTCATGACTTACCTTTGTTATCCGACCGTTTGTTCATTCATACATTTTGATAATCTTACTTTTACTACGTTATTATTTTGTCTTTAATATCTTATTGTTGCGATTCAAAAATATCGTTTACAAGTAAAAAAAAAAAAAGTTAATAATATTATGAATTAAGAAGTTCCTTGAAACAAAATAAAAATAAGACAAACAAAAAATGTTTAGAAAATGAGAAAATAAAAGAAAAATTAGAAAGACCGCAGCCATTTGCAAAGACGTGATAAATTCTTTGCTATATACGTCCTCTATCATATAGAAATGCTTAAATCCAAAAATGTGATAGGCACGATAATTAATGATACATAAAAATAGATCATTATTCACACATTATTTATCTACGCGTTATCTTATAACTTAGAGAGTGTAGAGACTAAGCGTGTGCAATAATATTAGAAACAATACCGTGAAATCGAGATAAATTAAAATAGAGATCGGTCAATAAATCAATTGCATACAATCTGTATGATAATTGTTATTGTCGATTAACAAAATGGCGAAGTAACCTTTAAAGGATAAGGGAGAAAAAAAGGGAACGAATCGACATTTGATTTGTTTTTTCTCTTTCTTTTTCTTCTTTTTGTTTTTTCTTTTTTTTTTTTTTTTGTTTTCTTTTCGATTCTTTTAAAACATAATTCTCATGAATACTTTACCTTACAAAAAAGAAAAAAACTGATGGAATGTTACTCGCGAATAAATTATACCGAATGTTAAAAGGTTACTTGGTTAATGTTTTTCAATAAAAAAAAAAAAAAAAAATAAATAAAAACAAAAAAGACAAAAAAGAAGAAAAAAGACCTTATAAAAATATTCTACTGTAACGATATATGTACATGTACACGTGTTATGACACACGCGATAAAAGAAAAACACATACACAATTTTATTGAATTATAAATGTGTATATAGGAGATGATGTTATTAAAAAAAATTATATATATATATATATATATATATATATATATATATATATATATATTATAAAAATGAATAAGGATTAAGAAAGAAAGAAAATAAGATTATCTTATGCGAGCGTTGAGGCACGCATTTCTGCTGGGGGGGAGGGAGACTAAAAAAAAGAAAAAAGAGACAAGACTCTTAGAACTAAAACTTCTCTCAACATTAAGTATCACAATCAAATTGTATTAACACTAACTATATTATTTATTACTACCCCCATAGCAGGGATGCGTATTCGCGTTCTGTGTGTATTCTTTCGTCGTAAAACCTCATACTTAAAACTATCGAATATTTCTTTCCAAGCTTCCAGGACATAATGTTCGCGAAGTAATATTAACAATGAATGTAGTAACCTCGTCGATTTGAAAGGACTCTCTTGTTAGCATACTCATTAATCGTTGAATCATATTTTCATATTAATAATATCATGTTAACAAAATGATAAAAAGTAAAAAATAAAACAAACGAAAGTCCTTTCAATGGCACTCGTCTTGCTTATGTGTTTGTTTTTAAATATCGCATGGTTACGTATTAAAAGTATATTTAATTTTTCGTTAATTCCATAGATGGTCCTATTATTTAATTTCATGTAGCTGTACCAAGTGCGCGCTATATTTTCATATCAATAATAATAATTCGTGGCATTATTTTAAATCATCTTTAGAAAGCATTATTATTATTTATAATCTTCTATAAATTGTCCTCTTAATCTTCTCATAATACTAACGTAACGTTGCTATCTCTGCTTTTATAATTATCTCAAAGTTTTCGTAATTTGATATATTTTGATATATTTATAAAACCCCGATAATTTTTATTCGTCCGTACGAAAGATATCTCGAGTTATCGCATCAATTGCACTGGCGGATTTAACCTTAAAGAGGCTCGAAGAATCAGAAATTTTTAGTCTCATTAAAAAAGAAAAAAAATATATATATATATACATATTTCTCGTTTCGATCGTTAATGCAAATGATGAAACGAGAAGTACATTGCCTAAATTCGATCATAATCGTTAAAACGTAAAGAGATAAAAATTCTACATATACTAGTGGCCATCGGTTAATTATTGAATTAAATTTATTACACAATATAAATGTTTTATATTGTCGTCCGGGAGAGCCAAGTCGATCGACTGTGCGTAAATCCGTCACTGATTAATTGTATCAAAACCTTTTTATTGTTTCTCTTCTTTTCTTTATATATATATATATATATTTTTTTTTGTTTTTCTTTTTTCATCTTATCATAAATTGTCGATACCTTATGACCCCCTTTTACTGTAAACAACTCCCTTTTTATCTTTCTTTTTCTTTCTCTATCACGCTTATAAATTATTACAAAACGAACAAGTATTCATGATATATGTATGTTGTAGGCGTCCCGTACCTAATATTCCTCCCCGTATTCCTGATAGACCGTATTCCGGCCGACTAAACTGAGAGATAAACGCAACATCAACAAAGGGACACATCGTTTGCAGTTGCGTTCAATGAGAGACGGGCAAATCCTCTCCCCCATGGACGACCGAAAACAAGAATGGATAGAGAGAACTGTTAGGATGACGTAACGCGGACAAGTACAGAAGAAGATGATAACGATGAAACTAACGGCTTCCAATGGATACGTGAACGAAATTGTTATCAAGGTTACGCAATATATATATATATATGTGTGTATATGTAATACCCTCTCCTCCGGATCGTCGAATTTGTAAACACAGGTTTCGTTACGAGCGTGTACTTCCAAAGGATAGAGGAGGGAAATGTAACGAGGAGTCGCGTTGTTGGAGAACGATCAGTATTATTAATAGCGTTGAATAATCGAAGATAAATCGAACGTAACTCGTTTCTTTCTTCAATATCCACGATATAATCCCAAATGACAATCGAGTATGTTCTATCTTTTTTTCTTTTCTATTTTGTTTCCGTTTGTTTGATTTCTTTTTTTTTTTTCTTTCTTTCTTTCTTTCCTTTCTTTTTCCTTACTATATTGGTATTTATTTGCCAATAATATTTTATCCTGTCTATAAGATCGCAATAACGTGTTTCTTTATTCTCAGCAGATGTTTCTCTTTTCCCTTTGAGATGCATACGTATGTAGGTCTAGAAAAATGTGTGGTTTTTCTTTTTTCTTCTTTTTTTCTTTCCTTCTTTTTTCTTCCTATACAGAAAAGAGTACTATACGTAGAGAGAGAGGGAAAGAGAGAGAGAGAGAGAGAGAGAGAGAGAGAGAGAGAGAGAGAGAGAGAGAGAAGAGTAAACTCGATTATACCTCGATTACCTCGATATTAGAAACGTGTTTTTAGGAAGGTTCTCTTCCTTTGGTGCTACGGAGGATTAATAAACACGGCAAAGAAAAATGAGCACCAGCAGCATTCCAAAACACATTTATTATCTAAATAGAACTTCAACCTTGAAGACACTACTCTCTTTCCTTTATTTCCATATATCCCGTGCTAATAATTTATTTAACTTGAAACTCCGTATCGATGCCATTTTTAGTATCTTACTTTTAAGCTTCGATTAAGGTTTAAAGTAATTTAGATAATTTGTATAGAAACAACGAATTTAGAACAAATTCAACGGCGGTGTGATACATAATAGAATTAATTTTTAGGTATACTTGAATTTTAACCTTATCAATTCTTTTTTTTTTTTCTTTTTTTTTTTCTTTTTATTTTTATTTTTATTACTTGCAGTATGCGCAACGTTGACACTTTGTATGTATTTTTTTATTTGTTATTGTTATATCTTGATATTAAATAGTGGCGACTGTTGTGTATGTATGTGTGTCTTTTTTTGTATTGGAGGAGACGTATGTTTGTACGTATGTATGTATGTGCATATATATATATATATATATATATATATATATATATATATATATATATATATAGCACATATATAAGGACAAGTAAAAACGCCAAATAAATTGTCGTGCATTACCGGATAAGATTCATTAAATAAGTAAAAAAAAAAAAAGAAAAAAAGCGTCGAAGTGGTATGGTTGTGTACATAGTCATTGAATTAATAGTATTACATGTACGTACGTATGTACGTAACACGTGCTAAGGAAAATATTTTGTATTATGAAATTTTGAAAAGCTGATCCATTAGGAATATGCGAACACTGACTGACGAGAACTGTATAAATATACGAAATAAATGATATTTAATATGGACGTATAAAATAACCGCTTCCTTAAGGCTCTTGTCTACTTTAGCATGTTTGTCGCCGTGTCATCACATATTTGGGCGACGGGATATGCTTCCGTTGGGTCTCTGTCGACCAGATATCAGTTGTAACGTTTCTTCTCGGTCAAAAGGTTTTTAAAACAAACACGTTCGAATAAAGCCGAACAGCGCGATACCACTCCTTCTTTATTTCATGTCGAGAAGAGCCAAGCGCTTGCGCGATAGCGCTTGTAACAATTTATATATATATATATAAAATTAATTTATAATAGGTAACAACAAAATACAAAATGAAATTACTTGGATCGCTTACTAATATACCACAATACCGTTTTTATCTTATTCTACGTTTGCTGGTTCTAATATTATATATATATATATATATATATATATATATATATATATATATAAAATTAATTTATAATTGGTAACAACGAAATACAAAATGTAATTACTTGGGTCACTTACCAATACCACAATATCGTTTTTATCTTCCCGCGCTATCATTTCACCTCTTTACAATTAATAGGACATAACAAAATTTGGCATGAATTTCGAAATTTGGCATAAATCGAATTGCATTTTTGGTATTCCCGCTTATCTATTTCCCGCTTAAACTGTTAAACGCTGGGCGCGACGAACGTGTTAAACGCCATTGATATTTCAAGATTTCTTACTCGAGATAAAATTTCTAATATTAAATATTCTTCAAATGAAATATATAATATGATCTTTTATAAATATCAAAATTCATATTCAAGTCATATTATTAACGCTCACACTACTTTAACCGATAGATTGTAATAATAACAACACCATAATACGATAAATCTATTTAAAGAAGATGGATCGATAGATAAATTCTCCTTTTAATGTGCAAGCGCCGTTTTTAAGCGTATAACTTTCCATATGAAATTCAAAATCTATTTATTTCATATTTCTTAATAAATGAGAAAATTATTTGGATAAGCAAACGTTTGGATCTTGCGATTGGAAAAGCTTGAGAACATCTTTTGCAATTTTTTTTTTTTTTTTTTTTTTTTTTCATTCAAAATAATACATAATCGATGAATTCGCCAATAGATATTGAAATTAGTATCGTAATTCACGTTTCCCGTAGTATAGATTTTCTTACTTTTTCTTTTTTTCTCTTTGAAAATAAAGAAATTATTGATAATATAATTTATATAATAGAAAAAGTAAAGAAGTAAACGATTTTTTGTCCAGGTACGATTTTTTTATCCAATACTAGCTTCGTTCATAATTAATTCTATTATACTTGTTATGCAAATGGAAGAGATTATAAACATAACAATTAATGTATTAATGAAGCCTTAATATTTATTCCGTAATGTACGAGATCGACTGCGTCGTTTGAAAAATTTTTTGCATATAGATTATTCATTTTTTAAACTTTCCATGTGTTTCGTAAGAGTTTCTTGTGATGTCTGAACAAATACCGTATTCATAGCGTCGTACGATTTATCCATCAACTCCTGGATATCGTCTTTGGTCAAGCCTTTTGTAGGAATTGGAGGTAAAATTGTAATATAGCTGGTACCTGGTATAAAGAAAAAAAAAAAAAGAAAAAAAAAAAGACGAAAGATAAGTGAAATTATTAAATCGTATGATTAAATATAATAGAAACAAATGAACGATATTCTATGCAAGATGAAATATTGAAAGAGAGAAAGAAAATAAAAGAAAGATCACCGTACCAGAACCGAATATCTTTGATTTACTATTCAAGAAGAAATATTTCGATACGATGACCGGTAGAATTGGCACTTGCGATGTTATAGCTAAATGGAAAGGTCCTTTTTTGAAAGGTATCAATGTATTACCGCTGTGTCGTTTTCCTTCTGGGAAGAATAAGACCTTCATCTAGAAAAAAATATTTAGAAATATGTCAACAAGTCGATAATATAGATCATTACGAATGAATATAATAAATATAATAAGGAGAAAATTACTTTAGATTCTCGTATATATTTACACGTTGAATTTACAATCTTACGAGATTCCTCGACGTTTCGTCTATCGATAAAAATTGTACCCCATAGCCAAGCAGCTAAACCGAACGGCCCAAAATATAAAATTTCCTTCTTAGATATGACGGTGCATCTATCCATGACGAGCCACAGTTGCGCCAATACTAATGAACGATCGTAATACAATTTTCAGAAGAAATATATATGTATTTATATATGTGTGTGTGTGTTTATTTTCTTTTTCTTTTTTAAATATCTTACCTCCCAAATCCAACATACTCTGATGATTTATCAATACGATACAACCAGAATCGTGAATGATATTCTCTTTTCCACGTACCTCATATTTAACTCCTAATACTTTATTAGTTGATTTACTCAAAAGCCAAGCGGGTATTCTAAAAAGAAAAAAATAAATATGTATAAATATATACATATGTATATATATATATATATATATATATATATATATATATATATCTATGTATGTGTAAAAAAGGCTCATTGGAAGTATCGTTCTCTTTCGTTTTTTTTTTTTTTACAAATATAAACAATACGAAATTAATTAATCGTGATATATAAAGATAAACTATAACATATATATTTATATAGATCTTATTTCTATTACTTACAAAGCGTTCTTCCAAGATCCAATATTGAAGAACATAAATGGTAAACAAACGACCGTGAATAGTAATGATTCTAATCCAAAAATTAAAAATTTCGCCCTATATCTAAAGCTCTCATTTAGTGTGCATATCATTACTAACAGTAGTACGAGAGCTACTCCAACGCTAGTACAAGAAACGCCTAACATCCTGAAAAGAAGACATTGATGATGATGAAAAAAATAAAAGAAAGGAAAAGGGAAAAACAGGAAAAACCAAGAAAAGAAAAGGGAAAAACAGGAAAAACCAAGAAAAGAAAAGGGAAAAACAAGAAAATAATTTAATAATTAAAACGAGTTAGGCGTTTAAACACAGACACATAGTATATTATATCCAATATAATTTTTAACTGATACGTTTTTTAATTGAAAAACTGATTAATCCTGACAAATTTCTTTTCTCACTCTTTTTGTTTTTTTTTTGTTTTATTGGACGATGAATTTTTTTTTAAGTGACTTCGATATAGAAACTTTAGCGGGTTAGTATTTTAAAATAGTGACACATACACATATGTATACCTGGTTCGTTCAATTACAATGGCGTACAAGGGCATATTTCCGCTTATGCGACTCCTTTTCTATTTCGTTACCAACAAAGAGAGCACTGATTTATTAATCAAATGATTCCAGTCGACACTACACGGAGCGCATCGGAAGAAGCTACACGATTTTGTCACAATATAAAGTATATTTTTGCTTAAAAATCAACGTCAGAAAATTACCATAATCATTTTTTATAATGATCATCTGTTATGCTTCTGTATAATATTAATGACATTTAAACGGATTATAATGAAATTTGATGTAAAAATATGTAAAAAGAATTCTACCTCAATGACATTTTGTTTTTATGCGATTGCAACAAAGTCATCAAAGTCATCGAGAGAGAAAATTCTTTCTCTCTTTTTAGTTTTCAAGATATTTATATGTGATTCGAGTAACTGAAACGAGCCATATCTTCTTTTTTGTTCTTTTTTTTTTTTGATTGAACTTCGGTAGAAAAAAATGTCGGAAGGAAAAAAAATGATTCAAAGTGGATTATATATAAATAATCGTTTTTTCGTAAGTAAATCTTTAAATTATTTTTTTAGATTCATTGCTCTTAAATTATTAATAATTTATCGTGTCATACCTGCCAAATTTAGAAATTATAACGAAGAAAATGTTTATCTTTTCAAAATCGAACTCTACGCAATCAAATTTCGTACTCATAAATACAATGTATAATTATAACTAAGTATATAACAAACAAACAAAATTATTTACTTAGAACTTTCTCTATAAAAACAAAACAAAGAAAATCACGACATAATTTTCATTAAACAATATCAAATAATTTATTATGTAAATTTCCTATTACATTGCATCTTACATTTAGACGAAGATATACGGATTGTAAATATCCTGCAACAAAATATAATATATATATATATAAAATTTAATTTTAGAAACATTAATGCAAACAAAACAAAAAATTGAAAGAAATCAGGATGATTTCGGAAAATCGTTAAATGCAATTAAGTATCCGGAGGATTTCCGAAATAATTGAAAGAATTAACAAATATGTAATATATATAAATATATATATATATATATATATACCGTCGTCTAAAATTTAGACATTTTTGAAACAACGCTATATGTCGAAAGAAACGTAGAGAAAAAAAAGAAGAAAAAGAACGATAAAAAATTTAATTACAACCTAATCTGAATGCCAAAGATATATTGAAAAATATTGACACGTAAGTTCTTATAATAATGATAAGTTTTATCGATCTAATTCTATATTATTATAATCTATTGAGAATTCTCGAATCCTATAAACGTAGTCGAATTGTAAACGTAAAAGTCATTCTTTTTTTCTTTTTCCTTCAATATTGAATATTTTCTTCTAATTATTCTTCTTGCCCGTTACTTTTTGCTGTTATCGAAGATAATAACGAAAATTAATGAAATAGAAATAAAACACGAGTACTTATCTTGGCAAACTTGTTTTCGAAAACATTCGGGTTCCTCATTTTTCCTTTTTTTCTCTCGTTCCTTTTTATTTCTTGAAAAAGAAAAAAAAAAAATCGTGGATAACGATGAAAAAATAGTAACGGCGAAATGATTTTTGCCAATAAGTTTCCCCCCTCTTTAATGGTGTATCAAGGCGCAACATGACATTCGTGTTATAAAGAGATAACATTCTTACCCGTTACTACATCAATAAACGTATAATAAAGATATCTTTCTATTTTTATCCTACAATTTTTAATATACAGTTCATTATATATCATTATATTCGCAATCGTTTTGAAAAAAAAATAAAAAAAATAAAAATATATATACATACATATAATGGATTATTTGAGAGAATACGACAGTCGATCGTTCTCAAGTGTTAAATATTTTAGGGGAGGGGGGAAAAAATAAATAAATTTTTTCCTCTTATTTTAAATCTAATATTTCGTCGAGTATAAAAAAAAGCAAGTGAGAGTAAGATTAATTTAAAAAAAAGATCGGGGAAACGTTCGATCCGTTTCTTTTTTTTTTTCCTTCTTATTCTTCGAAGTAAATCACGAGCACACTTAAATTGCATGATTTCGAGAAAAATTCCGATGAACAACGAAATCGACTGATTTCTTTTTTTAAGTATTATGTCACAAACAATTCATCCTATATAATTCATAACAAAATTATGTAAATACATACAATAAACCATGGGTCAAGTAAGTTCCACTGTGTGATTAAACGGTTTCTATTGTTCTAATATGGACTTTGTTTCTCGTACGATGATTTTTTGTAAATTCATGTTTATATCAATTGTGGAATAATATAAGTACAATGTACTTTTGCCATTTCGCGCAATCTTAATCGAAAAAAGGACGTAGTATCCATTTCGTCCCATTATAATTATAAAAAAAAAAATAACACTATATACTCACATGTCGAGGGTATTTGCTTGTTCAAAAAAATTATAACAAATTGTTGATATTTTAGTTAAAAACGATCGATAAAATTTTATAATATAAATGAAATAACTCTCAACAAACAAGGAACGACAGCCTAAGCCTTACTGAAGAAACAGAACACGTGCGCGTCTTTTATATCGAACGATCATCGCGCGCAGCTTTTCTATTCTCTCTCTCTCTCTCTCTCTCTCTCTCTCTTTCTCTCTCTCTCTCTCTCTCTCTCGTTAATATCTCACACGCGATGAATGTTTTCGAAACAACGATCGAAGAGATACCAGCGGTTACATTGGGAACTTTATTTTGTTTTAAACGTCAAAAATAATAATAACTCGATTCATATATATATACACACACACACATATATATATATATATGTATATACATCAATGGTTATAAAATCAAATTTAAAAATATGCATGAAAATTATATTCGAAATTTTCAATGATAGCAATTAAATAATATGCAATGTTCTTTTTCCGTAATTTCCGTTTGTACAATTTTTTCAATGAGTTTTTTTTACTATCGATAACATTAAATTTGTAAGTAATAACCTACACTCAATCGTAAACTTGCTATGTACCATTCGAACTTTTCACTGCGATTTTGTCTATTGTTTAAACAGCTCATAAGTTAAATAAGAAATAACTTTATTCGAGATTAGAAATATAATCGCGATGGTAGTTTCAAAGCGATGTTGTGCAATTTTTTGGCTATAGAAGAAAAAATTAGTAAAGCATATAACGATTCTTTTACATAACCCGACCACCTTGTTAACGAGATAATTGTTCCCAAGTACTATTATTTTATACAAATGTAATTGTATTAAAGGACTAGTTCTATTCATTCATTACGTACCAAACAGGTGAGAATCAATGTTATGAAAATAGATGAATAAAAAAGACATTTGCCGAGGCAACACGATATACGTTAACCTCACTATGCCATTACGGCATGTCGTCCGTAAAGTAACTACAAATTTGTATTCGACCAATATTTAAGCGTGCCATTTCAACAGTGTCTATTTTTGTATATTTATAGATTATACATAAGGATAAATCGATTTATGTAACGGTTTGTTGATACACATACAAAGTGAATAATCTGTGCTTGATCTCTTATATAGTAAAATTTATAATGCTGTTATAAAACAATATTTCTTATAACAAATGTTATATAATCCTATACAAAATATTTAAAAAAATATTTATTATTTATCATAATAATAGTAAATGAATATTTTGTTTATTCATGTTTTATCTCTATATCAGAACTTATAGAAACAGAATTAATAGAAATTATAGATAAAAAGTAAGAAACAAGGAATCATATACAATGATGTATGAGGAAACTTCTTTTGATAAAAATGTTCCTTGTATCAACGAATTGTTTAGTAAAACTTTTCCTATAGCGATAGAAGAAAATTATTCTTTACCTAGCCCAGATTATATGTTTAAAGAAAGTCCGTGGTATGTTGAAGAATTACAGATCTTGAAAGATCAGTTGAATGACGTGAAAAATCGTTTGAATAGTTTTAATTTGGGTGAGTGGCATGCACATACAAGCAATAGAAATAAAGCAGGACAAGTGCAATACCGTGTACGAAGAGATATCAAACCAGAATTAGTGACACAAGCCTGGTGTAAATTTTATGAAATATTAAGTTTTTTTGATGTTGTGCCACAAAATGAAATTATAAAAAACAATGATAGTTTTACTTCTGTACACTTATGTGAAGCTCCTGGAGCTTTCATAACATCCTTAAACCATTGGTTGAAGACGAATACTAGGTTTAATTGGAACTGGATAGCTACATCACTAAATCCATATTATGAAGGGAATTCTTTGTCTAAAATGATTAATGATGACCGTTTCATTATACATACATTGAATCATTGGTATTTTGGCAAAGACAACACTGGGAATCTTATGGATCTGAAGAATTTAAATAAACTTGTAAAAAAGGCAAAAGTAAATAATAATATATTATTGATTACTGCCGATGGAAGCATAGATTGTATGGATGTTCCAGGTGAACAAGAAACAGTTGTATCTCACTTACATTATTGTGAAACAGTTGCTGCATTACACTTACTAAAAGAAGGAGGAAGTTTTGTAATAAAAATATTTACTACTTTTGAGCACAGTTCCATATGTCTACTTTATTTATTATCTTGTTGTTTCTATAAAGTATTTATAACAAAACCAGCTACTAGTAAAGAAGGAAATTCAGAAACTTATGTTGTGTGCATGAATTTTAAAGGGTCAGAATATATCGCACCTTATTTACAAACATTAAAGAAGCATTATGAATCTGGTCCTAGTGCAGCAATATTTTGCAAAAAAGATATTCATCCTGACTTTATAAGAAAAATAATAGACTGCAGTCAATTTTTTAAAGAGATACAAACATCTGTTATAATGGACAATGTAATATCTTTTACATCTAATGAGGAAGTTAATGACAAAATTATAGATGAAATAAAGATTATACAAAAACTTGTTGCTGAAAAATATTTGAAAGACTGCAACTTGAAGCCACTACCACCTGGTTGTGAAATAATAGAGAAAGATGAATCAAGAAATACAATTTTTATTAAAGGAGGTAAGAAACAATTATATGAATCATATGATAAGCGTCGTGAAAAAGCAAAGAAATCACCAGTGCAACGTTTAATAGAATATTGGGATGTAACAAAAGAAATCTTCGATAAAGTATCAATGAGTAAATCATATAATGTAAGTAAATATTGATAGTTTCTAATTATAGTTTATTGACATCTTTGTTTAAATGAATCTAATCCGTTCTCATTATCAGAAAAATTTCTATATTTTTCTATTTTGTAGTTTCAGTTTTCTGATGAACACATAGTTTTAGATTATTGCACAGGAAAACCATTCTACAAAGTATTTAATTCAAGATTTTGTAATTCAAGAATTCTAAATATACAAATTGATTTAGAAAATATTTTGGATAAAATGCATCTGAAAAAGTTTTTTCCTTCTGATGAAGATACACACAATCTATCACAAGAATTGCATGCAACCTCAAATTACAAAATATTATGTTTTCAATACACAGATATTTATTGTAATTCTAAAATTATTTCAAGACTTTGTCAATTATTACAAATGCTTGTATATGAAGACAGTCTTGTGTTGATTGGTTATTCTTTATTAACGCGTTTAAACGTTAGTCTTCTCTATCTTTTGAATTACACATTTTATTCGGTAGAATTACAACGTCATGATAAAGTAGGGTGCTTAATAATCTTGAAAAATTATAAAAATGACGCTAACATACTTAAAATTTGGAACAAAATTAATATTACCGAAAATGCATTACGGACAGAAGGAAAAACTATTTTGTCTTTATTTCCTGTATCATGTTTATGCGGTAAGATATATTATTATAATGAATGTAGTGTGTATTTTCAAAAAAGCAGATTAGACAATATATCTTTTTCTTTGTTTAGATTGGTCTGCATATCCCAAGATTGTAGAGTGCAATCACTGGATTATTAAGATATATCTTAATTATCTCATGAATAATGCAATGGAAAAGATAAATAAATGTTAGATAAGTTTTTATAACAAAAGCACTATATTATAGATATAATAAATAATGTGTACTTATCAAAAATGTATATTTTTGTTTTGTTATGTACAAAGACTATTTAGAACCTATCTTCTTGTTTTATATAAATGTTTCTATAAAAAAATTATATGTCAAACAGTATTAATAAAAGTATTAATATGGCATTAACAAGATAATTCTTTGATTTAATTATAAACATCAATAAAATAAAATATATACAATATATGAAAGTCTTCATGTTTAATGCATTAAGCATTGACCTACATTTCTACACTTGGAAAGGTAGACATTTAGAACAAACTTGAAAAACATGAAGAACAGTTTTGTGTCATAAGAAGAAAAACATAATATATAAGTTTAAAATAGTTTTAATATATAGTAGTGTAAGCCTCGGCAGTCTTTTAATTTAATATAAGAAATAGTGATATACATTAATATTCATTATTGTCTATTTATACCTTTTTTAGATACGAATTAACAAACATAATGAAGTGTCACACGATATTTAATAATGTACGTACATTTTCTACTGAAAATATTATACCAAAAGTATGCATTGTTGGTGCAGGACCAGCAGGTTTTTATGCTGCTCAACAATTACTGAAGGTAAAAATAGATAACCATACATTGTTAAAACATAGAATAGATTTATAATATCTAAAGTTTTATTTTAGACATCAAAAGATATTAGAGTTGATATATTAGAAAGACTACCAGTCCCATTTGGTTTAGTGCGTTTTGGTGTAGCACCAGACCATCCAGAAGTGAAAAATGTTATTAATACATTTCATAAAACTGCTATAAATCCACGCGTTCAATTTATTGGTAACGTTAATGTTGGAAGAGATGTTACAATTAATCAATTACAAGAAATATATCATGCCGTGTTACTTGTAAGTAATATGGCTAGTTTATGTATATATTGTTGTACAATATCTCTCATTAATATATCTATGTAGTTGTTATTATTGTATTTGATATTATAGACTTATGGAGCAGAAGAGGATAAATTACTTAATATTCCTGGAGAGGATTTAAACAACGTAATATCAGGACGCCGATTTGTAGGCTGGTATAATGGTGTACCAACAGATAAAAATTTAAATATAAATTTAGATGTAGAAGAAGCTGTTATATTGGGTCAAGGTAACGTGGCAATAGATATTGCAAGAATTCTTTTGACTTCTATTGATCATCTTAAGGTATAAATTTTTCTATAAACTATATATGTGTGTGTGTATGTGTGTGTGTCCAACAAATTATTTGATATCATTTCTTATCTAATGATTTCTTTACAGTGTACAGATATAACGACACATGCACTGGAACATCTTTCAACCAGTAAAGTGCGTAAGGTTCGATTAATAGGAAGAAGAGGTCCATTGCAAGCTGCATTTACAATTGCAGAGTTACGAGAAATTTTAAAACTTGAAAATTGTAAAACATTTTGGCGAGCAGAAGATTTTACTGGTATAAATGAAATTGTTCCTACGTTAGCAAGACCAAGAAAACGATTAACGGAACTTATGTTGAAATCCCTAAGTGAACAATCTGTAAATTGTACCACAGTTAAAAAAGAACTACATCCAATATTTCTGAGAAGTCCTATAGAATTTCTAGGTTTTAAAAATGTTGAGAAGATAAAGTTTTCAGTAAATAAACTTGAAGGAGATAACATAAATTCACAGAAAGCAAAACCTACAGATGAAATAGAACAAGTATCATGTGGTATTGCTTTTCGAAGCATTGGTTACAGATCTGTACAAATAGATAAGTCAATAGCATTCGATGATAAAAAAGGTTGCGTAAAAAGTGTTGGAAAAATAAAAGAAAATCTTTATGCTGCTGGTTGGGTTGCTACTGGGCCTGTTGGTGTAATATTATCTACAATGACTAATGCATTTGAGATTGCTTCAATCATAAGTAAAGAACTTTCAACTAAAGAAAATAAGCCAGGTTCTGAAGGTCTTCATAAAATTCTTAATTCAAAAAATATTCCTACGGTATCATATAGTGGCTGGGAGAAGATAGATCAAATAGAAAGACAAAGAGGTAAAGAAATGGGAAAGCCAAGAGAAAAAATAGTTAATATATCAGAAATGTTGAATATTGCTTTGAATTAACATGGTTATTTCTTATTAAAATATGTCGAAAAATAAAATAAAAATGTATATGGAACTATATCCTTACACTCTATATCTTATACATACATTCTTATTTTAAAATAAATAAATATATAATATATTATATATTTGATAAATAAATAAATACCGCTATATTAAGGCTGTTCACTACACCTGGCTTTACAATGGTTTACGCCAACAATGAGAACAGGCATAATTTTAGACCGATTTTGATGAACAAGGTTTCATTTCAAAGACTAAGGTTTAATCTGGGACATATATTCTCCAAATTTTTTAAAAAGCTTTATTTTTTTTTTTTTAAATCGTCTTAAAATATGGCATCCTTTGAGAATAATTTATGCACAAATAAAAAGCTTTTTCAAAAATTCGAAAAAGATATGTCCTAGATGAAACCTTCGTTTTCAAAATGAAACCTTGTCCACCAAAATTGGTCGAGAATTACGCCTGTTCACATTGTTGGCGTACATGCTGTTTTCGACGTTTTTCGTATAGAAAAAGGTTTGTACTGTGGCGCCCCTCGAAATTTGTGGCAAAAAGAAGAAGCTCGTATACCTATTACTGATTTCTATATCACTAAGATTAATATCAGAAAAAAATGTCACAGAGATTGCTACGCGCGAGAAACTAAAAATAATATTAATTTAAACTTCCAATATCTTAAAATCTCGGCGTTGTTGGCCTTCTATAATATAAACATAAACCGTCCTTTTTCTTAACTCCACTATTATCGAATTTTTTTTTTGAATAATGAAACAGGTATCTACTATTCCTACTTACTTTTAGAAAATTGTAAATATATTCAAAGAATTCGACATGGTTATGTTTTAACTCATTTAGAAAACGTATATTTTAAGAGGTAAAAGTTAGGCATTCGCATAATGTTAGACATTTCAGTTGTTTAAGACATGCATCTATATTATATGACTAAGAATTTTAATGAGGCATCATAGTTGCTCATATGAAGTTAGACATTGAATTTTTTTTCTCTGGACAGTGTATCTATATGTCTATGAAAAATAGGCGCTCAGTACGAAGAACGTATCGAGCATCATAAGCGCTTCGTACATTGGGATCGAGTTGTTTGCGATGATTTCTGTCCACGGAAAGCACATTATTATACAAGTGTGCCAAAACTAAATAATTACTTATACATTCTTTTTTATTCCTATTGTAATTTCATTGTGCAACGTGTGAATAACAAAACATATATAAAAAATATATTGTATTAATTTTATTGTTAATTTATAATGGAGTAATTTTTAAACGTGTTGATCATCGATCACATTTTTTAGTATAACAGTTAGAAAATAATATAAAGACAACATGAATTTACGAGAACCGAAAAAGAAGCCAAAGGCGAAAATACAAAATAAATCTCCTCTGCCGATTGCATTAAATGAAACAGAATGGGTCGTTTATACAGCCTATCTTACAGATATTGGATCTTGCATTATTGATTCAGATGAAATTACAGCGGTGCATTCTATGGTTAGTCATTGTCTCTAAAAAAAATTTTTTTTTAAGTTTATAAAATATATATTTATATATGTTTCATGATATATTATTCAATTGATGATATATCGTGAAATAAAGACAACTTTTAATTTTCTTTTGTTTACTTAGGGATTTTTTGGTAAGGGTTCTCTATCAAGAAGCTATCCAACATTTGGAAAAGCTCGATATGGAGCTCCACCTCTTATTAGAAATAGGCAATGGGTTCGTCGACAAGAGTGGTTACAAGAAGTTAAAATACTTGACGATGAATTCTATAAAGATAATAGTTGTAACGAAAATTCTATAAAATCTATGATAAATGATAATTCTGATACTGAGTTATCAAATGAATCTGCAGATACAAAGAAAAGAAAAGGTATGATGGTAATACAAATTTTAAAATTAAGAAGCCATTAAAAAAATAAGATATATTATTTTACTTTATATTAATTCTTTTAATTCAACAATAGAATCATCCAATAATGAAAAGAAACACGAAGAACTAGATATCATGGAAATTGATGTGAATATGCCTAACGTGACAAAAAATAAAGACAGCAAACAAATAATCAATGATAATGAGTTCTGTGAAATAGTTCCTTGTTCTTCTTCTGAAGATGTATGTGTAATTATTAATAACAAATCTAAAAAAGACATTAAAAAATCGATTGTTAACGAAAATGATAAAAAGATTGTAGAAGATGAACATATAGATTTGAATAATTCAGACAAATGTAATTCAGTAACAGCGAGTATGCATATTGAGAGTAGGACAAATGATATACAAGGACAATTATTAATTCTGCCAGACAGTGATTCTGAGACAGAAAATTATCTAGAAAATATTGAACCAAGAATTGAATCTGAAAGTTTTCCAGTCAGGGAATCTCTACATATGACCTTTGAAGAAACCTTTTTCCTTATGTTTGGTTTAGGTTGTCTGCGACTAATTCATTTTGATAGTACTCTAATGGATATTAATAGTGCTTGGTTGTATTTTTGCAAGGAAGATGAAAACTTCATACAAAAATATGTTGTATATCATTATTTCCGAAGCAAGGGTTGGGTAGTTAAACCAGGCCTTAAATATGGAGGAGACTTTCGTCAGTATTACTTTTCTTTTTTATGTAATTTAGACAAATAACTTTATATACTCGATATTTTAAATCATTATTTTTAAATTTTAATTATTTTAGTATTGTACAAACAAGGGCCACCATTTTATCATGCCTCTTATATAGTAATAATAGATGTTGTGGATGCAGATTTATTGACTTTAATTCCCAGTAAATGTATTAGAAAGATGACCTGGAGTAACTTATTTGGATTAGATCGCTTATCTGAAAGTGCTGCTAAGGTAATATATATAAGTAATAAGTAAAAAAAGTTTGGATGCCTATAAAATTTATAACCATAAACTTTAGATTATTATGTTATTAATAATATCCATAATTGATTTCTCAATTGAGGAGTACTAATTTTGTTGATAGGAAATACTATTTGCTCAAGTTTTATGGCCTTCATCAATATCTTTAAATTCTGGCCCACCCAGTCCACATATGCTATCTGAATTCACAGTGAGAGAATTATTATGGAGGCGATGGAACCCTAAACAAAATCAAGATGTAATGATTGTAGAAGAAGAAGAGGATGAAGATTCTTGTTAAATGCAGTTGATATATATAATTTATTTTGAAAAATTTATTAGAAAAATTAAAATCTGTATTTTTATCATTTGTTTTTTTATAAATTAAATTTTGTACCTTGCAGAGCTTATAATAAATGCAACGTGAATAATATCTTTATAATTACTAGTGAATTTATTTAATACTTTTTATTAAGTTACAAGAAATCTTTAAGCAAATTAATGTATTGACTTTGTAACGAACATTTATAATTACACAAATATTTCTTCTTTAGTTTTATTTCAATATAATTACAAATAATTCAATATTATTTACCATCTCAAAGAATTACTAAAGATATTTGCTCAAGTTATATTAAGTTATATTTCTTGATTTTTTTGGTATATTTGTTCTTCTAAATTCACTTCTCTCTTGAAGATATAATTGCTTACATTCCTCCTTAAAATCTTTATCATAAAACCATCGTTCTAAGCATTTTGTTAATTTATTATTTTCTTCTCTACATTTGAATACCATCATTAAATCATTTTCTTTACAACATTTTGTGAATTCTGTAAAATACGTATATTATATAACTAAGAATATTAAAAAATTTATTGAACTCAGATTTTACCTTCAACTTCTGGAACACATTTCTCTTTTCTTGTTCTATTGCGTATTATTTGTGGTATGAGTACATCTATTTCAACCTTTCTTAAAGTTTTATCATCAGGATCACCTATATAAATGTAACATTTTTATGTTTAATAATTTAAAAAACAAAACTTATAAAATAAAATACAATACAAGAAAGAAAAAAAGTAAATTTGTTTAGATTTTTACAAAATAGGAAACCATAATTTATTCCTCGCCGGTTATTTTTTTGTAATATTTATCAAGAATTAACCTATTACAAAGAAGAATTGTTATACGTGATAAAGAAATAACCTCATATTTTTATTATAAAATATATATTAAAATAAAATAAAATATATGACAATTTCTATTATTACAACTACCTATTCCATACGGTCCTTTTCCGTGCTTCGGTGAAAGGACTCCTGACATCTTATTTGTGTCGATTATTTAAATTTTCTCAGATTCGCTAAATACGAGTAAAGTTTTAAGATAGTTCCTTCCAGTTCCGCCATTCTAAGTATCCAATACGCCGCGCTGGTGAGTGTGCACATTTGAGAGTTGTCAGTTTACAAGAAATGATTGGATTATACTTTCTTTTGTGCAGTTAAATACAAAACGATATATCAATTATTTATTAACGTGGATTTGAATTATTTGGTATGTAATGCGCTAAAGTATAATATATATATATATATATAGAAAAAAAAAAAAAAAAACGAAATTTATACGACCAAGCCATTGGTTAACCTCTATTATATTGTATCAATCTAGCTTGGAATTTAAGAAATATTACTTATGTACGTATACAAGCTTTTTTATTTAATTTAAATGTTTAAGATAAAGAAAGATGGATAGGCTTCTACGACTGGGTGGTGGTTTACCAGCTCCATTGAATCAAGGACCTCCACCATCGGATGCACCTGTTGTTGATACTGCAGAACAAGTATACTGTTTACATTTTATTATAATTCGTTTATTCTGTTATTATTCTACAATTTATCATATATTTCAAGGTGTACATTTCATCATTGGCACTTTTAAAAATGTTAAAACACGGCCGAGCTGGAGTACCCATGGAAGTTATGGGTTTAATGTTAGGAGAATTTGTAGACGATTATACTGTACGTGTAATCGATGTCTTTGCCATGCCACAAACTGGAACGGTAATAATTAATGTATATTTATTTTCAACAGTAGTTTTAGTTAAGTATTAAATATATTTCTTCAATATTTAGGGAGTAAGTGTAGAAGCTGTTGATCCAGTTTTCCAAGCTAAAATGTTGGATATGCTTAAACAGACTGGTAGACCAGAAATGGTCGTAGGTTGGTACCATTCTCACCCAGGATTTGGTTGCTGGTTATCTGGAGTAGATATCAATACACAACAGTCATTTGAAGCACTCAGCGAAAGAGCTGTTGCTGTTGTCATTGATCCTATCCAATCAGTGAAAGGAAAAGTTGTTATTGATGCATTTAGATTAATCAATCCTAATATGATGGTAAGTATCTCAAGAATAATAAAAGTTTTATATAAATTTCATATAAATTTTATATAATTTTTATATCTTTATAGGTTCTAGGACAAGAACCTCGCCAAACTACATCAAATTTAGGTCATCTACAGAAACCCTCTGTCCAAGCATTAATACATGGATTAAACCGTCATTATTATAGTATTAGTATCAACTATCGTAAAAATGAATTAGAACAAAAGATGTTATTAAATTTACATAAGAAGACTTGGATGGATGGTCTCACTCTTGCTGAATACTCGGAACATAGTAGACTTAACGAAAATATCGTTTCTGAAATGCTTGAACTTGCTAAAAACTATAATAAGGTATGTTCTATTGTTGTTTTCTTAATACATAATTTTATTTAGAATATAAAATATTGTAATGTTATATATCTATGTAATATTATTTATTTCTGAACTTGCAGGCATTGGAAGATGAAGAAAAAATGACACCCGAGCAATTGGCTATAAAAAATGTTGGTAAACAAGATCCAAAACGTCATTTAGAAGAAAAAGTTGATACACTTATGGCTACAAATATTGTACAATGTTTGGGAGCTATGCTCGATACAGTTGTATTCAAATAACTATTTCTTAAAATACATATTGAAATATGATCTTTAAAATAAATTTTTTAAATGGAGATACAAGTATATTTTGTATTCCTATGATTTATAATACAATTTTAATGTAAAGATATTTTTACAATTAATCCGTACTTCTTATATAATATTGTTTTTATAAATTTTGATCAAAATATTATTTTTAAAAACATAATACAATTCCCCGCTAAACATACACAATCCTTATTTTTCGAAAATAAGGCATAACAAATATATATATATATATATATATATATATATCTAAAATAAAAACGTGCAAATTTTTGATTGAAGCAAAAATGATTCTCACACTATTGCTATTTTATTGTCTCTGAGTATACTTACTCCTCTATTGTTTCCAGATGTTATAATTCATATTGGCAATGTACATACAATTCTTCAGTACTAGACAAAACATAATATCGTGGCGTGGGAAGTGTAAGACAATAAAATAGAAGAATATTAGTATGGTAGGAATAAAAATTTGCTAAAGAGAAACAAAAAATGTTTAGCTAAGGAACAATTGGATCTGTAAGTCAATTTTTGCGCATCTCTGACCTAAAACGAAACTAAAATAATAAAATCAAATTGATAGTTAGAGACATCTATTCAATGTGAAAAATATTCAATCTATTATAGGTACTGAATTATCTTAAGCTTCAATGTAATAATTAGATCAATTATAAAAATTGAAAAAATATGATACCTACAGATGTTTGTAGTAATTATATTTTGTATGTATATACATGGAACAATTGCAGTAAAATACTAACTTTTTATAATCCTTTGTAAAGGACCGTTATATAGTTGCTCAATCAAACTATTTGTATATTACATCACAGAATATACATATCTTCAAATGCATCAAAACATAGAGGATCTGATTTCGTATTATTGAACTTTAGATTATGCATTGTATAAAGTTGTTCGTTTCGTGAAAAAATGTATCTTACACGATAATATTCGTTTGTATAGTTACACTCTTATTTAAAATTCAATGTCACCATAATCTGAATATCAAATTATTCTCTCATCAGTGTTTAAGTGATGACATCTTTAAAAAAAAAATGAAAATTACTAAAATGTTATGAAGATTTCTTAATGGTATTTCTATACTGTTTGTGGGATTTTATGAATGTTATTACAAAAAATTTATTGGAATTAAAAAAAAAAAAAAAAAAAAAAAAAAAAATAAAAAAAAATAAACAGAAAGTAAATTAAACTAGCTCGAAAGTGCAGCTTCTTGTTCTTTAGCCTTTTTCTTTTTCTTTTTTTTCTTTTCTTCTTTTATAGATACATCCTAAAAGACAAATTTGATCTATTGATTAATAATTTCACTAATCAATTAAAAAAATATTTTAATAATAAATTCTTCCTTACCATAGTTTCATCTTCTTTCTCTTCAATTTTTACAGAATCTTCACCTTCTATATCTTCTTTTTCCTTTTCTTTTTTCTTTTTCTTTTTATCTTTCTTTTCTTTCTTCTTTTCTTTTGGTGAAGTTAATTCATGATCTTCAGATTCCTCTTTAACTGTATCTTCTGTAACAGTTATTGTACTTTCGTATTTTCTTTTTTTACCAGAAACTTCTGTTACTCCATTATTTTCAGACTGGAAAATTATTTGAGTTATTAAATATTTGTTATATTCATATTTACTGCCAATCACAATAGTAATATAGTATATTAGAAGTTGAGCAAATTACCTTAACATCCACTGTAGTCGAATAATCAGCATAATTTTGTAACCAATCAGCAGGTGTATTTTCATTTGGTTTACCATGTTTATCTAATTTTCCTTCAATTATCATTCGTTTTTTTATCGATGCTTTAGGTCCCAGACCCCACTTCCTTGGATATGCATCTCTTTCCATGATAACACGTTTAATTTTAGCTGCTACACCATGATCGCAAGCAGTCATTGTGGGAGATGTCATTAATGCTATGCCTATATATCAGCAACAAATAAAATATTAATTATGCTAAAACAATTGTTAATAATAATGGATTTACTTATAAGACAAAGATATTATATCGCAATGGATTCTGTACAGCATTGCTATAATACTTCGAAATTAAATTTACCAAGTGCTATAGCTTCGCCTTTTGTTGTTACAATAACAATTTCTTGATTTAGTTCAATACCATCATCATACATTAGAATGCCTGGTAACATTATTTTGGCTCCATAACAAATTGCATTTACCTATTAATGTATTTTATACAATAACATTAAAATATTTGTATTGTTTTTTTTCTTTTGCTTTTCTTTTCTTTCTTTTTTTTTTTTTTTTTTTTTTTTTTTTTAGAAGTAATGAATACCTACAGCGCTGTCCTTGACAATTATCCTTTTATGATTCACAAGAAGTGCTTCCAATGGTTTTATTACTCTTCTTAAATAGGATTCATCTCCATGATTATCATATAACCATTGGGCATCAAGAATATCATGCATGGTAACCATATTATCTTTTTCAGATTGAATACCAGAACGACTTCTTCTTAAATCCTGCATTTGGCAACCAGTACCCAAGAAAAGCCCAAGATGAACGCATATAGTTCTGATATATGTACCAGCTTCACAACTAATATGAAATACTCCCATATTGCGTTCTTCATCATAATCTAAAAACTTGCTATCATAGACAGTTCTAACACGCAATTGTCGTTTAACTGCAGATATAAGAGGAGGCCTTTGGAACAATGCACCACGTAACTTCTCTAACGCTTGATGTACCTATAATGATATGTATATATTTTAATTAATATATTTATAAAGATTACATACATATATGAATTTTTATAAATAAATAGTAAATTTACCTTTTGAACACTTTCAGGTGCTGAATGGAGTTTAAATACTCCCACATACTCTTTTCCTGCAGACTGTTGGGACTTTGCTAGTCTTGTTGCTCTATCAATACACACAATCAAACAACCTGATACTTTAGGATCCAAGGTACCAGAATGACCAGTCTTTTCTACTTTCAAAATTCTTTTTATCCAAGCTACGACCTCATGTGACGATGGATTGCAAGGCTTATCAAGATTAATACAACCTGATTTTATATATTCAGATAACGAACGATTAAGTGGGGTAGAACCACTAGTTAAAGGAGTAAAATGTTTTGTTCTAGTTAACATTTTGTCAAAATTCTGTAATAAAAAAATGTTATCTACAATATGTTACAACATGTTATCAAGCAAGAAAGTGAATATATCCAGCAATAATATAAAATAACATTGTAAGTCAATTAACCGACAAGTTGAACACAAACCTTAAATAAAAGTGGCCAATCCTCACAATTTAATTTTACTTCTTCTGTGGACGGTTTCATTTCACATGCCATAGTAGCTTGGATCTCTCCAAGAGATTTTTTTTTATCTTTTTTCTTAATTTTCTCTGTAATGGAAATGCCGACTTTAACCTCTTATACAATTTCAATCCGTGTTCTTTACAAATTATAATTTTGTATATTGATGTTATTATAAATGATAAACGAAAGAAGTATATATAATAGTAACGATTTGATAACATATTTATCAATCTTTTTTAAAAAAGAAAACATAAACTAAATCAATTAAATGTCCGGAGAGCACGTGTTTACTGAAACGTGGGTATATAAAAGGCGCGAGAAGCTGTTATTTATTGAACAATATAATGTCCGAAGAATGACACGAATAATGTGAACAATCAATAAGGCCAGGTTAATTAAAATTCGAATTACAATTTAATTATAAAAATTACCGCTTTCTGCCATTTTTATATGGATAATAAAGTAAATTAGTGGATTAAAGAGGAACTGCAAACGACTCGCCGCATGCACGCAATCACATCGATGGACGCCACACGCACATGTCCGGAAAGTAAGCGATTAATATCGACATTATAAGGTCGACATATTATATATATCGATCGAATTCGATTTATATCGATACCCTATCATCATAATAAAAAATTTGAAAATATCGAACAAATTTGTACAATTATTAACTTAAAAAATCTTTAAAAATACACAATATTTTTATTTTTAAATAATACAAAAACAAAATGTCGAATTTTTGTCGTCTACCGCAATTTTTATTAGAAATTTGAATCAACTATATATGTATACCTGCTTTATTTATCACAGAGCACGCCACCGTCGATGTTATTCCATTTCCGCGGTAAACTGTTAAGAGTTAAAGTAAGTTGAAATAAATAAAATATCACAGATGCCGAATATCAATGCAACATGTTCGTACCGAACTTAGAAAAAGAATTTTACAATGTAATACAAAGAAATGTAAGTCGTAATGTTACTTTAGTATATATGTAAAAAATAATGAATTAGCTTTTCATTTTAGGTTAAATTATAATATTATTGTTCAGTTTATATTTTCGAATATTTAAACAAAAAAAAATATATATATGCATATTTAAGAAAATATGTCACTAGTAATGTTTAAGTAGAATGGAAGAGAAAAATATTTTGCTTAATTTCCTTAATATTATATAATATTAAGGTCAAAATGATTTTATAAAATAAGATGTTAATACATTACAATAAATCACTTATGTATTCTTCTTTTAATGCAGAGATGTTTATTATTAGTAAACTTTGACATAGATGCAATTTGTGCCTGTAGAATTTTACAACAATTATTTAAAAATGATAACATATTATATACGCTTGTACCTGTACAAGGCATACAAGATATGGTTCAGGCAATAGAAGAAAATTGTGAAGAGGTAAACATAATATTTTTATGTAATTTATTGACCTCTGAAAAACAAAATTCAATGTTTCTTATAGGTAAAAAATATTATTATGATAAATTGCGGTGGTACAATAGACCTAGTAGAACTCTTACAACCTCCAGAATCTATAACATTTTTTATAATTGACAGTCATAGACCATATGATTTGTGTAACATATATTCAGAATATCAAATACGTATTCTTGGAAAACCTGATACTGAGGATGACATTCCAGAATATAATGATGTGTTCAGGGATGATTCGGTAAATATCAAATGTAATTTATTTATTTTTTTAAACTTGATATAATAATATAATCATATCAATCATTTTTAGTCAGAAGATGAAGATGCTTCAAATGATAACTCTGATGATGATGATGATGAACCTAGAAAGACAAAAAGACGTAGATTAAATGAAGAAGATATAATAAAGAGACAAGAAAAAAGATTGTGGGCTGAAAATAGAGCAACAATTCTTTTTAATTATTCACAATATAGCTATTATGGAAAATCTGTATGTATTATATATAAGAATATACATAATATTGTTATAATATTTATTTTTGCAATGTCAATTTATAGAGTGCAGTACTTATTTTTGAAATGGCTTGGCATATGTCTAAAGATAATTTGGATATGCTATGGTGGGCTATTATTGGTTCAACAGAACAGGCCATTCTTAGCAAAGTGGAATCACAAACAAGTATACTAGAAGAAGGTACACTTCAAGCACATGTTTCAAGATTAACTCATAAACAGGGTATAAATACTGATAAACAACAAGAACAGAGTATAGTTAAAATAACTTACGATAAAGAGTATCCTTTTATGTTTATTATTTTAAGTTCAGTGAAATAATATACAGTAAGTATTTTTCTTATGGAATCTGTAGTCTTCGACTTGTACTTTATCGTCACTGGACTGTTGAAGCAAGCCTTAGACATTCAATGCCAACTGCAGTATCGCTACGACTTTGGTCTATTAGAGGGGAACAACGTTTGAAAGAACTTTTGGCAGAAATGGGATTACCATTAGCGCAATCACGACAACGTTTCACTGCTATGGATCTCACACTTAGACAGGAATTCAGACAAATGGTAGAAAAATTAGCTGGAAAATACAATGTTGATAGAATTATTGGTACTAGTTTCATATTACAATATGGTTATCGATTTAAATACTGTGCGTCCGATATAGTTTATGCAATGCTAGCTTTAATGGAATCTACTGTGAGTAATTATTGTTTTTGTATTTAGATTAAATTGAAAATTCAAGTATTTATTTTTATTCATTTTTTATAGACAAAAGAAAGATTACCACAGCACTGTTTCTTGGATGCATTGGATTGTTTATCACGCACAAAAAAGGAACTTTTAGAAAATGGTATAGAGAAAGCAAAATTTATGCTTAGCAACATTTTTAAGACTGCACAAGCTATATTAGAAATGAAGCAAATTATAAATACTGGTTCATTTCTTTATATTGTTGTTCCTGATGGTACTTTAGATAGTCGTTTATTTGCTCATCCTCATCCATTAATCATGCTAGCTCAATTCATTTTGAAAGCACACGTACATTCATCTAAAAGTAGACGTGCACGTGAATGGCCTTTAGTTGCAACAGCTTCATTCAGTCCTGAAGAGGGTACATGTCTGATCATTGGCATTCCACCAATATGTGAAGATCAGCCACGCAGGTACTAAACATATTTTCTATAATTTTTATTATTATTGATTGGAATGTAAGTACAATATTTTATTTATTGTAGTCTATTTGGAAAAGCATTTGAACAAGCAGCTAAAAATACGGGCTCGTATATCAATGCAGATTACTTTGATACAACAAGTAAGATCTATTTGATTAACATATATGCATTATTGCTCCATAATATTTTATATCATTTTGATTTTGTTTTTGCAGTAGTAAGACTGAAGGTCGAAGAGAGACCAAAATTTTTTGATGCTCTGGCAGCACTTCTTACTTGAAAATAAGAAAAAAGTAATTGTTAATGTGTTATAAATCATGCGAATTTTAAAAAATATGACTATAAGATGCATTTAGTTTAATTTATCTACTTTATGTAACACTACGGCATAATATTATTTTAACATTAAGAACATAAATAACTTTAAGATATTGTAATATATAATATGTACATTTGTACAGTTGTAAATCATGAAGAGGACACATGTGTTTAGTGTGATTAGTATGAATGTGAACGAAGTGTATTTGTAGATCAAAAATTTTTATTGACTTAACATATGAAAACACAATATTATTGAGGTTGGAATTAGATTTTGTATGTTTATACAACATTATTTTTTTTTTTTTTTTAATATTATTGTAAAAGTAAAAATTAAAAAAGAAGATAGCATCGTAGATATTTATATTTATATGGAAAAACGAATAAGGTGAGTAATTAAAATACGTCTGTGTCTAACATCAATTTATTATTAACAAAAAACAATAGATAATAAAAGCTTGAACATATAAAATAATGCTTATGTTTTCTTCATAAGTATCAAAACTGAATTATTATAGAATGTTTTGAAAGTCTACAAATGTATGCCTATTTGGCGTTTATTAAGTAATGCATATTGTTATATATTAACGTATCCCATGTGCGCGTGTGCACTTAAAAATACAATTCGCCTGTTTTATTTTTGGCTATTATACAATACATAGTCTTTTGGTTATTTTCATATAATTATAAGTGTGTGATTACAAACACAATTTTCACGCAAGGTCTTTCTTATGAAACGAGCTACTGCTACAGTATCACAGAGATGGATATAAACAGTGAAAAAGGGAAGAGAAAGATTTCCATTATGGTTATATAATAATTGAACGTTCGTAGACTCGCGTGCTCGTTCATATATAAACAAATTTTATCAAATTGAAAATTTTACATATATCAAAAATCAATTATAATGAACACACTGAAAGTTTATCTTGGAAAATATAAAAAAAAAAAAAAAAATAAAATAAAATATATATTTCTACAACTTATTATGACTTTAATCACTGAAATATTATAATTATGATATATAGCTGGCACAAGTAAATACGAAGAACATATAACAAGACATATATGTAATATATCTTGGATAAGCATGCATATTCTTGTAAGAATCTTTACATGTAAGGTATTAGAAAAATGATACTGGCGTAAGTGTTGTTTGATATCATACACGAGTCGAATAATATTCGTTATTTTGTTTATTTTTTTTTCCCCATAAATCATCGTGTATAATTTTGATACAAGACAATAATTTGCTCCAGTTCAAGTATATAAATGGAGTTCTTTACATTTTTTTTAGGCACAAATAGGTAAAAGAGTCTGTTAAATGGGAATACTTTAGACTTATTATTTCACAAAGTGTATGTGCGTTTGTTTGCGCGCAGTTTTTGAAATTGATGCGATAAACGAGTGACTAGAACTTGTGCCAGCTTCGAATCCAAATTCGATATTATTAAGCTACGAGCTTATTGCTTGGTTGGTAACCACATCGTTAATTAGAGACACTTTGACACCATTCACATTTTGGAATCAGTTTGAAGTTCGTTTTTTCAGGCTGTGACATTATCATTTTTGGGAGCCTTGTGTACCGCCACTATCTTATTTTTTGGTAGTTTATCACTGCGAAATCCATCGACGAATTGTTGTACAGAATCTACCGTAATTTCAGCACCGTCCTCCATTACCACATAAACTCCTCGTGGTATATCGATGGCCGTCAGAAGAGGTACTGCATCGTCCAAACCAACGAATTCACGAAGAATATCCGACGTTTCGCACTGTAGAATAAATCAAATAAGTAGAATTAGACGTATTAATCATATGTAAAACTCGATCACGTGATCCTTACGTCTAGGGCTATATAAAATTGTAATATTCCATCGGGATCGTCATAATTGGGATCATAATCTGGACGATCTCTTCTATAGGCCTCAGCGGCAGGTAATAAAACACTTTCTGCGAATTGTATTTCGCAATCATCGCCCTCTGCAAATAAAACATACAATATTTAATTTGTCATATATCCTGTTATGTTTAGACACATCGTCATTTTATATTTATATTTCATATTCGCTTACCAACGAAGAGTATGATCGCCGGTGCATCGTGCAACGAGGTCGCATATTTTTCCGTTAGAATATTGACCAATCGACTGGTCCACGGAAAGTTCTGCGATACGAAATTAAACGGGAAAAAAAAAAAGAAGATCTATAGAATCATACGTTAAAATACAACGAATTATCCGAAGAAAATCAAGATTTATATAGATTTTTACCAATCCTTCAGGATCTTCGAGTAATTCGGCTCTACCATCGAGAGTGATGATATTATCCCGTGGATCAAGAATAACCAAGGTTGGTATTGCTTGAACATCTAAAGCTCTAGCCAATTTTCGACGTCTTTCCTCCTGACTAAATGGTATCCTAAGCCAGGGCATTGTCTCTGTATAAGCATTGTAGGACTCCTCGCTCCTGCAATGAAGAACAAGATGAGCAATCATTTCAAATCCACGAAGAAAAATTGATAATCGCAGGAAGGCAGGGATCTCAGGAAGATGATTTTACCTATCGGAACTCACGAAAATTACTTCGAAATCGTGTCCTCTCTCTCGGATTCGCTGATAAGTATCCACGAGTTGCGGTGTAAATGCTTTACAAGGTGGACACTGTAAACGTAGATAAAAAGAATTGTATACATACGTATGTATCTCGTTCATATATGCTTCCTTTCTTTTATTTATTTATTTTTTTTTTTCTAAAAATAACGATCACCGATCATTATCGTTCGATGATCTTGACGATTATTAAAAACTTTTTAGACATGACTGTTACGTTTTATGATAATTAACTTTACGTAGTAATTAGACTCGGTTCATATATCTACGATGGGAATACAAATACACGAGACAAATAATTTCAATTTGAATTCACAATATCTTTCTAACGATAATTGTGTATCTTTTTTGTTACTCACCCAATGTGCACTGAAGTAAACACCTTTGAAACAATGTCGCAGTTCCTCGTGTAACATTGGTTCGTTGCTGTCGCGAGCACCACAAGACCGCAAAGGCCCATCTTCCAGGGCAGCTTTTGGATGCGGTGGTTTCCAAGGGAATTCGGCGCCAGTAGGATCGGCAATGGTTCGTTCGACGCCACCCCTCGTTACGACCGAACCATTTGAACCCTCGAGTAGAATCAACGTGGGCACTCCTGCCTTTATCCGATACCTTCTCGTCAGCCTGGTCTAGAAGAAACATTGCTGATCATTCATCTCGCACGAGTCTCCTTCTTCTTCGTTATAGTCTCAATGCTTTTCCATTAAACGATACGATCAACGTCTTCTCCCTTTATTTGTTTTTTTTTTTTTTTTATATATATATATATATTTGATGTAATGATAATAATCATCATTATCGATCATCGATGAAACGATCAAATTGAAAAGATTAACGAGATGCACACGTTTAGATAGAATGGCATACTGGGACACTTAAAGTTCTTTAAAATCGGTCTATTCACTACTACGACGTTTTTTTTTTTTTTTTATTCCGAAGAGCAATAGCAATTTAATAAGGGCGAATTGATAAATTTAGAAAATTGACCGAAGAAAAATAATGACCGTACGGATGCCTTACGGAAGTCTCGAAGATGCATGACACGAGAGATGCATCCGACGAAACACGAGATTGTTGCGTTCAACGTGTTGTCCTAATTCTCTCTCCTTCCCCTGTCTGTCCGTCAGTTTCTCTCTCTCTCTCTCTCTCTCTCTCTCTCTCTCTCTCTCTCTCTCTCTCTCTCTCTCTCTCTCTCTTATATCATACTGCTTAGGTAAAAAGGAGGAAGAGTTGAAGAAGATGTAGAGATACGTTGAGATTCATCGACTGTGCAAGGCTCATTACGAACGAGCAGCGAACAATGCACAAATCATAAGAGAAAGGAAAAAAAAGGATGGAGAAGACAGAGAGAGAGAGAGAGGGAGAGAGAGAGAGAGAAAGAGAGAGAGAGAGAGAGTTAGGGGATATGTTCGACTTTGTCTCATCCGTTGTCTTAAAAAAAAAAAAAAAAAAAAAAAAAAAAGAAAGAAAGAAAAACGTAACAACCCCGAATGTACGTAGAGTAAAGGATGGCAACGAGTGTAAAAAAGAGGGTGCGGTGTCTGCCGACAATGAGTACTGTCTCTTCTGTCAGCTCGTATGATTACAGCCAGGATGAGAAGAAAAAGGAAAGGGCTCTTCTACGATGCTAGCGACGAATAAAATGCCAAAGGGTCTACGCGCGCGCTTCGAGAAGATAACAGTGCAGTAGTAACAGCAGCAGCAGCAACAGCAACAGCAACAGCAGCAGCGACAACAGTATTAGTATTAGTATTAATAGTAGTAGTGGTAGTAACGGAATAGAGCTTCGTAGACGCGATTCAATCTGCAATATTAACAAGTTAAAGTACAGGCAAATCGATCGGAAGTCACGTTTAATATTAACCGGCAGACTTCCTTAAGGAATTGATCCGTAGTTTCGTATAAGACTTCTCATTGAGAAGGACATCAAAATTTTGTTTGATGGAACGGCGACTTTAAATCCGATCTTTACGAGAACATTATGCATTGAAAAGAAAAAAAAAAAAAAAAAAAAAAAAAAAAAAAAAAAAAAAAAAAAAGAAAAAGAAAAAACGAAAGATAGAAACAAACCGTCAAGAAAAAGGGAATGTAATCTCGGAGTATTCTCTATAAAAAATTTTTCTAATTTAATCTACGGACAAAAGATTTTGGTGCTTCGCTGTTGCTGATCAGTATGATATAAACATTAAATATGACAGAGAGAGAGAGAGAGAGAGAGAGAGTCACGAGGGAGTATCATCAGCGTCTCAGGGATCACTCTTACAACTATCGTCCTCTGGGATCTCTTCTTCCCTTTACGCTCTTTCGCGTACTTGGAAGGATATGCGAAATTTCCTAGGGCGATATGGGTGCAAGGAGAAGGGTGTGTGTGAGAGAGAGAGAGAGAGAGAGAGAGAGAGAGAGAGAGAGAGAGAACCGATATAAGGCGGCAAGAGGGTGAACTCGAGGCACCAAACGTGCGACGGCGTACGTTATCGCGACCCTCTCGTTCTCTTTCTCTCTCTTTCTGTCCCTCCAACACACTCACACCGCGAAGGCATTACTTTTCTCTCCCCGCGTATATTTCCATAGCTGCTACTGCTACTGCTGCTGCTCTACTCCGTTTGTCCGTACCGGAGTATATACGTGTACGAGTTGGTTTGCCGCCTCCGTCTCGGCCGGTCGATAACGTGTACGTCCTCCCTTGCTGTTGCTGCCGCGAGCTCGACGGTGCTATCGTTATTTCCCCCGACAGTGTGGATGTCCCCTACCACGTTCTCTCCTCGCTCACCCCTTCTCTTCTTCTCACCCTTTCTACCCCTCCAATTTTCTCTCTCTCTCTCTCTCTCTCTCTCTCTCTCTCTCTCTCTTTCTTTCACTCCAACACTCACGCGCCAAATAACTTCTCTCTCCTTCCCTCCCTCTCTTTCTCTCTTTTTCTCGTGCCATTTGTCACATCGCGACATCAGCAAGACAGAGAGAGAGAGAGAGAGAGAGATAGAGAGATAGAGAGAGAGAGAGAGAGAGAGAGAGAAACATAGTTAGAAGGGTGGGAATCGGATCACTGTTGACTCGTTCACGCTCGTTCAAACGTCTCCTCCGTGTATACACGAATCGTGGTCGACCAACGATGACGACGACAACGACGACAACGACGACGACGACGACGCTACGACGACAACGAAAACACAACGACACCGACGACGGCGACTATGGCGATGACGACGACGTCTCCGATGGACGACGTGGGCGGGGAAAGATCTAAACGACCGAACGATGCTCCTTTGATCGAGCTCCTCTTCGCTTTCTTCTCTGTCATTCTACCATCTTTCCTCGGACGGACATTCGACGTAATTCCAGCTGCAATCGACTCTCTCTCTCTCTCTCTCTCTCTCTCTCTCTTGCTCTATCTATCTATCTATCCCTTTGTCTGTCTTTCTCATCCTCTTCTTCTATTTCGATCGATAGCGATTATGAAAGTCGCGTTTAGCCGATGAGAGAACGGGATAAAGGGAACCTACGTGAAAAGGCATTCTCAATGAACGTATTCCTCCGGTAATGTTTAGTATAATGTTTGTGTACGTTGTATAGTCGATACTATAACAATGACTCTATTATGGGCCTCCAAATATTCTCTCTCTCCTATTTTATATATATATATTTTTTTTTCATTCTCTAATTATATGTGATGAATATTCTAACGAAATTTTATTCCTCGCGCATTACGCATCGTCAAAGTAACTTTGTTACATTGGATCTCGATTCTTTCTTTTTTTTTTTTTTTAAGCAATAAATGTAATAACTAGAAAAGGAAAAGAAAAGGAAAAGAAAATAAGAAAAAGAAACCAAAGGAAGGAGAGGTAAGACATTTGAAAAAAAAAAAAAAAAAAAAGGAATTACTTTGATAAGACATTCCCACTAAGTAACATTATTGATATATACGCGCGTCGGGCCCGAAAACGGTGTACTCCTCCTTTAGAAGTTCTTGCGCTTCGTGGCTTACGGGAAGGGGAGGAGGGAGGTGGTCTCTCTCTCTCTCTCTCTCTCTCTCTCTCTTTCTCTCTCTTGCTTTGCGATCTAGCGATCTCGCGCGTACTCCACTTTTCCTTTGGCCACCAAAGCCGAGTAGGTCGCGTGTAATCTAGACGGAAACGTCGGTCTGAAAGAAGGGGATGGGAGTGATGGTGGCAAAAGGGGTTGCAAAGAGGGAGTGAGAAACAGAGAAAGAGAGAAAATGCATCGCTGGTAAAAAACACAGAACCTGTGTGTGGGCACTACCTCAAAGTCTATCTAAATCCAAACGGTCCTTTATCTTTTCTTTTTTTTTCCCCCTCAAGGCTTCAGTCGTTTACGTGGTAAAGAACCTGCACATACCGCCATTTCTCTCTCTCTCTCTCTCTCTCTCTCTCTCTCTCTCTCTATTTCTCTACATCTCGATTTCTTTCTTTATCTCGGCGGGCGAATGAGAAAGCTATTTGCGGAAGATATGGGTCGGCTACCCCGAATGGGAAAGACTGCCGTTGGCTGTTGCTGACTGCTGCTGTTGCTGCTGTTGCTGCTGCTACTGCTGCTGCTATTACTACTACTACTACTACTACTACTGCTGCTGCTGCTGCTACTGCTGCTACTGGTGCTGGCTGACTCTTTTTCTCAACGTTGATGCAAAGTAAACGTATATACATACATATGTACCAATGTATGTATGCATGTATGCATGTATGTATATATGTATATATGCATGCATACATAGATATTCTACCGGAACGTTTTACAGGGCCAAGAAGACTACGAGCCTAAGCAATGCGTGGGCTTATTACGTCGTTGAAGAAGCGAACGTCGTGCTAGGTGGCCCTACGACATTGCAAGCTAGTACTTGATAGGGAGACTTGGATAAGCAGAGGAGGAAACGAGGGAGAAAACTAATCGACGAGGACGCCCATATGAGATAAATTAAACCGTATCTCGCCTTACGTTTTCCGTTTTCGTTTTCGATTATGTCGTCCGTAAAAAAAAGAAAAAAAAAAAAAAAGAAAGAAAGAAGGAAAAGAAAAACCGGCGATGGCGAATGCGATTAGATTCGTTGACAAAAAAATTCCCAAAGTTTCCTTCGTATTTGAAAGCTATCGAGATCGATGGTGGTCCATCGGTGAACGTTATATAGAATTTGATCGATTTTATTTATAATACCTTTCAGAAAACTCCTTGCTTATCCTTGAAAGATCGCGAGCGTGAATCCTAATAAGATATAAACATAAATACCGATGAATAAACTAAACAACGAAATAGGGACAAAGTTCGTGAGATTGTCGTAAAGATATTTTCTCCTCTCGAATCCTCTCTATGTTTCGATTATTATTATTATTATTTTTTCTTCTCATTTTCTTTTTTTTTTTTTTTTTTTTTTCATTGCCCAGATAGAAAGAGTGTACAAAGAAGAACACTCATTTCTATAATGAGAAAGAAAAAAAGAAAGGAGACGTGGTCTCTCTCTCTCTCTCTCTCTCTCGCTTTCGTCCTCTTTTCGTTTCAATCGTCGAATCGCATCGCTTCGACTGATATCACCGGACGACGACGACGACGACGACGACGAGATATGCCTGTTGGCTTTATTTCTCGGTCTAATAATTTGAAATGGAGGAAAAAAGTAGCGGAGTGGAGGAGACTACTTGACATTAATTGCGCGCGAACCATTACCGTTAACTTTCTTCGCGTTTTCGATCGAAGAAGCAGCATACATATGCATCGAGGTGAACCAATAGCCAGGCCTCGAGTGCTGCTTCATCAAACGATTTTTCCCAAAGGAAAAATTGTCTGGGATGATGAAGACTAACCAAAGAAGAAAGGAGGAAAAAAGGGAAAGGGATAAATCGTTTTTCTTTTTCTTTGCCTCTTCTTAGAAGGAATATGTTTTTTCACAAAAAGGAAAGTGGAAGGATTCTCTGGCATTTCGTTCTTGAGTTTCGTGAAAGGTAGAAATAAAGAGAGAGAGAGAGAGAAAGGTCGGCCTTTTTAGCAACCCTTCGACGATGATTTCGCGTGTGGCGTTCGTTGGGGAGACTTAATAAAACCGCTCCGAAAATACCCGTATCCTGTAGGCGGTTTCGCGGCAAGCGTGCGAGGAAAGTGAAAGAAAAAAAAAAGAGAGAGAGAGAGAGAGAAAAAGAAAAAAATATGACTACTCGTATATACCTTGGCGTGCCACGCACGAACGTTCTCGCGCTCGATCGTAACGTTCTTTTTCGGTGGTACATGTTTTTTGAGCAATCCCAGAAAGATGAAAAGTCGACGACAATCTTTCAAAATTTCGACGATACAAGGGAAAATTTTGATTTATTGTGAGATATTGTTTAAACGAACACATCGTACTTTTATTCTTCCCTTGCATTTCTTCCTATCTTTTAGATCTCAGGGCGTTTTAAAAATTATTTAAGGTAGAAGCGAGGAAAAATTAAACACAAAAAAATAAAAACTCTACTCACTTTCCTCTCGTAATCCCGATTAGGTACGGCCAACCACGGTAAATCCGTAACATGATTACGAAAGCTCTCCTCGAAGTCGAGAACGTCAGCCACGTTACTCCAAAGCACCACGTGTACGACCTCGAACTTTTTCCTCCTTTCCCTTCCCTTGTTCGTGTTCTCGGTCGACACACCGGCGGCAGAGGTGGCATCCGTTCCCGCGTGCACCGCGTTGACACTCGCATAAAGTTCGACCAGCTGACGCGTAAAATCGTCGCAGGTTGCACCGGGATTGATAAAACTGAAGTACACACCGATAACATCGCACGCGGTACCGCCGTCTTCATCGATGAGGGAACCGCTTGCGTCACATGGTTTCGTGTCCTGCGAATTAATCTGATTACAACGGGCCAGTTGCTTGCCAAACAATCTATGTTGCCAACATATTGGCCGGCCGTTATTAATCGACTTTTTTGCTAAGTCCGATGACGCCGAAGACGGCTCGCTCGACATAAGCTGATCGCCAACGCACGCGGCCGCCATACCGCGCGCCTCTTACGATCCACGAACTATTCATTCACCCGGCGACTAAGCGCCGAAAGATTCCAAGATTTCAAGACCACCCGTAAATTAATTCCTCGGATAATGTCGACAAAAATCGACTAAAACATCTTCCATAGAACAAACGCGGAACGCTGCGGAACGCCGACTGATTCACGTTTCGTTGACTCGCGTTCGGCTCGGCGCGCTCTCCGACCGAACCCGAGATCGCCCGAACAACGCCAAATTTACCGCCCAATGCTCTTCGCCGCGACTCGGCGAAATTCGGCGTACATAGTAGACATTCTCGTCGCTATGCGTCGCTGTAACCCGGCGTCTCTGACCGACACTGATGGCTGATATGCATTATTTTAAACAATTATATATATTTTTTAATTGTCCGATAATCGCTTTAGTTTGTTTTTATCAATTATAACATACTTATATCTACATAGGTGATCTTTATCACACGTACAAGTAGATTGGAGACAAAATTAAAACATTATAAGAGAATATTAAATCATCTGGGAATTCTAGTTATATAAGTGAACTTTCACTAAAAGAAGTTAGAATAGGTAAAACGATAATATATATGTCTATTACCGTTCATATATATATATATATATATATATGTGTGTGTGTGTGTGTATGTATGTATAATATGTGTATATGATATGTATTTTACAACACTGTGATCTTATATTCTCTGTTTCTAGTAAAAAAATTAAATGTTTCATATGCCGTATATAATGATCAATAAATAACAATGCGACTTCGTAATATAAAAGATATGTAGTTATATTGAAGTTAAAGTTATGCAATCGTAATCGCACGTAAAGGAGGTTTTGCATTAGTAGGGGTAATATGCAATGCGTTTTCGCATAACTAAGTCCAATCGTATGTTTGTAGCTAAGCTATAACGTCAAGTGATCAATGGAACATCGCACATCGCGCTCGCGCCGTTGTACGTTCTGTGCTCGATTAGATTTACTTCGTTATTCTTCCGAATGTGTATTGATACGTTAATGAAAAAATATTACAATTAATGAAGTATAGTACAAGAATAAATAGAAAATGACGTGTTTCATTGTCTTTTTGTCTATTCTCGTGTTTTAATATCGATTTTATGGTATAATTAATTTGTGTAATGGACCTGCCTGTCATATAGACACAATCATTTAAACGAGAGGTAAGCTCTAACAATTTACGTAATAAATATAAGATCGTTACTTTCAATGCATGTCGTTGTAATATAATGTAATACGAATGATGTATATAACAAATATTTAATCAATCAATATTCTCAATTAAGTTTTCCCTCTGCACCTCAATTTTAATTAATCAACTTTCTATATTTCTAGTAATCGGAATTCTTATAGATTATGACCTTAACAAATATTAAAGATCGTGTTTGTAATGAATTATTGAAAAATATTTTACATCTTTCTAAATATGATTTTGTGTGCGTGAATACTTTATAGTAGTTTTACTTCTGCATATTTGCATTAGATATCAAATATTTATAAAAAAAAACCTTTGATTTAATATTTATTATTTAGTCACTTTAATATTTATTTTATGTAAAATATAACAATACGTGTAATACATGTGTATATATATTTATTAAGTAATATTTTCAGCTTGTATTATAGATTAATCATGAGTTCGCAACCAATAGTGGTACCTGGTGGAGATCACCGAATACAATCAGATGCTCATTCTGTACCTGCTGGATGTACTTCTGATACATTTAAGACTATGACACCGCCTAATGTTAGTCGGTCTCTCAGCAACCGTAAGTGTTAATTTTTTATATTAATAAAATTTATTTCAAGGTAGAAAGTAATCATTCTAAACCAAAATATATAAAATATGTTACTAAACAATAGATATATTAAAGATGATCTCTTAGGCTTAAGATCATGTTAACAATAATATCGTATTAATATTATTGTAAATATAGTATTAAATCCTGAACAATAGTTTTGAATATATCTGTTATTGTAATATTTGTGTATATTTGAAAAGTACAAAACAGTTGCACGTTCTGTATGTAATATTTCTTATCTATGATGTTTTTCATCTTTCATTGACATTTGATCCCTCTTTAAGTAATAACATACATTTGAATTATGCATGTTCATGTCGAGAGATTCTAGACATCATTGGTCTGTTTTACAAGTTAGATTATGTAATATTTTTTATTAGTCATCTAAAGAATCTAGATGTTGATCATTTGAACAATCCAAATTATTTAATTTACCTAATGTATTATATAAAATTAATTTCATTTATAAATTAATAGTTCTTTTTTTCTAACATTATTTTTGAAGACTATATATAACAAATATAGGCACACTTTTATTTTATATCTTTCTTGGATTCTTTTTATGTTCTACCACATTAAAAATGTCTATCATTTATTTATTACAAGGACATACTATCAATGTTAGAATTATAGAGTGGGCATAGTAGTAGTTATTGGCAAAACTTTTGTTGTAATATACCCTTGACATTACAAATGTCTGTCTAAGTAGGTTTCTTCGTGAGTACAAATGAAATATTTACTGTAGTTAATCAGAACATTGCAAGATCGAAATTAATAAGAAATTGTTCAAAATAAATAATATTTTAATATAATTACATTTCTGTAAAAATATTTACTAGATATCATATTATTACCATCATATTAGCTCAATTATTATTATCTTCATCAAAATTATTCATATCTGATAATATAGAACTAAATATTAATACTGTATTTTTGCTGATCAAGAAAAAAAACTATATTATTTTGTATTATATATAATTCTTATAATACATACTAGTTGCTCAAATATTTATTATTATTGTAATTTAAGTTTTATGTAACCATGAAAAAATTACAAATTTAACACAAGATATTTTATTTCACTTTGAACATTATAGGTGTAGTTTCTGTCTTTACGAATTAATTCATTCCTATTCCGCTTTTATAAAGTAGAAATTCGTAAAGTAAGAATTACATGTATATTGTTATTTGTGTGTATATGATTTATATACATTGATTGTAATCTATTATATTATATAAAATAGTAATTATAGAAAGTATTGTTACATTTTTATAGACTTCTATCTTGCATATTTTTAACTATTTCATCTTCCTTATATGAGAATGGCAGTTGTCTTTTTAAATCAGAAATAGAAATGCTGGGTATTTGGCTTTTAAAATAATTTGCATGGTATTTTATGCATGTGCATTTCGATATTTGATAGCTTGTCAAAAAGTATAATATTTATTAATGTTAGACTTAAAAAGTGTATTATAAATAACTATATGTTGTTACAATTATTGCTTATGGATGAAATAAGTAATGTAATTAGTATTAGTTTTGTATTTCTAGAACTAACATAACTATATTTATGTAGTTTCAAAAGATTAAAAGTAAAATATACCATTTTTATCAAATCAATTATAAAGTTTTGTAAAATTTACATACATTAATAAATTATATTTATAACATAAAATTTGTATTTGTAAAATGGTATAAAATTATTAATGCATACTGATTATAAATGAAAGAACCTAAATATATAGAACCAGTGGATCAACAACTTCGACCAAGCAGTGTCCAAGTACAACCAATGCCCTTAACAAAACTTCCATCAACTGAATCACTTACAACAAGTGTAACTATTACAACTGGCCCAGTTCCTGTATCTCCAGGTATAACTATACAGATATTTTGTAGATATTAAAATATCATACTCTTCAATAATTCAGCATTTATAAAATGCTTTTTAATCTCTTATTTAATATTAACCTATTTAGTTCTTTTAGTACGGTTAATTAGATATTTTAGTTAACATATGGCTTATATAAAATAAGCATGTGTCTTATGTAACATTTTAATTAATCAAGATATGTGCTTACATATATAAATATATATATTTTTTATTACGTGTGTGTGTGTGTGTGTATATATATATATAAGTATATATATATATATATATATATATATATATATATATATATATATATATACACATACACTTATATTTATGTATGAAAAATGCATTGCTATACTTAAAGAAATATTTACATGTTTGTTTTTATGTTCACACTTTTTTGCTTGATTAAAAATATAAGTTACAAATATCAAGCATGTATTGAAATGCTGGATTTTTAATGCTTATTACAAAATATTTTTTTCTTCTATCTATTTAAGCAATTAATAGGCAACTAATAGACTATTAAAGATAATTAATATTTTATACTTAATTCTTATTTCATGGACACAATATTACTTTAAGCATATGCGATGTACAATATTATTTTTATACTAATAAACGTGTCTTACAATTGAAATGTTACATTTGAAAATATCTTAAAATAACATATAATGTGTGGGTGTGTGTAAGATTTTAGAATTATATATTCATATAAAAAATATAAATAATCAATATTATATAAAGTTATGTAAATTATTAAGAAGACATTCTTATAAAATATCAACAACATGATTATTACAGTAAAAGAATTTATACAGTAATTTTTGTAATAAATTTGAAATATGAATTAAATTATGAAATTCAATCATCTTTTTACTGCAATATTAATGTTTTTACTCTCATGTGTTAATGTCTTCTATCATACTAAATATTACAAGATGTACAAAAAGGTGTTTTGCACTCTATGAATATTATTTATATATTATATATTACATTAAGTTAGATAACAAAAATGTAATCAATGTACCTTAAATCATATGTAATCAATTTGATGTAAAAAGTGTGTCTATAAGTGATTTCATCACAACTACTTTGTTTATCAATTAAAACTTTCTTATTTTGTGTATATAGAGACTATAAATTTATGTATATATATATAAATTTATAGTCTATATATGTATATGTGCGTGTGTGAGATATACATTTATATCAATGGAAAGTGTAGATTTTTATATAATATGAAAATATTCGCCTCTTTTTTATTACACACAAGCATTGTGTTAATATATTAATGAAAATAATTGATACATAACTCATTTAAGTAAACTTTTAAAAATTAGTACTAATACTTATACTAGATTATATTGTACAAATCACTAGTTAATTTTTTTTTTTTAACAAAATTATTGAAATTAAAATCAGAGTAGATTGTGATATACGATATGTAATCTGTTTTAGGTTTATCTATGACGGGAGAGAGCAGTCAAAAAACAGATAATGCATCAGATAAGGTATATATTAATTTTTATGTTTGAGATATTTATCACAATAATGAATAAACAATTATGCTAATTTCATTTATGTATATTGCTTTTAGTCAATGGATTCCTGCAAATTGACACGGAAAGAATCTTATAAAGCACAGAGAAAAAATTATCGAATGGAAAAGAAGCGAGTTGCAAATGAACTTCTTAGTTCATTTAAAGATCCAACTGTTATTGTAATGAGTGATTGGCTTAAAGTTAGAGGAACGTTGAAAAGCTGGACAAAGTTATGGTGTATTCTTAAACCTGGCTTGTTATTACTATATAAAAGTCCAAAAATAAAAGTAAACACTATTTCTTTTCATTTTGCTTCTTTATAGTATAAATGTTGAAATATAAATTAAGAAAACTGCAAAATCACATGGTATTATAAAAATATAAATATTGCAGAGTAATCATTGGGTGGGAACTGTTTTGCTAAATACATGTCAAGTGATAGAAAGACCTAGTAAAAAGGATGGATTCTGTTTTAAACTTTTTCATCCTTTAGAACAATCTATTTGGGCTCCTCGAGGACCAGAAAATGAAGCAATTGGTAAATGAGTATATTGTAACTTTCAAATTAATTTTACTTCCGATATAATATTGATAATGAAGACTGAAATTATTCTTTCTTTTTTTTTAGGAGCTGTGGTACAACCTTTACCAACTTCTTACTTAATCTTCAGAGCACCATCACAAGCTGCTGGTAAATGCTGGTTGGATGCACTTGAACTTTCTTTAAGATGCTCTTCACTAATTGTACGTTCAACTAGTGCATTGCCGCGTTCTTTACATCATGATGCAACAACTACTCATGAAACTCAATGGAGCGAAGCAGATTATGAAAAACATTTTGATGAACATGGTAAGTGTTGTTATTGATTAATTCTATGCATGTTTATATATATATCGTGATTATAAAAAGTGAATTATTGTGAATGATAAGCGTATTTTATGTGTGTAAATAAAAAAAAATTACGTTTGGAATATTTTATATAATAATACACGCAAATAATAATAACAGATACCCTCTGAGAAGATAAATAAAATCCTTTTAATAATTGCTATAAATAATTATTTATTCTTTTATAAATAATTTTTACAGAATTTTCTATCTAGATAAATTATTTTTAATTTTTAATGTCACGAATATTATTCATTTTAATTATTTAATTCGTATAACATTTCACTTGATATTATTAAACGAAATATAAATGCAAAAATGTTAAAAATTGTGAAATATGCAACATAAATCAAAATATTATTATATTACGAATTAAATTATATTTCATTGATAAAACATTGATTTTTCTATTTGTACTCAAAATTATAACTACAAGATACAAATTACAAGCTTAATTTAATAATAACAAGCTTTTAATGATCGGATTTCAACTTTACTAATACAGTTAAATTATTATCCTTTCCTATTTTTCATTACCTTAAAACAAATTGAAAACACTTGCTTTGTAATCCAGTAGTATCTTTAAGCCAATATGCACCTAAATCACCCACAACACCTCAAAGGCGCTTATTGTCATGTCCACAGCCAATCTCACCTGCTATAGCGTGTCATCCTAAAAGTGTTTGTCCTTCACCAACTCCAATGTTTCAACAACTTTACCATGCAGTTGCATACTGGGAAAAACAGTTTCGCGATAAATCTCCTACACCTACTACAGATCCAGAGATTATTGTGTCTTCAGTTTCTATCGATGAACCAGATGGTGGGGGTACTCATCCTAGCATGTCTGGTTTCTCATCTTCTGCTTCTGCACCTGCTCCATCAATTTCCTCTGCTCGTCGCATGACTGTTCCTTCTGTACATGTCCTAGAATACAAGACCCATGAGGTAGTAACGCTAGAACCTGTATACGCCTCACATACAGACCTGGATGATATCAGCCAACCAGAAAATGGAGTCGCAGCCGATGCCGAAATCAGTGCTTCGGATAGTGAATCTGAGGGTTCTGCAAAAGAAGATCCAATGGTGGACACAATTAATGAAACTCCATACGTATCTAATGAAAGTGAAGTTCTTGGATCAGTAAGTGTTTAAGTATCTATTTTTGATACTTTAGCATTAAAATAATCGATTTATCTCACTTTTACTTAAATTATCTCAGGCTGGAGAAGTAGTAACAGTATTGCAGGAAGAACAAAAATCATTAATATGGTTTTTAATGAAACAAGCACGACCTGGAATGGATCTATCTAAAGTAGTATTACCTACTTTTATATTAGAACCTCGATCTTTCTTAGAGAAATTAGCTGACTCTTATTATCACGCTGATCTTTTATCGGAGTAAGCATAACTTCAAAAAAAAAAAAAAAAGAAAGAAAAAGAAAAAAGAACAACTAAATATTATCATTTATTATATTTGTCACATAATATACATTTATTTTTATAGAGCAGTAATAGAAGATGATGCATTTACACGTATGAAAGCAGTTGTAAAATGGTATTTATCTGGTTTTTATAAAAAACCTCAAGGCCTGAAGAAACCATATAATCCACTTTTAGGTGAAACATTTCGTTGTTATTGGCAACATCCTAATGGTTCAAGAACATTCTACTTAGCAGAACAAGTAATAAACATTAGTTTTTGTAACTTTTCACGATTCTATTAGTGCAATCTATTATTGTTTTAAGCAGTGCAATCTATTGCTGGTTCAACGTAACGTAAGTCCAATATTTATATACAATTCATTAAAATCTTTTTGTAGTTGTCTCATCATCCGCCTATATCAGGATTTTATGTAACAAATCGTCAAGATGGATATACGATCAGTGCTACAATTATTGCCAAATCTAAATTTTATGGTAATTATTTTTTCAATAGAAAGTTTAAAATTAAAAAAAAAAAAAAGATATAATTATTATTAATATCGTACACTTTGTAATATTTCAGGTAATTCAACATCAGCAATTTTAGATGGTGTTGCAATATTAACAATGTTACCCAGAGGTGAAGATTATACAATGACAATTCCTTATGCACATTGTAAGGGTATTCTTGTGGGAACATTATCTATGGAACTTGGTGGAAAAATAGATATTGAGTGTGAGAAAACTCGTTACCATACTGAATTAGAATTTAAACTTAAGGTGAAATTTATAACTATATACATATATATATATATGAACTTTTAACATGGAGAGAAATTATATCTCTAGTACTTTAATATTATATATCATAATTCAATATTTTTTTCAAATACAATTATTGTAAATATTTTCATACGCGTCGAATAAATTTCATTGTATTGTATCATTAGCCATTTCTTGGAGGAGCAGAACAAATGAATCAAGTAGTAGGAAGAATACGTTTAGGAAAAGAGACCCTTGCTACTATTTCAGGGTATTGGGATGGACAAATTATGATTACTGATAAACGAACTGGAGTAAGTTCTAAATTTATTATTATTAGAAAAGTAAATACAGCCAATTTTGTTAATATTAAAGGGTATCTTATCTTACAGCAAGAAAGTGTATTTTTTAATCCAACTTCGGAGGTACGTAAAAGAAGATTGAGGAAATATACTGTGCCTCTTGAATATCAAGGTCCATGGGAAAGTGAAAAATTATGGCTTGCTGTTACACAAGCAATCAATCGAGATGATCAATTTGCTGCTACCGAAGCAAAAACGCAACTAGAGGAAGCTCAAAGAGAACGAGCGAAAGAACGCAAAAGTGTTGGTCAAGAATGGGTTCCTAAGTATTTTGTGCAGGTAAATGGTCACATTTATATATTCTTACATAAAAAATTAAAATAATTAATAAAATCCGTTCATAAAGTATTCTCAACAAAATATATATTTTTTGTCAACAGGATATTATAACAGGTAATTGGGTTTATAGACATGCAGATGCTCGGCCATGGGATCCTAGAAATGATGTAATACAATATGAGCATGATTATATCATACGCACAAAAACAAGACATAAAACACCGATAATGCGTACTGGTAGTATTGTTTCTACAGATCCTCAAACGCAGGTATCGATATGTTAAATACAATTTATAGTATGTATGGTATTATTAATATCTTTCGTTACCTTCTTTGTTTATCAAATGGTAATGCAAGTTATCAATTTATTGATTTTTATGATAGGACAATTTCTTTAGTACAATCAGCCTAATCAAATATATTGCGCACTTATTTGAAGTAATATATCCTACAAACACACACATATATATATATATATATATATATATATATATCATTTTAAGTTAATTTAGTTAATGTTCATAATTAGATTACTCTTCCATTACCATTTTTCGATGACCATAAAAAATATCATTAATATAAATATAAGCAATTAATAAAGACAGCTACAATATATAATATATATATAATAGGTATAAATACAATTCGATACAGAAGTAAATTTTGTTTTATAGATGCCATTACTTCAAGCTGAGTCTCGTTCATCGCTATCTGTATTAAAATCTTCAAAACGGCAATTGTCAAATAATTTACCTCTTACAGAAACTGCACATGATTCAGGTAGTTCATCTGCTGAGTTACATTCAGACTCTAGTCAATCAGTCGGTAAAAGAAGACGAGCAACAATAAGGTAAAATAATTATTACCTTATAAATTATTACCTATGAAAATAATTATTATTATGTTGGATTTAAGATTTTATTATACTATTATACAATAATAAATTTACAGATTATTGGATATTACAAAAGACATAGATAATCAATTATCAGAATATGGTGAAAAACTTAATCGTATTCAACACTTAATTGAACAACTTGCTGTAAGGCAAAGAGCACAAATAGAACAACAACATCATATAAATGTACTAAAAAGTTTTATGGATACTATTCTTGTTATTGTAGTTGTCTTCCTTGTGCAGTACTTCATGAAAGTATGGAATACAGGACCTAATACAAGTTGAAATAATTTATTACAGTGTCCTATATATTACATAACTATTTACATATAGTAAAATAACAGAATCAGCTTTTTATTTTTCAGAAGTATAAAATATATATATATATATATATATATATATATATATATATATATATATATATATATATATATTCTTAATTGATCGTGATAATGCAGCAACAGTAATATTTTATAACATTAACTACATGAAATTGTGAGTTAAAAAAAAAAGTGTGTACACTATTTATCTAAAATTATTTTCTTATAGCATCAAAGGTGTATAATTTATGCCTAAATTGTTGGAATACCAATCAAGATGAGCTTAATATCTTGTATATAATGGCTATATTGCAATATTATATAAGATGTTATAAAAATCTGTTGAGTTACTATAGTTTTACTGCAACTACTCTATAATAAAACGCATACATAATAACAAAATTATTGCAGAACAGTTCTAAGATATTTGTAGATTACATACTTGATGTCTATATATTATATAGAACTATAATAATTCTATATACTATAATAACTAACTTGATTCATTGATCTTTATTGAAGTATCTTAATATTATATATCCATCCTTTAAATTGTAGAACTTCATATCAATGAATTTAACAGTGTTTTAAGAGTAATTGCATGTTTAAACTTGTACATAAATAAGATGCACACAAAAATTATCTTCGCATTTCAATAAATTGATTTCAATAAGTTGACTTCAATTGATTTGCAATATTTACAAAGTATGTTTGAGCAAAATATTTTTTATAACAAAATTCATATCTGTGCACGTGTTTTTACGAACATCGCATTTTGTAAATTGTCCACAGAGTTTTCTTACAATTTATTTGCGACTGATAAAATGAAAAAATGAATCTTGATCAATTTTATAATTTATAGTACAGTGCCTAATAATCTACTTGGTGTTTGTTATTTAACATAAAAGCTGTAAAAATATAATCAATATGATTCCTGATTATAGAAGGTTACAGCGATATTTCAACAAAAGCATTACTATAGAAATTTTTAAGCTGGTCCTAATATATCATTATCAATGTTAACATAATATTTCCATATATATGACACTTGGATTATATGATAAGCATATTTTATCAATACTATATTTTATTAATACTATTTTTTATCATATACCAAAATTCAATATTTAATAATCCAAGTATAAAAATATAACATTTGACAAGAATAGTTTATTGAAGGAAATAATCCCTTTTCTATAATATAGTTTCTATAACACAATGTTCCTTATATATTTTTGACTTGAATCACTACTTATTCAAAATTACAGCGATTAATAATACTGCTAATAAACCTGAAATAATTTCCATATGGTATTTATCTCAAAGTTTATGTTGAATTCTTTTTTTTGCACAAACATATTCACATTATACGTTTTTTTGTTAAGAAAACAAGTACTATTTTAAACTTACTATATGTTACTGAATGTTTTATTTAATTAAAGTTCAACAAAGATATATATAGTCGTATAATATCCGTAATATTTAAAAATTTTTTTGTATCTATAGATTCTTTTTAATAGAGACACCTTTATTAACTTTTAATAGTTGTAGTTCAATTAAGGTACATGAATGGAACAAAAAGGGACATGTGCAATAGTTTTTAAATTAAAAAAATTAATCTAACCCATTCCTATGAAATACGCTTTTTAAATGGTTAAAATATCATTTAACTATGATATAAATAAATATATTTTGATTCTTTACTAAAAAAAATTAATATTGTGTATGTACCTGAAATATTTATTTACATTTTTATTCTCAATTTCAATTATGATTTATTATTAAAATGGAAATATGAATATCATAATTATAATGTAAAATTACCTATTGTTACTGGATTATTTATGCTTGTATTGTATGCATTAATAATAGTACTATAAATATTATATAACTATGAATATTGTGAGTAGTTTTAATATATGTATACAAGAATTATCGTTTTCAATATTGTATTTCCTCAATTTTGTCTTTTGCATCTGTATAAGAGAATTATTGTTGTATATAATCACTTTATTATGCAAATAAACAAATTCATTTGAATTTATAAATCTTATAAGTATAAATAAATAACTATTATATATAAATAGATAATAATTTATTTTTCTTTACAAATATTGGCTTTTGTCATAATTATATTACACACGCGCGCGCGCGTTCGATTCTAATATATATATAAAATAAATGTCATTTGTGTTAGTATGTGTCGGATTGTCAAATTCATAGGTTGTTGATAACAAAAATTTTCAATATAATTAAAAGAAAATTCACTAACGATGTATAAAACACAAGGTTAAATTTAATTGCACATGAGAAAATAAATGGGTTTTATATTATATGTATATTATATAAACAAAAAATATTAATTTTTTCTAGATCATTTTAAAACAAGTCAAAAGTTGATACCGGTAACACCACAGATGATACGCGAAGCCGTAGAAGTTCTACAAATGAGAAAACTTTTTGTTAATACTGAAATAATAATAGATTATTTAATAAAACATTATCCAGTAGATAATAAAGCACTTACAACAGAAATTATTCCAAAGTTGAAATATGCTGTACGCGTTGGATTAATAGCAAAATGTGGACATGACCAATTTTGTATTCCGACATTGCTACAAGATGCTAACGCAATCGAGACGGCATTTACTGCATTTTGGGATCTTTGTTACACTGTAAGAGAATTTTTCTTTTATTTCTTTGTGAAAGTATTTTATTTTACTATTTTAAAAATACTAAATAAATAATTTGGAACATTAATTATTAAAAAAAAAAAAATCATATCAATTGCAATTGTGACAGTAAATCTATATTTTATTAATACACAAATTAATATTATTTAGAGCAAATAGAATGACACTTGTGCCTAACAATATACAACTTACAAGAATATTGTTTTTGGAGTATCTATACAATAATGTGTACATTGGAGATTATACATTCAATTATATATTAATTTATTATAAATATTTATAAAACATATATATACAAAATTACATCATTTTTGATCTCTTTATTATAATTTCATATAATTTAATTTTATGTACTATTATAATGGATATATATGTATATAATTATCCTGAATAATCCAAACTAAAAGAACACAATAGAAAATAATAAGTTAAATTCATAAAATTTTGATACTTTTATTCAATTTTTTATTATCATAAATTCATAAAATTATTAATATACATAAAATATATTTGTTATACAAAATATACACATAATATTTGTATACATAAAATATTATTAACTATAAAAATAATAGAATTATGAATTATTATTTTGTTATACATTATATCATGTGTATCAAATATAAATTTTATTTTTTCTTCTTCATAAAACTTTAAAAATGTTTAAACACGTAACTTAAACATTAACCTTGCTTCAATTAAAATTCCATGGAATAATCGACAAAAATTTGGAGAACACTGAAGTATACAATATATGTAATCTTCTATTTTCTTACGTTTTTTAAAATTATTATATAAGTTATACAATAAGGTACCATTAAACATATCGGAGACTTTTGTAAGTTGATATGGACAACCCAGTAATACATTTAGATCCATACTATGTTTTAAACAACTTTGAAATTGTGCAAATATATGAACAACTGCTCGTTTGTAACTTTTTGGATTTTGTTGAAGTTTGAAATTAATGTCACTGTTAGATATAAAGAATGGTGCTAACATCAGACAATCAAATTCCATAATTTCATTAAGAGCTTCTATAATACTTATTTCTGTAAAACAATCATAAAAAGAAAATTTGCTTTGTACTAGATTTTTTTGTTTTAAACATTCTATTGTTTCCAGTTTTTGTTTGTATTTATTTTTGAATGTATGCATAGATCTACAATAACCAATTTTTAAATCAATAATATGATGCAGCATTGCAAAGAGCAATGCATATATATGAGCATCTGATTTTAATTCTGGTAAATTATCTAACCAGTATTTAGCTGATGCAATATATAATCTCCAATTTTCAGGAAATTTAACTATAATATCATGTTGTATATTTAAGGTATTATCATAAATTTCTTTTCTTATATTCATTGGGGTTTCTCTAAGATTGTGCAAGGATGGAATTTCACAAGAACCAATATTATTGATATATTTGATTGGAAAATAAGTTAATTGATTATTTTCTCCTCTAGTTATATATTGTGAATGTTTACTTGTTTGTTCAAATTCTGATTTAAGTAATGTAAATATAACATTAACAATCTTTTCACTTATAAATATACTTGAAGGTTGACGATAATCTTCTATTTGTACATGATATATATATAACTTGTGCATTAATATATTCATAAAATAATTTGTTAACGTAGCTTCAAAAAATTCATTAATAAACCAAGAGGGTAAACTATTAATAAAAGGATCGATTATGGTCTCCGAACCACATTCATTCATATCTTGATATTCTTTTGATAGTCCTTTTATTAGATCACTTATATCTGTTTGAAATTTGCAATTATTTTCTTTACTTTGCGAAATGATTTTATCAATATCTTCTTTGGAAAACCCCAATGGGACCAAAACTTTTACTGATATACTGCTATATTCATTTATGATCATCTCAATTGCTCTAAGTGTTCGTCTCCTATTTTCATGTGGCACTGTTCTCATTATTAAACATACAGCTTCGTTTAATGTGTGTTTACTCAACCAGTTTAAAGTACCCTCTATGCGACATTGCTGTAAATTCCAATTAATCCGTCCTATTTTTGGCAGTTTCACATTCTCATAAAAATGTTTGAATTCATTGTGTTGTATATAATCATTCCCTAGTAAAGTAGCAACTAAGGGTAATAGTGATTCAGTCAATCCACTAAAAGTATTTAATAAATTTTCAACTTTATAAAGTTTACAGGGCTTTACATATTTTTTCCATTTTCTTATATAATCTTCTAATGTGTGAAATGGTATATACAATGCTCCATAAATGTAAAAATCAGAATCAGCACTAAGTACAGGACAGTTTAAAAGTTTAGCTACACTGGCTATAGCATTATCAGCTTCAAATAAACATTGAATATGTCTAATGTTCATTTCTTTCAGAATACTCTTAAAGGCATGGAACATCAAAATAGGAAAGCATTGTGAATTATTTTGGTTTGACAAAGTAAAAGATTCAGCTGCTTGATTTTTGTCACGTGAACGTTTCATTATAGTCTTTGATTTTCTACTTTCATAGCCACCATCCATCAGAACTAATGGTTTTACATTGCATTTTTGTAGTTCCCAAAAAAAATGCCTCACATATTCAGCATATTTATCATAATCACCTCCAAATGCAGAATTACATTTCGTACAGTCAGCAAATAATTTACATGCAATATTACTGCCATCAATAACCAGGTATGTATCATGCAAATAAAATGATTGAAGAAATTGTTCAGAACGATGTAGAACAAAACTTGTCAAACCTGGTATACCCATTTCAAATTATTCCGACTTTTAATAATTGACATTAAATGTATTTTCCGAATCATTAAAAAGTGTAAACAAATTGTAAAATCGATCTCTCCTTAGAATCCTGCGGGTGGATGTTTCCATCTAGCAAAAATTATCACTGTGACTTAAGGACGTTTTTAATATAGAATTACCGGCCACAACACTTCGATGAGAAATACTTCATTGTATTCTACTTCATAGATTTTTATGTGCAAGCTGTGTTCAGCACAACATCATTTTCGCATTGTTGCCAACAGTAAATAATGCGTGACTCACTCTGTGTCATTTTGGAATAGAACAAATTTGACGGAGAAAGAAGAAATCGAAGCTGTTATTGACATAAAAAATAAGGTTAATTAACTCATAGTTTACTTGGTTTCTAAAATGCTTTTTCGGATTCTTTTTAGTTTCACTTTATACTACCTTTATTTTAATAAACTTACAAAATTAGTCATATAAATAAAATATTAACTATAATAATAATAGTACTATGTATTAGTATTTTGTTATACATTATATCATATATATCAAAAATAAATTTTGTTTTTTTTTCTTCATAAAACTAAAAATGTTTAAACACGTAACTTAAACATTAACCTTGCTTCAATTAAAATTCCATGGAATAATCGACAAAAACTTGGAGAACCTGAAGTATACAATATATATAATCTTCTATTTTCTTATGTTTTTTAAAATTATTATATAAGTTATACAATAAGGTACCATTAAACATATCAGAGACTTTTGTAAGTTGATATGGACAACCCAATAATACATTTAGATCCATACTATGTTTTAAACAACTTTGAAATTGTGCAAATATATGAACAACTGCTCGTTTGTAACTTTTTGGATTTTGTTGAAGTTCGAAATTCACATCACTATTAGATATAAAGAATGGTGCTAACATCAGACAATCAAATTCCATAATTTCATTAAGAGCTTCCATAATACTTATTTCTGTAAAACAATCTAATAAAGAATATTTGTTCTTCTGTTTTTGTTTTGAAGATTCTATTACATCCAATTTCTGTTTATATTTATTTTTAAACGTATCCATGGATCTATAATAACCAATTTTCAAATCAATAATATGATGCAGCATTGCAAAGAGCAATGCATATATATGAGTATCTGATTTTAATTCTGGTAAATTATCTAACCAGTATTTAGCTGATGCAATATATAATCTCCAATTTTCAGGAAATTTAACTATAATATCATGTTGTATACTTAAAGTATTATCAAAAATTTCTTTTCTTATATTCATTGGGGTTTCTCTGAGATAGTGCAAGGATGGAATTTCACAAGAACCAATATTATTGATATATTTGATTGGAAAATAAGTTAATTGATTATTTTCTCCTCTAGTTATATATTGTGATTGTTTACTTGTTTGTTCAAATTCTGATTTAAGTAATGTAAATATAACATTAATAATCTTTTCACTTATAAATATACTTGAAGGTTGACGATAATCTTCAATTTGAATAGGACACTTATATAAACCGTACACTAATATATTCATAAAATAATTTGTTAACATAGCTTCAAAAAATTCATTAATAAACCAAGAGGGTAAACTATTAATAAAAGGATCGATTATGGTCTCCGAATCACATTCATTCATATCTTGATATTCTTTTAATAGTTCTTTTATTGGATCACTTATATCTGTTTGAAATTTGCAATTATTTTCTTTATTTTGCGAAATGATTTTATCAATATCTTCTTTGGAAAACCCCAATGGGACCAAAACTTTTACTGATATACTGCTATATTCATTTATGATCATCTCAATTGCTCTAAGTGTTCGTCTCCTATTTTCATGTGGCACTGTTCTCATTATTAAACATACAGCTTCGTTTAATGTGTGTTTACTCAACCAGTTTAAAGTACCCTCTATGCGACATTGCTGTAAATTCCAATTAATCCGTCCTATTTTTGGCAGTTTCACATTCTCATAAAAATGTTTGAATTCATTGTGTTGTATATAATCATTCCCTAGTAAAGTAGCAACTAAGGGTAATAGTGATTCAGTCAATCCACTAAAAGTATTTAATAAATTTTCAACTTTATAAAGTTTACAGGGCTTTACATATTTTCTCCATTCTCTTTTATAATTTTCCAATGTGTGAAATGGTATGTACAATGCTCCATAAATGTAAAAATCAGAATCAGCACTAAGTACAGGACAGTTTAAAAGTTTAGCTACACTGGCTATAGCATTATCAGCTTCAAATAAACATTGAATATGTCTAATGTTCATTTCTTTCAGAATACTCTTAAAGACATGGTACATCAAAATAGGAAAGCATTGTGAATTATTTTGGTTTGACAAAGTAAAAGATTCAGCTGCTTGATTTTTGTCATGTAAACGTCTCATTATAGTCTTTGATTTTCTACTTTCATAGCCACCATCCATCAGAACTAATGGTTTTACATTGCATTTTTGTAGTTCCCAAAAAAAATGCTTCACATATTCAGCATATTTATCATAATCACCTCCAAATGCAAAAGTACATTTTGTACAGTTAATGTATAATTTACATGCAATATTACTGCCATCAATAACCAGGTATGTATCATGTAAATAAAATGATTGAAGAAATTGTTTAGAATGATGTAGAACAAAACTTGTCAAACCTGATATACCCATTTTGAATTATTCCAATTTTTAATAATTGACATTAAATGTATTTATTGAATCTTGAAACAGTGTAAATAAATTGTAAAATCGATCTCTCCTTAGATTACTGCGGGCGTATGTTTTCATCTAGAATAAACTATCACTGTGATTTGATGACGTATTTAATATAGAATTACTGGCTACACTTATTATGAAAAATACTTAATTATATTCTATTTCATAGCAAGCTGTTATCACATCATTTTTGCATTGTTGCCAACGGTAAATAATGTGTGATTCACTATTGTTTTAAATGCTCTTAAAGTGAATGTATAATTCATTTTCAATAATTGGAATAATCCACAGATGTATTTAGAGATTTGCTGAAAAAAAATAGCAATTATTTAATTCGAATATTTTATTATCAGTTATTAAAAACAGACCAAGCTTATTTAGTTGTACATAATTCTAATCCATTTTACTAGCAACTAAATTTTTATATGGTCTCTATTTCTTTATCTATTATTGATTCATCATATTGATGATTCATTTTAACATACTGTACATATATTATTACTTGTTTCAGTGTATTTTGTTAACTCTTCTTGATTTGAACGTAAGCCATCTCTTTCATCCCAGATAGTTAAACCATCACATGCACATATCTTTTTCGTATTTTGAAACAAACTAGATGAACGAGCAATAATTCCGCATGCCAACCTACAAGAAAAAAGAAGATAAAGTTAAAAGATAAGATAATTGCCATATCATATCTCTTGCCTTTTTCCACTATTTCCATCTATTTTTGATTGATGATCATTGCCTTTGCCAAGATCATCTGGTTTGTCAGTAATAACAAGCGACCTTCCAATAATATCAGACACTGTAAGGAATTGATTGACTTTTCTAAATAAGGCTCTTCCATTATTATCTGCCTCTATATTCCCAAGGTCACCAATGTGCTGTTATAAAGAAAGAAAAATTTCATATCTAAAATTAATTTAAAATAAAAGATACTATTAAGTACAAAATAGAGAATTTTTGAATATATATATTATTTCTTAATAATTTTACCTTTTTAGTTATATCATCTTCAGGTCCGCCATGTATGGTATTATATGGATTAAAATGCTCTCCTACACTATTGACAAATAAAATGACAGAAAATTATATAAAAAATATATATTTAAAAATCATTTAATATTTGTAAAGTACTCTATATTACCTTTCACATCCTTTAGAGATATCTCCACATTCATGTACATGTATTCCATGTTGTCCAGGTTCAAGTCCATCAACTGTTCCATCTATTATACATCCTTCTATGGTTTGTACAAATCTTATAACACCTTTTATATTATTGCTTACACTATATCCTGAGTTACCTCCTAACATTGAAACGGCACTATAACTGTTTTCTACAAAATTATTTTTAATGGTATCGCAAAGTATAATCACAAAATTTGTAATATTAAAAATATTAAAATTTGATTATTTGTTATTGTTTTGGGCTTTGATTACGTTTATATAGATATATTATTTGTTTACCTCCATATCCTTTGAGAACAGCTTTCTTTCCAGATTTCTCTATCTTTTCTTGTATCAAAGTAAATGGAAGATTAGTTTCAACAACAACTGTACCACGTTCTAACGAGACGTCTAAATTCTCAATACCGTTCAAATCTAATAAACTTTCTCGAACAGTATTAACACATTTTTGACAAGTCATGTTGACTGCAAACTCAATCTGTTGTAAGACAATTCATTTTTAATAAATATTTCGTTGTTATTTTGAGCAATACAACTAACCTTTGTCAAAGACATGTTTTTTAATATATTAAAATTATTTTCTTCGAAAATGACAATTCCTTTTTTCAAATGCCTCACAAAACTTTCTTTTCGGATTCGTTTTCTTAGTCTTTGATCGTTGCTTTCATAAAACGAATTTATAATTCCAATCCAAAATGTGTTCTGAAATTCGCCATAGATGTCGTAGGAAACTTATCAATTATAATTATATTTAATCGAATTCAATGATAATTTAATGGCAATTTACTTGTGTGTAATATTATATATTTTTTTATTATATTTTCTTTTCTCTTTATTCATTTAATTCAACTTATAATTAAACAACGATTTTATTTGTTTTAAAATTACCTATCGTTCCAACCAATCATTTATCACCTTAACGAATTATTAATACGTAATATTTACAACTACGACATTACAAAATATTATTAGAGATATTTAACTAATAAATAGGGAAAAATTACAATAGTATTTAATATTCCAACTAAGATTTTTTGTTTTAATTGTTGGTTATATTAATCTTAAGAAAAAAAAAGAATACGAAAAGGAGAATGTAATAAATATTCATAATTTGTTTTCAAATATCATATAATATTTTAATTTCATATTAGTATTAATATAATAAAATGCATGAGATATTTTACATTTTATATATTTATTATGATTAGATATATTAATATTCTATATTTCGTTTATTAACTTATACCTCGTATTTTTTTCTTTTCTTTATAGATTGCCATCGTTTGAACTAAACAAAAAGAAAAAATATATATATATATATAATTGACAAATTAAGACCAATGTGTATTTTATTTAAATTTACTTATTAGAATTGAGTAATCCTATAAAAAAAATCTTTATTACTTATAACTTACTATATGGATCAAATTTTATCACTTCTATTTTATCAGCAGTTCTTTCTCTGATCATATGCTTAGTATGGCCACTTACTACACTTTCTGCTAAAACTAAGATTAATCTAAATAAACAAAAAATAAATTTGTTAAAAATAAATGATCTCAAATGCATTAATATCAGAAATAATTCATATCAGACGATTTATTAAAACACAATTTATATTTTAATATTAAATAATAAAGATTAAATTTATAAATATTATATAAATATATATATTCTTTTAGTATATTCATAAGAAATGCTTACTTGCTTTTTGCCTTCTTTAATAATATATTCGTTAAAAACATTATTATTTATTCTATGTTACGAACACGTAAGCTTACTTGGTTATATCGTGACTCATCTGTTTGATGAATAAGTTTCTATATAGAACGAAACAATAATGCCATCTAAATTTTCTGATGAGAACTGAATTGGTATCTATTATCTTTAATAATTGATGCCTCATTTATTACGGAAATCTAATATAAAATTAATATCAGAATTTAAGGCAAAAGAAAACGTTCAAATCATTTTTTAAATTATTCTAATGCAGTAAACACAAGTGTTAATGTTTTTGAACTTACTGAAGAAATATGTTTAGCATTTCAAATCTACGTTATATCTTGCCCATGGATTGCGCGGTCAAATCAAAGCAATATGGCGGATTGGCACAATAACTTGTATTTCGGAGAGTATTATTTTGGTTCGAATGAAAAGATTGTGAATAGTGCATATAAACTTATTCTTAACATTGATATTTATAAGCAAATAGTATCTTATATGCATATATAACAATAGCGTGTATTTTCTGTTACATACAAAAGTGAGAGAATTTGAAATATCGAATCTGGGTGTATGTGCTCCAAAATTTATTTCGTTAATGGACATGAAGATGACCTTAATTACTAGGATATATTAGCATTGTCGTGCACTGACTGTACTGTTGATCATAATTTTATATGTGAAAATATGTCGTCAACTCCAAATAAAATGCGAGGTATGTTAAACTATCAAAAGTAACCTTTCATTACTTCAGAAAGAATTTATTTAATTATTAGTTTACATTTATTATATGATGTATGATTACATATATTGTAATATAATATCTTTGTAGTATTAATACATCAGAAAAACCTACATATATATATATATATAATTATCTTTTAACTTTCTAATATAATGAAGATATTATATTTATAAATATTTAATACTATTAAATATTATAGGTCCTGGAAGACCACCTAAATCAAAAAATTCTTGTACTTGGTGTGGAGAAACTAAACAGCCATTAAAATATGTTCTTCCCACTCAGCATGGGAAAAAAGAATTTTGTTCTGAAACATGTCTGTCAGAATTTCGTAAAACCTATGTACGTGGGGCTTGCGTACAATGTGATAATGTTATCAGAGGTACACCGGTTAAATTGGAACAGAAAGATGGTCCTACAAAAGATTTCTGTTCATCATTTTGCCTTAACAAACATCAAAAGAAGGAAGGTCAAGTTGAGATGAAGAAAGGTTAGTTACCTGAAATATTATTTACAAATAGAATAATATTAACAACGTAAGATTTGTTTATTAAGATATTTACTATTGAGAGAAAATATTTTATAATTTATATTATAAGATTGTGCAACATATTATGTTCTTTCAGGTAATAAAGATCAATCATCACCTGCATCTTCTCCAATTCCATCCAACTTATCAAATAATAACAATGTAGCTTCTGCAACACAAGTTTATTCTCATACAAATAATCATACAAATGCATCTCATCCGCCATCTACTTCAACTGGTCCGTTTCAATATGAGACATATCAAACTTTTGATTGGGATCTTTATTTAAAAGAAACAAACAGTTCTGCAGCACCTATTGAATGTTTTAAACAGGTATGCTATAATATACAAACAAAAATTAGATTATTTTTATCAGTGTATAATACATATTATTTAAAATATTTCATAGCACGAAGTGCCACCAACAAATGAATTTAAAATGGGCATGAAATTGGAGGCTTTAGATCCTCGTAATTTAACATCAACTTGTATTGCAACAGTAGTTGGTGTCCTTGGTCCTCGATTAAGATTACGACTTGATGGATCAGATAATAAAAATGACTTTTGGCGTTTAGTTGACAGTAATGAAATTCATCCAATTGGACACTGTGAAAAATCAGGTGGTATGCTTCAACCTCCCTTGGGCTTTCGTATGAATGCTTCCAGTTGGCCAATGTTTCTATTGAAAACATTAAATGGAGCTGAAATGGCACCAGTAAAAGTATTTAAACGTGAACCAAAGACACCTCGTTCTAACTTGTTTGAAGTTGGACATAAATTGGAAGCTATAGATAAAAAAAATCCACAACTTATATGTACTGCTACTGTTGGCGCTGTGAAAGATGATATGATTCATATAACCTTCGATGGTTGGCGTGGAGCATTTGATTATTGGTGTCGCTTTGATTCTAGAGATATCTTTCCTGCAGGATGGTGCTTTAAAAGTGGACATCCACTACAACCGCCAAGACAAAAATGTAAGTTATGTTTTTATTTATTATATAATAATTGATTAATAAAATTAATTATGTTCCCTATTCTCTCTTTTCATAATATTTATATAAGCATTTCATTTATACAGCAACAGGTCCTAATAGATTTAAGTCAAGGACTAGTAATGTTTTGCCAGTAATGGCAGTGTCTGGTGGTGGTGCTAGTGGAGAACCAGCAGTTGCTTTAGTAAGTCCAGCTGGTTCAAGTCCACCTCCGCAACCAGCTACAGAACCAGATACTAGTACAGCTAATACTAAACCACATCCTCTTGATAATGGTATTTATACAATTTTAAAGGAATAAACTTAAAGATGATTTTCTTAATAGAATAATATTTAAATAACACATTTTATAATGTTACAGTTACTATTTATGTAAATCACAATTGTACATGTGGTCCTTATTTCGATCCTCGTAAAGTAAAAGCTATGCCAGCACAATTTGGTACAGGTCCTATATTAAATGTCACAAGAGATATTTTCCAAGCTTTCCTCATGGCAGCAATGAGTCCAAGACAAATGTTAAGTTTGTTGAAACGTGGCGAAGGAGAAAATATCAATTTAATTTTAGAAAGTAAACCTACTTCCGTTAGATTACCTTTATTTATGGAAGAAGAGGATTTTTATGTGTATATTAGGCGGCAACTTGAAGACCTTTGTGCTTGTGAACACATGCTATCCAGAAGAAAAGAACCTTGTAATAAATGTCCAAATACTCAACAGCCACAATCTACAAATTGTGAAGAAACAAGTAATAATAGTGCTGAAAAACGAAGATGGTCGTCACAAAATCAACAAACTCTTTCATCTAGTATACAACAGCAAGTACAACAACCTGTGCAAAGTATAAATAACACAACACTTTCATCTCCTACACCAGCGAAACAACCACGTAAATCAGTTCCTGGTAAGCATATTTTATCAGAATTTTATTATGAGAAAAGTATTATTTAAAGTTAATGATAAAGAATTCATTTCATAAAATAATTATTTAATAATATTTAATATGAAATTAAATACAGTTTCCAAATTTATAATTATTATTAGAATTGGAAGCTGCTACATCAACAACTCAGTCAGAAAATACAGCAAATCGTACACTCTCTACAGAACCAGCTGAATGGACCATAGAAGATGTTATACATTATATTGCCCTAACAGATCCTGCGTTAGGACAGCATGCAGATTTGTTCAGAAAACATGTAACTTTAATTTTTTTTTCTTTTTTCTTTTTACTTGAAATTAAAATTATCAAAGAAGAACAAATTGGCAATGACTAGTTAACATTATTTTCAGGAAATCGATGGAAAGGCTTTACTTCTTTTGAATTCAGATATGATGATGAAGTATATGGGACTAAAGCTTGGACCTGCTCTTAAGATCTGTAATTTGGTAAATCGTATTAAAGGTAGAAGACATATAATACTATGACTCTCTCGGATATAAAACTATATACAGTGAGGTAAACTGCATTTGAATTGGCTGGTCAGATTTGTTTTCATAAATGAAAACATTAATATATAAGTTGTTAAAATAATGTGAATATATGAATGAATGTAATATTATGTCTAAATAATATCTTTTATCATTATTTTTAGGGTTAAATTAAGTAGAAAACAATTTTATAATTTACTTTGACAAAACAAGTATTTTTGTTTGGAGGAAAGCACATTTGTATTAATTGATTATAATGTAGGTATTTTTATTAATTAATCCACTGTCATCTCATTACAATGAGAACCAATCAATTAATACAACAATAAATTTGTAGATAAATAATAAATATAGAGAAATGTTATTTTATCAGTTATTATAAAATATTTTATATTATTTTACAGTTTAGTAAAAAAAAATTATGTATATCAGTCAGTGGCTATGTATATATAGCAACTCTCAATTATGTATCTTTTGTAATACAAATCTGTAGTTTAATACAATATTAACCATGCATTCTTGCTCAGTTTAAAAAATAATTATTTAATTTAAAAGTATGAAATATTTTACAGAATTTGTTAGTTTATATTTTCGTTATTCAGATATACGAAAATCCATTTTTATTCTATTATTATAGAGGAACGTGTTTCTTCATATTTTTGTTGTTATATTAACTTGTGTATGCCTATATAATTTAAAATACTAGATATATAACATCAAAAAATTTTAAAGCTTTATAGTATACATATATATATTATAAAAATATATATATATATATTTTCAAGTATTCATATAATGACACACTATATAAATACTAAATTCATCTTTTATTAAATTTCAATTTATATTCATCCAATCATTAAAAGTGATACTTTTATATTGAACATGTTATATTACAATGATTAATAGTTCCCAAAGTGATATTTAAGATTTTTGTGAATCAATTAATATGATAATTGTGCAAATTGTATGATACAATTATATATAAAAATTTTTCAGTACATCATGAATCAATAATTATTTACGCTAAAAAAGCAGACGTTCTTGTCCATGTATATCACTAATTCATATTAATTGAAAAAAAAATCTATTGTAATAGTATATTACATACATCTGATGTATACTTTGAAATCTTGAGCAGATGTATCTCAGTCTATATTAGTAGATTATTAAAATTTTTCAAAACTAAGTGCTGTTTATGTTTCTTAAAAAGTTAATGCTATTATATTTATAATGATAAAACAGATAAATTACTAACAGTGTGACTGTACAAAATATCTATAAGTATCATAATTGTGATCAATATTGCATAAGATATAGATAAGTGTAATTGTTAAGTCTTTATTCTATAAAATATACCCTATTGCTTTTGGATTAATTTTTTTTTTCATTCGTGTTATGTGTGCAGTTGTTACATATATATATGTATGTGGTATGTGTATATATATATATATATATATATACACACACACTACATACATACATACACACAAACACACACACACACTACATACACAGACACACACATAAATATAATCATAGATTTTGTAATATCAAAATTACTTATAAATATTTGAGTAAAATTAATTTGAGATAGAACAAAAATATTTTTTATTAAATTTATTATAAAAATGATTTCATATATAGATAGTTAAAAAAGATTTATTTAAATTCATTATAATCTTATTTTTTATAAAATTGTGCACTTCGTTTAATTATTGTCTTCTTTTCCTCCTCAAAGTAGTTCTTCGCATATCATAATGTGCATAATATATTTCATGCACTATCCTACATTCTCGCTTTATTTATATAATGAAGTAAAAATATATATAAATTATAAAATTAAATTTAAGTATGTACTTAGAATGCTTATGTGCTTATTGTATTAAATGCAACACACAATTGCATACACTATTAAATGTGTGCCATAAAATATTTCATAAAAGTAATTATATTTGATTAAATAATCCAGTCATTTTTTTAACATTCATTATAAAAAGGAAATATTTTATATAAATTCTAATATTTATAACTTCTGATCGTTCTACATAATTAATTAAGATATATATAATATACATATATATATACACACATACATATATTTATATATATATATTCTTTATATAATCTTAGAAATAATATGCTATACTAACTTGGCATATTAAAATTTTAATTACAGATATATATATATATATATATATATATATATATATATATATATATATATATATATATAGTTATTACCAAATAGTAATATTAATAAAGTATTAAATATATCATAAATGAGGATACATTTTTTATACCACAAGATATATGAAATACAGATGACACAATGTATCAAATATTTTTATTTAAGATTCCGATTGAAAATAATTCAACAATTTTTATTATAACGTACATTAAGCATTGGAAAAATATAAACGTGAAAACTATTAATGTAAATAAAAATGTATGTATTAATAGAGATCATACGTTTAATCATCATCAGAATCATCTGATTCATGCCCTTTAATAGTTTTAGGTTTTATTATATGAGACAACCATGGCTTTTTAGTATTGTTAGAAGAATGTATAAAATCATCATTACAGCTAATAGCACCAGATTGAGCAATTCGAACTTCTAATGTTTCAGTAGAAAAATCATCACAATTACCTAATTGAGTAAAACCAACAATGTAATCTTTTGTTTTCCCATTTACTATAAGCGCTATTGTAGGAATGATTTTTATGCGCAAACGTTCTGAAAGTATATATAGTTATTAACTTTGTTTCCGATGTAAAATAACAGGAATATTTATAATTTTAAAAAATGTTTTACTTTACCAGTAAGAAATGGACAACGTTCAACATTCAATTTACAAAATTTTGCTTCCAAATGCTTATTAGCTAATATTTTGAAATGATGATCTACAATTTTACATCTTGGCGAATCATCTTTATAGAATAAGCAAACAATATTCTGAGATTTCTTGGAAATTTCAAAGAATTCCTTTTCATCTGGTATTTCTGTATATTCTCCATGACCCTAAAATATATATAAAATAGAAATATATTATTAATATAATGGGGTAAAAACAAAATAGTTCTTGTCAATGTTATAAGTACCAAAGAAAGCCAGTCTTGTTTCTGTTTTTGTAATTTTTTAAGTTCTTGCAAACGATTTTCTCTTAATTTCTCGATATCATTAATATCTAAATTATCCAGCCTCTCTAATTCTGCATCTAATTGTTTCTCAACAGTATTTGCAACTTCAATTACTTTTTGTTGTATAATAGTCTCCATTTTGTATATATTTATATATATAATTAAATGTTGAATATGCACCACAATATGCACCACAGAGAATCTGTAAATTGTAAGATTATACAAATTTTAAACTTATATATATATAGAAACAAAGGAAGTATTTACAAAACACATATCAAAGGATATACTTTATCAAATATACTTCTATAATAAGTTTAAAAATAAGTCAATTTTTAATATATTTTATCAAGTATAGTTTCCTAAACCTTATATAGACATATTTCAAATGGACGCTGTCACTAAAAATCACTTCACACTTCAAAGCAAGAATTGAAGTGACGTAAAGAATATTCGTATGATGTCATTGACTAAATTTTTTTTTTTTTTTTAAGTATAGTTTGATCGATATCTATAGTATAGATAAATCAATGTACTTAACCAATCACTGTTTCTAATAGAAAAGAAGCATCAATGAGATGACTTCTTTAAAAGTATAGCGTGTTCATCAATTCTAAGTAATACGTACATTTATTATATATTCATATAATCTCTAGTTATATACATGTATATATATATATTTAATTCCTTTTTTTTCGTATACTTTGAATCGTCAAAATATTGATTGAATTTCCTTCAATCACTATTTGTCGTTTCTCTATCACCAACAATACTATTGGTCGGTTTAAAGTGATTGTAAAGAAGAGAGACAAGTTCGATAGTTCGATGGCGCGCGAACTTCGGAATGGATAGTTCGTTCGCGTGTACTCGGGGTAAGTAAAATTTCTATGGTTGTCGACTTGCTAAATGGCAACAAAGATGGCGATTTCAATGCGAGCAGTTAGTATTCGTCTTCTGTAGCGTAAGTTGACAAGTCCTCGGATATTCGTAAGTGAGTAAAGGGTCGTTAACGGTGTGTGTTTTGTGCATAAAGGTGTAATTTCGATCGAAAAAATATGTTAGAGACTTTTTGAAGTATGAGCGAAGGAGCGGATTCGAGTACGCGTATTTGCGAGAATTCGCTTACGACCTTGAACACTGAGGACAAACCTAATGTGCCTCTATCAACGACGGCTACGGGAACGACAACGAGGACGACGGAGACGACGGCGGAGACGACGGCAACGACTACCACGACAACATACACTGGTAGAAGGCCACGATTTGGTACAGGCAATGTTCCTGAATCCCCATACATATGGATTGATGGTAGACAAATACGGAGCGCCTTAGCATATAAGAAGAAATGGCCTCCCCGACGAGTGAGTTTCCCAACAAATGACATCAATTTGGTTACGGGATATTTGGAGCCGCCTAATCCTTGGAGACACGGTGAGGACAATCATTTATTCTCCCTTATTTACATCGATATTTTTTTTTTTTTTTAATTATTCCTTAACAGAATGATATTTATCTTGAATTAAAGAGTAAGTATTAATTTTTTTTTTTTTCATGTTTCATTATTATCATATTCTCTCTGTATCTTATTAATGATTTTTCTTAACGAGTACGTTATTGTATCGATCCAATTTTCTTATACAAAATTGAGACAATCGCCTTATCTCTTATTTATTTTGTTAATTAATATAGTTGAAGATAACAATCGGTTTATGTAATAAAACTGATCAAATTTATGTGAAATTATAATACAATTTATTTCCTCTGTTCTTTGATAACAATTTTTAACTTAATTATCGGATATTACTACAATTTGATATTGTACTATAAAATTAAATCGTCAATCATTTTATTATATGTTATTATTTAATATTATGATTCTTAGAAACTATATATTTAATGCAATAGTTTCTTTTTTGTCCATCCATCCATCCATCCATATATTATTGTTATAAAAAAGTTGTAAGAACAACTGATCGTAAACAACAATGATTTAAATATATCAAAATAAATTATATGCAATATATAATGATTACTAATTGTAGTATTATAAAACAAAATTAATTTTATATATATTGAAACAATGAAGTAATTAAGATTGAATTAATATAGTGATTGTATTTTGTAAAATTCATATATTAAAAACTATGTATCTTTCTTAAATATCATGCCAGTTACCATGTGTTGTACTAATACTTATAAAAAAAATGAAAAGTAAGAAATAAGTTTAATAAATATTGTTTAATTAAATATTTATTGTTGCTCGTTGAATTGAAGTTTTACTTACAATTAAAGATTATATTTTATGCGTAATGAACCATAATATTTAAATTTTTTAAAAAGATAAAATTTTTATATTACATAATAAAAAATACTACTTATTATTATTAATTATGTATATTTATTATTTTTTTTTTTATATATTTCTTAATTATTTCTTTGCTTATATATTTATGCTTTGTCACTAAGCTATCAGACTTTTTTTATAGACTGTGCCAAGAGAAGGATGTTTAGGATTTCACAATCTGAACCATGTACTAATTATAAGTTTGATGCAGAGTTAAAGTATGTCTATTATACTTAGTTAAGTACATTTAAATTTGATCTAGAAGGAGTTCAAGTTATACAAAGTTGCCATATATTGCAGTATCATATGCAATAAGTATTTTCGTAGTACTTAAGATTATATTTATAGTTTACGTATTTAATTTAGATGACATAATATTATTATAAGAAGTACGATTGTGTGATCATTTGATTAGTTAAATCCATTTAATAAAAAATAATTTTTAATGATGTAAATATACAAATCTATATATGACTATTCATAGATATTATCATAAGTATGGTAAGTTGATTATATGATGGAGTTTATATAATTGAATTTGAAATACGATTCTTAATATAACAAAATCTTATTAAGTTTTATATATGTGCAACTACATATTGTATTTGTTTATGTGTTCTCTAATGTGTTTAATGATAAAAAGTGTTTTTAAGTCAAACACTTATGTTCTTATTTAATACTTTTTTTAGTTTCAACATAATATCAATACTTGTTCACAGCTGAAAATGTAAATCGTGAGGACTTGATCACAGCTTATAAGGAATCCTGCAAACGGCACAACACTGAGCCATTGGAAAAAGTTTTAGCTCAATTAGAGGTAAAGCTAGTTTATAGTGTCAACAACTTTGTTATATTATCAACAACGAAGTAACATAATATCTAATAAAAATTAATTAAATATCAATAAATATTTCTTTATATTTAAAAATATTCTATTATATAATGTAATTATTTGATATACATTAGACGTGTAACAATATTTATATTTATAATTATTAATTATTATTTCTTTATCATATTAAAAAATAAAGATATTTAATGATAATATATTTGTCCTTTAAGTAGTCTTTGTTTATAATTACAATTAATTTTGAATTTTTTAAAATAGAATTGGGATTTGTCTGAAGAACGTAATAATGAATTTAATTTAAAAGGAGTAAATTTGGATCTGAATCATTCAGAAACATTAGAAGAAATTCTTAAAAGAATTCAATTTAATAAAATTGACTTAGAAGCTACATCTTTAAATGATGAGGTATTCGCAAGTTCTCTTTCTCTCTAAGTTTTATTACCAAGTATCTTATTAAGATATACTGTATATTGTTAATTCTAAATTTTCATTACAGAGTTCTGTAATATTATTTGATATGCTAGAATATTATGAGTCTGCAAAACATTTGAATATTTCATCTAATTCAGATATTGGAGCTCGTGGTTGGCAAGCATGTTCACATATGATTAAAAAGGTTGATATTCCAAGATTTTTTTGTAGTTTCTAATTGCATATACATATAGTTTTATTATTACCATAAATTTAGTAATAGATAAATAGCAAAAAATATTTTCACCTACAAACATTATTGCAAAATTGTATGATTAATTTTTTTTCATACATTATTCCATGTTTAATTAATTATATCATTATTTGTCTAGACCCAATGTTTAGAACAGCTTGAAGCTAAGGATGTAATGCTTAATGAACAGTACATGAATATTTTGAGCCGCGCAATACGATTAGTCTACCATCTACACGTCCTTAAATTAGAAAATTGTGGACTATCAGGAAGACCTATCGTCATACTAGGTATTTATTATATTGCACAGTTTATTATTTCCGTTACTTTGCAGATTAAGATTATTGGGTTCCAACCCTAACAAAAATAGATCACATATTGTTACTATATGAGATACATTTTTTCTTTGTGCCTTTTGTATGGTCCACATATCATTCCAATATACAATAAAATGTATAAAAATCTTCTGTGTTACCTTTATTTTCATATTAAAAAAGTGAATGAGATGTATGCAGCAAAAGACATATGTTATATACGTAAAATATTTATTTTATATTATTTTATATTAATCCAATACAAAACTCTGCTTGTGTGAAACATCTTTCTGCAAGATGGTATTTCATGTATTGATGTTGAATGCACTTTTATTTTTATAAGTGCAACCATATAGAAAATTGTTCATTTTATATTTGTGTAAATGTAATTACTAATTAATTATATTTGCTGTTCTAACATTGTTCAATACAATTGCTTTTTCTCGTGCTTAACAATCTTTTTTTCCATAGTAAACATCTAATCATTCATATGTAATAGACAACGATAAGAAAAAAGTTTTTGCAATAAAAAATATAAAACTTTTAATTAATGGAGATTATTATTTTTTATTACAACAGTTACAGCTCTGAAAATGAATACAGGGATAAGAGAACTTTACTTAGCTGATAATGGGCTCGATTTATACGATGCTATACAGCTTGGATCTTTATTAAGGCTCAATAATCACTTACAATTACTTGATATTAGGTAGATAAAATTGAAAAATTATGCATAATTTTGTAAAATGAATTACTCGGATAGTGTAAAAATATAACATGTTTGTTTTCCCTTTTAGTAATAATAACATTCAAGATGATGGTGTGCATGATTTATTAGAAGGACTTATTAATCAAGTTCATGAAGATAAAGATGGCAAGGGATTGAGTATACTCATATTATGGAATAATCGCCTTACTAAAAAATCATCTCCGTATTTCGCTCGAATTATTGTGAGTAATTTAATATATTTGATTATTCTTAAATATACGTTTGAAGAATATTATTACATATATATATATATATATATATTTTGTGTATGCGTGTGTGTGTGCGCGCGCGCGCGCGCCTGTCTGTGCTGTCTGCTGAGTGTACGATCAAGAGTATTAAGAGTGACTTGTATTGTTTTTTTTTTTAAACTAATTTGAGTCATATCTTCATGTATTGTTATGAATAAAAAAATGTTTTCTTTCTACTCAGTCATTATCAAGGACGCTGGAAACATTAAACATTGGACAGAACATGTTAACCAGTGAAATGTTAATCACTGTAAAGGATTCCCTCAAACAAAATCGTATTCTTTTACAATTGGGAATGCAGTCCACAGATCTGACATGTAATGGAATAATTGCTTTATCCGATGTAATTGAAAATAATCAAGTTTTACAGGTATGTAATATTTAATTAATTGAAAATAATGTTTGACAATAATTTCTTTGGTATTATATTTTTATATTGTATTTAGTTAAATGTTATTCGGTTCTATATGTATATATATATATATACATATATATATGTATACTTCCACAGAGGATAGATTTGCGAGATAATAGCATACAGATGACAGGAATGAAAGCTCTTAGTGCGGCTATGCAGAAAAACAAGAGTGTTATACAATTGGATCTAGATGACAAGCCTCGGATAAAAATAGTATGTAAATGTTGCATCCGAAAGGCTTTTTTTTTTTTTTCGTTCTGTTTCTTGCTTTAATAATTTACATAAATGTATATTATATGTATATTTGTTTTTCTCTTTTTTTTTTTTTCAAAATAATTGTAGGATGGAACTTTGCATCAATATATGGACGTTGTGGCAGAAATTAGAAGTTATTGTGCACGCAATAAAGAAAATCAACAGATGAATGAGAATACAGGGGATTCAGAAAGTCCAAGACATCATAGCAGATCATTTAACGCGAGTAACCGTAAGATCTCGCTTACTTGTCAGACACTGCCATGTCCTTCATCACCCATGACTTCAGTAACCACCGAGGATACCGGGCGATCGACGCTTGAACCGAAACGTACTAGTGGGGGTCGCCTCCGTTCCCCGGCTCCTAGTCCTATCCCCTCGCCTGTCGCAAGCCCAATACCGAGTCCTTCTAGAAGTCGATTTGTTGTGTCTCGAGTTTCAGAAGCATCGTTACGTTCCACAGATTCCTCAGCATCTTCATCTCCTGTAACTCCAACATCGCTAGGACCAATGTCCACGTGTTTCTTTCCTTCCACAAGTGGAACATCTAGGTTTCGTGTGTCACTCGTTGAATCATCAAATTGTACATCTACACCTAAGTCTGTTTTCGCTTCATCTAAATCCAACGTTACGATTGGGTTCAACTTCAAAGTCGATTCAGTAGAGTCTGTGGATTCGGATGATTCGGACAATATATTTAAATCAGAGACAGAAACAATTAACGAAAAGGAACAAGGTGCACAAATTGAAATAAATAGTGAAATTAACACGACTCCAATTAATGTTAATAAACATGATGGTATACAACCATTAAATATATCTGATAATACAAATGAACAGAGTACAAATGAATGTTTCGCTGCTAGTAAGAATACTAGCGAAGTTAATACTCAAGATAACTTAAATGTTTATACTGTCGAACATAAGGAAGATTCTAAAGACAATCAAAGTGAAGCTCTAAAAGAAGAAACGGTAGATACTTCTGCATTAATATTTAAGAAAACTGATAATTGTAAAAGTGAAATTATAAAAGATGCACAGATCGATTTGAAAGATAATATTGATAAAGCAAACGTAAATAATGAAACAGATGATCTTATAAATTTAAATAAGGAAGAACCAAATATACAGCAATCGGTAGAAGATATTCTGTCTGCAAAATCACAAATTCCGTTGTCAGGAAATAAAACTACTCCGGTACAGAAGCACACTTCTGGCTTAGACAAGCTTCCCAGTTTGTTTCAACATAAAGGAAATTTTTTTTCAGAATCATCCAATATTAGTCAAACAGATTTTAGAAATTTATTGCAAGGTAGTGTAAATAGCATGTTAGCATTTGGTGATAAATTTCATCAGTATTTCAAAGATGGGAAAGCAAATTGTAAAACTAACACTTCTGGAACGTTTGCAGACATTGTATCTTTACCTAGTAAAAGTAAATCATTAAAGTCATTAAATGTCACGCAATTACCAACTATACAAACGTTAACAAGTATGTTTGCTTCGTTTAAAACGGATACCAGTACGAATGCCTCGGAACAACAGTCATCCAAAAAGTGCTCCAATCAAATAAAGCACGCAGATCAGGGATATGACGGAGAAAAAATGAAAGAGAAAGATATTAAAGAAAAATCATTGCATTATAATGTAGAATCATCCAATTACGATAGTAGAAACTTTAGTAGCGATAAAGAAAAGGAAACTAGTGTATCTAGTTTAAATATTCAAACGTTACCTGATATTGTCCAATTAAAAGATGACGGGCATGCTAGCAGAGATTTAATAGCAGAAGAAAATAGTGTTACCTCAACCGTGGTAGTAAAAGCTTGCTCTAAAACTGTAAATAGTGCTTCATCGATAAATGTTCCAGAGAGCAAGACGACTGTATGTATACCTAAGTTAAAGGATATACCTGAATACTCTGTTTTAGAAGTAAGTGAAAATATTATTGAGAAAGAAACCATAGGATATGAATTGGGGAACATAGATTCTGTAAAGATAGAAAAAGTATGTGATAGAAGTTCGACTGACAGTATTAATTTGACTAGTGATGAAATATCTTCATCTTGTAACGTGACATGTGATATAAGAGTCATAGATAATGTAAATATTGTAAGTATGCTCGATGATCCAGTAAATTTGCAGACTACTTCTGAAAAAGATGTTGCAGATTCTTTGCTTCTTAATACTTGTTGTAAGAATGACGAAGTAGCATCAAATATGCATGTGAATGATTATAACCATGGTGTAAATGATATTTCAATGATAAATCACGATGTGTTAGAAATTAATGTAGAAAAAAAGAAAAATTTTAATAACGAAGTTACCAAAATATGTAGCGTTAATATTAACAAAGAAAATGAAAGATGGGTCGACTTAAACGATGCTTTAAGTCAGGATATAGGAGCAAATACTTGCCATGTGGATATAGGTCCGCATTCAAAGAGTACAACTGTAAATAGTAAAATAAAATCATGTATATCAGAGTTAAGTCTTACTTCTAAAGATAATGTTGATGATTTTAATAATGTTAATGCACAAATACATCCAACTGCTAATATATGCACGGACGAGGCTGCAGTTGCTTTATGGAAAGAGGATACATTAAATGATCTTATTACAGAGGAGACATTGTTATCCAAACCAAATAATGTTGATGCATGTCCAACCGTATCTAAAGATGTTAAAGTTAACAATTATATAGAAAATAATATAAAGAAGCCTTCTGGTAAGGAATCTGACTTTACTATACTTCCAACTGTAATATTACCACAGACAAGAGAAAATGTTTCTGCCTCTGTTAAAAAATCTCTTCAAGATTTTGAAAAATCAGACTCTGAAGATCTTATATTTTGTATTACTGATATATCTAACGATGGAAACTCTGTTAAAGAAGAAACACATTTACCTAATATAGTTTCTAATGCATGGCAACAGAATGTAGTAGAAACAGAAACTTCTTCATTTTTCGATCTACCTCAGACATCTCATTCGTCTAAAACTTTGCTTATTAAAAAGCCAGAAAATATTCATAGGAATAGCCAAGATTCAGGAATCGAGGAATCCAATTTGTCAACTTCAGAAGATAACATTCCAGAGGTCGTTCAGCCGCAACATAAAGAGAGTTTCCAGGAAAGCGTTGATTCCGGAATTGAATCTGAATGTTCATTGGTATGTGTTAAAGTTAATCCTAACACAGACGATACTGTTAAAAGCGAAATCCCGAAGAAAACGTCGTGCAATGCTGATGACAACGCTGAATGCCCCCGTAAGCGCATTAATGATCTCACAGATTACAAATCTGATATCATTGAACATATACAAACGATAAATAATGATACTGTCAAAGAAGTTAATTATTCGTATCTTGAAATGGTAAAATGCGCAGTGGTCACGTCTACGTGCTCGATAGGTGGAATAGAAATCACGAATAATGCGGCGGTTGGAACAAATTCTGAAGAAGATGATAGGATAGTTGCTGAACCGCCTGTAGTTTTTCATGTTACAAGGTAAGTTATACATGCTGGCGGAATAATATTTTCAAACGTGCGATTTGAATATTTTTCTCGAAAATGAATATTAAATAAAATTAAAAAAAAAAAAAAAAAAAGAAAAAACGGAAACGAGATATACACGTCCGTATTAACGATATTTTTCTCGGTGCATTTCTTCTCTTTTTCTTTTTTTTTTTTATTTCTTCTTTTTTTACTTCGGAATAATTCTATTCGAGTGAAATCATGGATATAGATAAGATAAATATAATCGATTAATTCTGTATTCAGATAACAGTTTTAAGGGGTAAAATCGCTCTTCAATGCATTATCATTGTTTGTACGAATTATTATTTAACTTGTGGACCACTAACGTTAATGCATCGCACAAATGAAAGTGAAAGAAAAATTTTGCAAGTTTTGATTTCGTCGATAACAAATATATTATTGTCTGCGGCTTTGACATTATTTACATTATTGTTTTATGATCTTTCATAAATCTTTAATTATGCATAAATCATACACAAAGCGGTGTTATTGTTTGCATTCATGAAGGCAGATAGAAAAAAAAAAGGTTCGATACATCTAATGCATACATGTAGCGCTCTGCAATATATATATATTTATTTATGTATGAAAAATTTAACAACTCGGTGCATAACATGCCTTCATCATATCTATTTATTTGCAAATCAACGATTGATTGAATCATCATATACGCAAGTCATATTTTTATTTCTGCAAAATGTGTGTGTCGTCGATGGACCAATTATTCATTGCTGCATTTAAATATACATTTTGATGGAACATATTATGGAATCAGTTGCCTCTTATAATAGTGCCTCGATATATATGCTGTTGTGCCAGAGGAAAATTGGATTGGCTGGCGTTCCATCATTTTCTACGTTCGTTTTCAAGACTATTATAATTGCTTCTTTTCTTTTTTATTGTTATTTCAAATTAATCCTTTATTATGCCACGCTTGTACCGTACAGTAATGTCTTTGCCTAACTAATCGAGAGCGCATATATTATTTTCACAAAGGGTAATATGGCCCTCGTTATCATTCATATCATTTATCAATACATATCCTTCATTAATGAAAATCTAGAAAAACAACAAACTTTATTTCATTCACTAAGCTATATAAGATGCTAATAGAACAATCATATATCGTTGGTACAGTAAAGTAAAAGTACAACTATATTATGCATTTCTTTCTCGTAACAGTCAATAATGATCGAGTATTTTTACTCCTTAAAACTACATTCTATGATTACAACTCACACGTGCAATTATAATTGCATCACAATGATTTTTCTTTTTATTGTCTACGATTAACAATAAATATTTTTATTAATTCCTACGTTCTTCGTTTTCTATTTTTTTTTTCTGACGAATATAAACAAGATTTGGGTTTTTAATAAAATCAATTGAATTTAATGTTAATACGTCGCTGTATAGTAAACACGTGAAATATTTATTTACTTTACTTTACTTTACTGTACCAGATAATCCGGTCCTCTTTCGAGAAGAAATTTAAATTAATTAATTAAAAAAAAAATATATATATATATAAAAGAAAAGATTCAACGCGAGTAGTATACATAATAGATATCTTGTGATTGATTTATGGTATTTCGTAAAGCCAATGTTAATTCGTTATTAATTGTAGTCCCAAGTAATGTGGGCAACAAGGATGACGAAGATGAAGAGGACGAGGACGAGGACGAGGACGAGGAAGAGGAAGAGGACGAAGAGACACTTTACGATGACGACGAAGACGACGATGAGATAGATGAACTCGAGGAAACGAAGAAACAGCTCGAGCCAAAGTATCGTCGTTATGTCAACTGGCGAATTTGAGGGGGAAGGAAAAAAGATTAAAAAAAAAAATAAATATATATATATATATATATATATATATATATATATATATGTATTTAATGTCCATACGCGACCAAAATAAAAATAAAAAAAAAAAAGAAAAAGGAAAAAGAACGGTTAAAGGATTAACCAGATAAAAAGGAAGTGCAGGTCACAATATTGCGGTAGCGATATTCATCTAAAAGAATTTATATTAGTGGAGAAATTGTAGATGTTGGTTGAAAGAAAAAAAAAAAAAAAAGAAAAGAAAAAATATAATGAAAGAAAGAAAGGAAATGAAGAACGGACTGTACGTTTTGTTGCTCAATGATGTTCACGCAACACTTATTTTTACTAATCTTTAGTTGGAACGTTTGTAAGAAAGAAAAGAAAAAAGAGAGAAAGCAAGAAAGAAAGATTTAATAGATTAACGAACAAATCGGGTGCAGTGCACATTTTGTTCGTATTCCCGCCTGCGTATTTTAAACGTAGAGCAACAGAGTATGTATATGATAATGGACGATCATATCTAGTCTTAAAGACAAGTCGGTCCATTCTAAATCGCAACTTAAACTTAAATGTCCGATCGCTGTTGTCACGTCGTGTTCAAACATATTTTACGATGTTCACGAACCGATAAATAAAAAAAAAAAAAAAAAAAAAACAGTGCGGACGACTTTAATTACTACTTAAATAAATGTACTAAATGTGTATTGTTGTTTAAATTAAACTCTTAAAAAGAAAAAAAAAAGGAAAAGAAAAAGAAAAGTAAAAAAAAAAAAGATCATTTATAGGTGATAACGACGAAAAGTGCAATTCGGAAAGTAACTGACTGAAAGTCATCCGGAATTACACGAAAAACATGTACGCAATATGTATGTATGTATGTATGTATGTATGTATGTATGTATGTATGGATGTATGCATGTATGTATGTATGTATGTACGTATGTATGGAGTAAGTGAATATGTAAGAACGAACGTTTGCATGTGTCGTGTGTGTATATGTGTGTGTGTATATATAAATATATTATGCACAAACACTTTCACACACACACACACGTGTATATATATATATATATATATATATATATGCCGTGCAGCGGAGAAAATGTATCGACAAAAAAAGAAAAAAAAAAAACGAGTCAAATTTTTTATAAGGGGAACGAAGGTTAACGAAGGATATTGTTAAACAAAAAAAAAATTTATTATATTATTGTGCTTAAAAGTCTTGGAATTTTTATTTATTATCTTTAAAAGGATCTTAACTTTGACATAATACGTTTCATTGTATATAAGTAAAGATCTAATGAAAAACAACACGCTCCTGTATCTATCGTATAAGTGTATGCATGTAGATCAAGAGATATAAACTTGACTTTTCCGTACGATTAGATTATAGTTCGACTTACATAAAACACTTCCTTACTTTTTAATATTAATAGTGCATTCTTTATGCCAAAATGAAATTTTGATGATTCATTCGATCGATGATTTTACAAGAATAATATGACTGTCGCGATAACAATACTGTTATTTTAAAAAAAAATGTTTAAACAATTTTTTCTAAAGCGAAGATTTTTATTACGATTTTATTATATATATCCGACAATTTTATCTTCCTTTAGACTCTTTTACTTAGCTGACGATATCTAAAATGCATAAAATATTGCATAACATCACTATATGAAAACATTTGCTTGTAAATTATATATCTTCTATCCATTGTTATGTATTTATCGAAATAGTGGATATATATATATATATATATATATATATATATATATATATACACATATACATATACATATAAATATATGCAAATGTCAAATATTATTCAGCAGGTGATTGAGGTTGTACAAATGAACATGAGTTTACAATAGAACGATCCGTTGGCATCGATATTTCTAAGATTTAAGTTCTATCTCTTGTTAATGATGTCTGTGATGAATCTCGCACCACGCAGATACAAAGATTAGTGGAAACAATAGCGGAATGATCTGTCCCTTTTTGATCACAATTTATTATTCAAAATACAACATGTGTATATATATTTTTGAAAGAGAAAATTTCGTGGAATATCTATTGTCCGTTCGCAAATGTTCCAAATAATGCTTTAACAAATACGTTTCGAAGAAACGATCGGGAACAATATTGTTAATCATTGGTTTCTGTATTTACTTTTATCGTATATGTGTGTGCGTGCGCGCGCGCGCGTGTGGGTGTCTGCTGTATGTAGAATAAGTTTATATTTAATAAGATGTATGTACTAAAAGAGAGAGAGAGAGAGAGAGAGAAAGAGAGAGAGAGAGAGAGAGAGAGAGTGAGAGAGAGAGAGAGTGAGAGAAAGAGAAAGTGAGAGAAAGAGAGAGCGAGAGATATGTGCTAAAGAAATAAAAAAAAAATAATAAAAGGAATAATAAATAAAAGATTTAACAATGTTAGAATGGAAATCGTACCGCACGGTGTAATAAATAAAAGAACAGAATTATATATAAAATAATGTATGCAAGCGAGAGAGAGAGAGAGAGAGAGAGAGAGAGAGAGAGAGAGAGAGAGAGAGAGAGAGAGAGAGAATATGAAAGAGAATTTGAGTTTAAGAATTTTATTGAATTCAAAGATGCAAGAAAATAAAGGCGACTTAATGGCACAGGGGCCGTTTTAAATTTTATTTTCATTATTGTCGGTAACCTTCGAAACGTACGTATGCGGTACTTTTAACTTCGACAAATTGTAAATAATATAAAAGTCGTGTATTAGACGGCGAAGATATTACGATATTCACGTAAGGAATGATCTGAGAAAGGACGTAAATAGGTCGAAGGATTTCGAAAACGATTTGGCCTTCTCTAAAAGTGATCGATACGTGGTCGCCCGAGGACCGTGTAAAGGGCCGCGGCGATATTCGTGCCACTTGGATCCCCTGTTTCCTACTCTAACACATTTACATGTTATAGCAGCCTTGCTTCGTCGTCCTCGTTTGTAGGGAGAGCACGCAGTCGCAAAGTGAACGCGCAGCACCGTGCTCGTGATGATCACCACCAGGCCAACGTATGTAGGAGTTCGATTTTGACGTTCGTAGAATCGACTACTCCCCGTACTCTACGTTATATATATATATATATATATATATATATATATATATATATATATACACACATACATACATACATATACTCTCACTTTAATTTTTTCCCCTCGTCTTTCGATCCAACTAATACCTAAACGAATATCGTCTATTTCGTGCATCCTCGGTGTTCGTTGCGTTGTTATTTTTTTCTTTTCTTTCTTTCTTTGAACGTGTTTTTGCGTTCGCACGTTGTTTATTAACGTTCTATGGGATCCAATGTCCTTCGGGAAATAAATATCGAGAGGTCGTTTTATTAGAGTCACAGTTATTGGTAGGTAGGTACTCGAGGTTTACATTTCCTGTGGGTGGTGAGCGTGTGCGTGCATGCGCGTGTTTAACACGCGTGCTATGTGAAATATACTTGTTCTATATTAAAAAATAAATAAATAAATAAATAAGAAATAAAATAACTGCGATAACTATTCGCGATGATGTGTGACCTCGTAATCAACAGGATATTGTTATCGAAGTGATAAAAAAACAAAGAGAGAGAGAGAGAGAGAGAGAGGGAGAGAGAGAGAGAGAGAGAAAGAAAGAAAGAAAATGGAGAAAATGAGATCGTCGAAATCAAGGATTACAAGAGCAACGACGACACCTTGTTTTAATATTCGTCATATTAGAAGATCGATATCGTTATATCGAACTACGGTTAAGGTCGAGTAGGGAGGAGGTAATAATAATAAAGAAAAAAGAAAAAAGAAAAGGGAAGTCGAGCCTCTCTCTTCTCTTTTTCTCGAGAAGAGAGCCCTTCGACGAGCGCAATGCGCGCGCTGTGAATAATCGACGGACGGACGCACTGTTGTTCCACATCCCGAATCGTTAGTATCGATAACAGTGAATCAGTTGGAAATTAAAAAAGTAAAAAAAGAAAAAAAGAAAAAGAGAAAAGAGAAAGGTTTTTTCAATAATTTTGTGTTTGTCGTTTGTCCTTACACTTTGAAAATAAATATCCTCCCGTTTTCAATAGATCCGATCGTTATAATCGCGCTAAACGTTTTTTTTTTTTTTTTTTTTTTTTCAATGTAATATAGATTGTGATATACTGCTACCATCTTAAAGCGTATAATATGGTAACTATGAGCTCCGAAAAGTCGGCCTCCCGCCGAAAGCCAATAGAGAATAATGATACGAGAGAGTCGTCGTCTCAAACTGATGAAACGGAAGAGAATCATCAAATCGAGGAGAATGTTGAAAATCAGAATACGCCCACGCATCGTGTCACTGCCTGTTGCGCCGAAGATACGCCGAATTATCTCGTCTACAAAAAGGTATCCCTTCGCGTGATATCATCTTTATCATTCTAACTGATCGATTTCAAAAGTGTACAATATGTCTTGAGGGAGTTCCGCGTGTGAATGAAATTTATCCGTAACATGGAACATCGAACGTTATTTGTGAAAAGTATTTAACATCAGTTCGAAAAAATTTTGCGAAAGATTTACGGGCAAAGAAGTATCACCAACGTTCTTTCAGATGGAATCTCTGGTGGAAAAAATGTTGGAGGAAGCTACAGGTGTCCCTGTAAAAACGGTGAAAAGTTTCATGACCAAAACTCCATCAGTTTTCACAGGTATTATCGTTGCCGAAAGATCGAACGAAGATATTCGTATATCTAACTGGCATGAGTTCTTATATTTGCGCCAAATTTTTAGGTTCCGATTTGATATCGTGGATGATGAAAACTATGGATATTGATGATCAAGGTATATATATCTGTGTATGTGTGTGCGCGCGCGTGTATGTGTGTGTATATATATATATATATATATATATATATATATATATATATAAATATACCTATATGTATATGTAAAATCAATGTTTCCTTTTCGAACTAATCACCGAGTAAATTTTTAATTATTATCTCATAAATTTTTAATATATAGAGGCTCTTCACGTGGCACATCTCATGTCATCTCATGGTTACTTCTTTCCCATTGACGATCATTGTCTTACCGTTAAAAACGATAACACATTCTATAGATTTCAAACGCCATATTTTTGGCCATCGAATTCTTGGGAACCAGAGAATACCGATTACGGTAATAAAATATAATCTTAAATTATATTCCCAAAATGTTTTGTATCATATCGATTTATATTAAAACAATAAAAAAAAAATAACGTTCGGATATATCTCTCGAATCGTAGCCGTTTATCTGTGCAAAAGAACGATGCAAAATAAAACTCGTCTCGAATTGGCCGATTACGAGGCCGAGAATCTGGCTAAATTGCAGAAAATGTTCTCCCGAAAGTGGGAGTTCATTTTTATGCAAGCGGAAGCACAGAGCAAAGTCGATAAAAAGAGGGATAAACTGGAGAGGAAAGTGTTGGACAGTCAAGAGAGAGCCTTCTGGGATGTTCATCGGCCAATGGTAAAAGATTTTATAAGATATTTTTTGTTTTCCTTTTCTTTTTCTTTTTCTTTTTTTTTTTCACTCGAAGTGCGTGTTTCATTCTGTCTCTTTCGGGGAATAAAAAGAAAAAACTTGTAGCATCGACCGGACGATGTATTTTTGATTTATTTTATATTTATCTTACGAACCCAATCACGACAACGACGACGACGACTGATTACAGCCTGGCTGTGTAAATACGACAGAACTCGACGTCAAGAAAGCATGTCGTAGTCATAAACCAACCTTGAAATCTATTGAACATCTGGAACTTGGGATCGCTGGTGGAAGGATCTCTCCACAGTCGGAATCTTACATAACGTTTATGACAGAATCGTTGGAAAAGGAAATTGATATGTTGAAGGATAGATTGGATAGGCGAAATATCAAAGTGTCTAAAGTCGCGGAAGCGTAAGTACAATGTCCGTGCAATACCACCTATTCCTTTTGACAACAAATAGTCAGCTATAATATAAATTTCAAATTTTAGTCTCATCGGATACTTCGAACAGTACTCCGAGTATGATCCATTTTTTACACAACCTGAATTTACGAATCCATGGGTATCGGATAGTCAGGAAATGTGGGAGCAAGAGAAAATAGCGTAAATAGTTTTCGTCATTGTTTTTGTGAATAATTATAAAATAGAATAAACGGTTCGAGCATGTATATATATATATATTTTTTTTTTGTCGAACAGGAAAGAAGTATCTACGAGAAGAGTGAAGAGATGGGCGTTTGGCCTTCAGGAATTGTTACAGGATCCGGTCGGTAGAGAACAATTTATAAGATTTTTGGAGAAAGAGTTTAGCAGTGAAAATCTCAAGTAAGGATCTTAACATGGCGTTATTCGTCTCTTGTATTTTCAATGTTAAATGTTATATGCACGGATTGTGATTACGAGGAATAAATGCATGTCGGATTAAAAAGGATTTTTTCGTTCTGTACAGATTTTGGGAAACCGTACAGGAATTGAAAACGTTCTCGCAAAAGGACGTTAACATTAAGGTTGAAGACATTTGGAACGAATTTTTGGGTCCAGATGCGAGCTGTCCAATTAACGTCGATTCTAGGTCCTTCGAAATAACGAAAAAAAATTTGGAAAAGCCTGATCGTTGGTGCTTCGATATCGCTGCGGTATAATTTTTGGTATAATGTGTATTATCTGTTTCTTTTTTTTTCCATGAAAAAACAAAAAAAAAACGAAACAAAAAATTTCTCCTCTCAGGCTCATGTTTATCATCTCATGAAGAGCGACAGTTATTCGAGGTATCTTCGTTCTGAGATGTACAAAGACTTTCTTAATGGTTCGAAGAAGAAGGTGAGGATAGATTATGAAAATCTCACGCCGTACAATTCTATGTTAACGTACAGATTTTGATCTAACGATACGTACTTGTTGAATTCGTTGTTTACAGACGTCGGTAAAGGGTATCCGATCAATCGTATCTTTCACTGGGCGCAGAGATACGGCAACTTCGTAATCAATCGTGAGATATGAAAATATCACGTAGAAAATGGGAAAAATTAATTGCAGATATCATTTCTATTCAATAATCACGTAAGTTAAAACAATTTTTAATCTTTTAAGATAATATCATCGTTTGATTCAATCGATATAAGGAACTTTCGTGATTACGCGCGTACGTAATATTTTCCTCGTTGAACGTTCAATAACATCGGAATATATTTATATAGAAAAAGAAAAAAAAAAGAAAATCGATCTGACGATTAAAGAAACATAATCGTTTAAATTACGTAATTGTAATAAATATGCCCCCCATGTAAGAAGACTTAAAAGTGAGAAACAAAACTATCTGTTTAAAAGTACTCGTCACACAGCTATTTTCGTATCACTCTATTTATTATTAATTGGATATAGTTTTCATAATATACACAATGTATCTGTAGATAATGTATGTAAAATACAAAAGATATAGATTGTTTCTAAGCTTGTAGAAAGCAATGAGATATACCGTAAGAAATACTGGTAGACATAGTATAATGAAGTGAGTCATAAAATAGTACAACAATTATCAAATGTACAGTAATTATATGCTTCCTAGAATGATATTATATTAAACTTCGTTGTCGTAATGATCGTGCGCAATGCGGCAGATAATTTTCATTTTAAAAAGTCTATCATTAAAAAAAAAAAAAAAAAAAAAAAAAAAAAAACAAAGAAAAGAGAAAGCATCTTTATATTGTGATTATGCAGCTTTGTAACGCTGTGAAGAGTACCAATAATATATTTGTGTGCGTGTGTGTGTGTGCGTGTTTTTTTTATTTTATTTTATAGTAAATCTTCATTCAACAAATTTGATTTTAGCGACGTCAGAAATGTGATCAAAAGGATCCAATGCTATGAAGTAGTAAGTATCGACAATGATCAGACTGGCATTTACTAGGCCCAATTATAGAAACAGGTGGCAATAATCAGATGTGCCGAATATGGTTTTCTACTTAAAGTAGTATGTACTTTCGTTGACAAATCGTCGTTGATAAAACCGTTCGAATAGTCAACTAACGTTCTATAATTATTATATATGTATAATACGTACAGCTTTTCTGCGTCGTGTAAGTGGACTTACAAAATGGACGTAAGTGAAAAGAGTTAATGTTTGAGGTAGACAGCATATATAAGACTCACAGATGTGTACCAACGTTTTTTCATTCTTTTTTTTTTATCCTCCTCCTCCTCCTCCTCCTCCTCTTCTCCCCCCCCCCCTCTCTCTCTCTCTCTCGCTCTCTCTTTCTATCTTACTTTCTCTCTCTTACTTTCACACTTTTTTTTTTTCTTTCTCTTAAAGCTCGACGCACACTTCCTTTCTTTTATTACAAGTGAAAAATTAATCTATTTCTAATAATTGAGATGGCAACCGCGTGTCTAATAATAATTAAAGCAAGATAGATAAGCGCTTCGTGAAGAAAGGAATAATTAATGAATTACTAGATTGCTCGAACGCAGAATCTCTCTCTCTCTCTCTCTCTCTCTCTCTCTCATCTTTCGTCACAACATCGCTATTATAAACATACAATGTCTTCTTGGATGCTCTTTTATCGGATAACCGAGCAATCCAAGTGCGAAGAACTATTTATGACAACACGCCCCTTGTAGCTTCAGCACTCACAGAGTCGAGCCCACGAACGTTACGTATTCTTTAAACAAACACTCCTCCCACGTGTTTTCACGCATCACGATGGTATTTTTTTTTTACCTCTCTTCTTCCTCATCTTCTTCCACTTCTTCTTCTTCTTCTTCTTCTTCTTCTTATTTTCCCCCTTTCGCAATAATAAGAAAAATATTTTTAGTGGCTCGCGCGTGCATTTTGTACATTCGCACAGGCGTGACTAGATATATTATATACGAATACCCAGAGAACCCGGAGCATCTCGGTGTGAATCGCTAATGCAAGAAAAAAAAAAAAAAAAAAGAAAAAAAAAAAGAATTGTCTAACGCGAACTGGGTTCGCTTAAACTCATTTTAACTGGAGGTTTAACACCCATCTACTTTTTCACTTTCTTTCTTTTGTTCTAACGGCCTTTTTTTTCGAATATTCGAACGTCTTATTATCGGCTTGATTTAATTGAAATTCTCGATCTCGTTTCAACGATCGTAATTTATCTTTACGAGCTATGAAAATTCATGCCCGTCACCTATGTCATAGCTGAGACATTCATTTCTAATGAAACATTCGAGTGGTGTCTGTTAAATAAAAAAAAAAAAAAAAAAAAAAAAAAGGAAAAAATAAAAAAATAAAAATACAAGAAAACAACATGACTAATCAATTAGAGTAGAGATATTACTAATGCCAGACTATGGGACAGGAGATCGGCGTGACACATTTTCAATGATAAAATCTCATAATAATATTATGAACGATAAACGATAGTAAATCGACGATCCGCCTGATAAAATCTTGCATTTGGAAAAACATATAAGCTAACATTTGTCTTGGAAAAGTGTTTTTGTCACTTTAGACGACGATTTATCACTTAATGATCAATGACATTGGCGATTGTTGAAAGAAAAGAAAAAACAGAAATCGATCGTATTTTTAACGAGAAACGATTTGCGACGTGATCCTAATCGCTAAATACTGATCACAAGCATTCTCACCTCTCTTATAATCGAGAGCGAAATACTTCAGAAACCGTCGAAGTTATCTATAAGTATTTAAACATTACGCTTACGTAGTCCCTGCATCTTTTTTTTTCTTTTTCGTGTTTTTTTTTTTCCCCCCCCTTTTATCTACGAATATTTTGTATACTTTCCTTGGAATGTCGTCATCACAAAAATTACACGAACGATTAAAGATAATTCACAATCGTTTGATCCAGTTCGTAATAACACTTTCGTGTGCCGTTATACCTCTTCGATTTTCTTTTTACTGTTCCTTTTGATTAGAGGCACGATGGCCCAGAGAGCGGTGCCCAGTATAAGTATTATACCGAATGCCAAGAAAATAGGTTTGTAAGAGCCGACTTGTTCGAAGATGACACCGCAAACCGGTGGTCCGACGAGTTGGAGTACACCGTTAACAAAGAGCGAGATACCATAAGAGGAACTGAGTTTATCGGTACCGAGCATGTCAGCCAGGATAACGGTCGTGATGCCGATGTACATGCCGGAGGATAGGCCAAACAGAGCGCAGAAGAATGAAAGCATCCCATAACTATTGGCCATAGGTAATAACGCCAGAGCTATCCCGCTGGTGCCAAGGCCACCGACGAAATAATAATACTTCGGTACGAAGTCTATATCGGATAGGGAGGCACCACTGATTCTACCGATAAGATCAAGAGCTGAAACAATGGACAACAAAAGAGCCGATGAATTTTGATCGAATCCTTGGGAGTTAGCGTAGGATGGCAAATGGATCATAAAGTTTGTATTGCTGATCGCCGATGTCGAGTTCGATATAAGAATGACCAAATATATAGGATCCCTCAGCATGCTGAAATCAATGGATAGATGTACTTTCTTCGTGCCCTCGCCCTTGGCCAATGAAGTCTCGGACTTCGATTGCTTCGACGTTGAGATTTCTACTTGGACGGGTTTGTTGTCAACTTTCACGGATTCGTTGTCCTCTTGGAGATGCATTTTTATCGATAACCCTAATACGTTCGATCCGTTATCGGACATCGTACTGATTTGACGGGAATTGAAAGGTTCGTCGGTGACGAATTGGATTTTATCAACCAACCTCCTGTCGCTCGTACTCGAGGTCTCATTAACGTTTTCTTCGTCGTAGTTTTCTTGAAGATTCCCCTTTCCGGTGTCATCCTCGCTGGCGATATCCGTCACACGATCCTTGACGATCCATCGATCTTGTTCCTCCTCCTCGTTCGACTTCGTCAATTTCTCAAATCCTTCCTCCTTGGACGTAGTCAGTTTCGAATAATTCAATAGTTCCGTTAAATTTTGCACCTGCTTCGTCGTACTTTCGATCTTCTCGTTCTTCTCGTCCTGAACAATCGAATTCAATTTCGCCGGATCGATCGATTGTCGTTTCTCGTCGATAGGTTCGTCCAAGCTCAGAGCCTCGTTGTCGATTCCTTCCTCTATGGGAACGGCTATCATGTGTTGCTCGACTGGATGATAGAGTAGCGCACAAACGAGCGTGTTCAATGTTAAAGCACCCATAATAAGCACCGCGCCTCTGCAATAACGAAAGAAAGATCGTTAATGTCACGTTTCTTTTTTAAAGATTAAAAAAAAAAAAAGAAAAAAAAAAAAGAAAAGAAAGAAAAAAGAAAGAACGAAGGAAAATAAAATGAAAGTGCATTTCTTTTACACAATGCTTGCCCCGAATCTACGCGGCAAATGCGCCCGTTCGCGCATTTAATGACATCACTTATACCATTAGGATGTCTAAGAAATAACAAATGTTAAACGACTAACTGGCAATTATATTCGTATTTATGTGAATGGTAAACGAGCAACTGGGCAATTACATCGGTGCTATTTCTGATGTTCAAAGTGCATCGTTCGACTTTCTAACGCCATCCTCTTCCCCCTCTCCTTTCACAAGTTACCTATATCCAAAACAGTCAAGAAGATACTGAAGAAGCGGTGGTAAAACTATAGTCCCGATCGCGCTCCCGGAAATGCAAAGACCGTTGGCAAAACCACGTAGCCTCTGGAAATACGCCGTGACGATGTAAATCGTTGGTGGAAAGGATAAACCAGCGCCGATTCCGACCATCAGACCGTAACTGGATGAAGATCAAAAATAAATAAATAAATAAATAAATAAAAAGAAAATGTAAAGAAAGTTTACCGATTATTATTCATACACGCATACACACACACACACACACATAAGCCTACAGGTAATATAAAAAAATTGTCTCCTTCCCATTACTTACCTAACGTAGAGATAAGAAACGGAATTAGCAAAGTAGCTGAGCATCATTCCGGCGGCGGCAAAGGTACCGCCGATTAATGTCACGGTTTTGTAAGAATACTTGGTGGAGAGAACGCTCGACAGGGGACCTATTAGAAAGATGGTACACGATAAATAAACCCACATTTGTATAAGTACTATTCCAATGGTGTGCCAGATAAACTATAGGGAATTTTAATTCATGTAAATGGATCGCTTAGAGAGTTGCACGGCTGCGTTTAGCATAACGATAATATAGTAAGAAGCCTTATCTCCTTACCCAAAGAGTTGTAGAGAAAATAGCAGAGTGCCGGCATCCACGAGGCCGCCGTTGGCGATGCCTTGAAAACGTGTAGGAATTCGACGAAGAGAACGCCGAAGGATTTGACGGTTCCAGGGATGAGGAAGTTTACGGTAAGGGCTGAGGTCAATACGACCCAACCCCACCCCCCGTCCGGTGGTATCATCTTCGTTTTGCCGCTAACATTCCTCGTTGTCTTAGCCGTTGTCATTGCCGCTGATACTGCTGCTGTTGTTGTTTTCGTAATAACGGGAAATCGATCGGATCGAGTCCTATCGCTGCGTTTCGTTAATGAAATCGGCCAACTAGAGGGTGTAGGAAAATAACAGAATGAGAGTGGGAAAAATCAAGGATCAAACGTTACGTATAAATTACAATAATCAAAGCTTTTTCACGCGTCAATGCTATGCATACAGAATCCGGCTAAGAATAGTAGGAATTGTATGTGTGTATCTGTGTATGAAAGGAGAGAGAGAGAGAGAGAGAGAGAGAGAGAGAGGGAGAGAGAAAAAGAAAGATTATTATCGATATTAACGCGACGGATTACCTAACGACGTCCTCGACACATCAACGGAAGATCGAATGATCGAGAATGGTGCATATAACGTCAATCATTGTTTCCTTTATATGATTTTTCTCATAAAAATCAAAAAAGAAAATAAAAGAAAAATATATTAAAATATCCTTTCGTATATGGTAACGATCGTATATTTCATCGTTCTTTTATAAAATTGAAATCTATCGTAAAATTAGATATCTTCGAATTACATCCCGGTGAACATATAAGATCGAACGACATTACGTCATTCGTCCCTGCCGCTTAGATCGCTCGAGAAGATCAAAGAAATCGCTCGTAATACTGTCACGACAGTGTTTCCAAATGAGATACGGCTGAACAATGGAAATGCAAATGAAAAAATAAGAGTTATATTATCGAAGGAAAATAATTGCTCTTTAAACGAGGGCGGCAACCAGTTTCAGAAAATACAAATCGTCCGGATAGAAAGAGATGAAATTAAATAATAATAACAATAATAATAATAATAATAATAATAATCATAATGATAATAATAATAATAATAATAATAAAAATGGTAAAAAAAGAAGTAAAAAAATAATCACAACAACAACAGCAACGATAATAATAATAAGATCGTTCGATAAAGGGCTTCAAACGATTACGTGCTTTCCGATCTTAGTCGAGAAGATCTACCTCTTTTTTTTTTTTTTTTTTCCTCTCGCATGCGAGATCAGGCTTGCGCATTTGTCCGTGTAGAATAAATGTAATTTTCATTAGAAGAAGCGTTCATTGAAACCGTAACGTAAACGTGCTCCGTTTACCATAGACGTCGACAACCAAAGAAAATAGGAAAGAAGAAAATCGCTATTTGTGTATCTACGTGCTAGGAAGTTAAAAACTGGTATGAACGCTTAGAGATACACGTGACCCGTAAAATATTGACTCGCGATATATATAAAGCTAGAAGCGTGAATCAAATACGAAAAGGATTCACGGATAGGAATAGGATTCGTGAAGAAAGTAGATTCACTACGTGGAATAGTAAGGGACAGAAAACACACTCTCGCGAATTAATTAACTCTTCTTCGTATCCCTGCATTTCTTTTTTCTTCTTTCCTTTTTCTTTTTTCTTTTTTTTTTTTTGTTCGTTTCTCAAACAATTATTATCTATAACTCCGTAGTCTCGAATATACAATATTATTGTATAACAATTGTTTTCCAGCGTGTATCTCATTCGAATTTTCATGAGTTGAAATTTTATAATTCCACCTTTTTTTTTTTTTTTTTTGTCCCCTTAACATTCCGAACGTTATTACGACTGAAATTAAATCGAATAAGCGGTTGAGATGATAAAACAAAATAAGAGAAGAAGAAAAAATGAAGAAGGAAAAAAAATGAAAGAAGAAGGATACGTAAACGTTACGCAACGCGTGTCTCATATATCTCAGTGAAATTGTATCCTTACGAATCGAGCTATTGCTATTTAATATATTTAGGAAAAATAATGTATAAACTGGTAAGAGTGTGATACACTCTCTTTATGTTCTGATAGTGTCACTAAACGAGAGCTCTTTCTCTCTCTTTCTCTCTCTATCTATCTCTATATATCTCTCCTCCTTTCTCTTTCTCCCTTAACGAAGAAAATATAAACTAAGAAGGTTTGGGAAGTATACTACAACCGTTTGCTTTCTACGATTCGATCTCTCCGCGATATAGTAGATCTCTCTTGATCGGAGAACGCCCGAGGAAAAAAAGAAAGAAAGAAAGAAAGAGAGAGGGATACGCGTGCTGGTTGGAGTGAGAGTAAATCGATGAAAAAAAGGTGCTCGTAGCCTTACGAAACTTTCGATCGAGCTGTTTAGCTCAACGGAACTAACTCGATGCGAGATACCCTGCAAAAGAAAGAGAGAGACAGACAGACAGACAGACAGACAGACAGAGAAAGAGAGACGAAAATAAAAAAAAAAGAAAGAAAGGCTCGGCTGTTTTGTATGTTTTCCTTTTTGTTCTGTTTTCTCACGTAAACAAAATGAATATGTATTAACGTGAAGATAAAAAAAAAAAAAAAATAAAAATAAAAAGAAAAAGAAATAAATAAAAAAGAGATACGAAAGAAATATCAGGGGGACATCATCTCTGTCGAAATAAAAATGACGTTCGTTTTCTGCAATCTTCTGTAATTTTCTGATATCTATAAATACGAAAGACCTGATTCTCTTCCTCGAGGAGCGCCGATTTGGCGATGTTCGATTTACGTAATGACTTACACGGTCACGGAAGATCTAACAAGTAAGGTCGACGTGAATCAAAGAACGAGGAAGAGAGGATGGTGGAAGAGGGAGGAAAGGAGGGGGAACGGAAGAAGCGAACCGAATATAATAATCATCATGTAATCACCGACGTATTTTGTTCGAACGACGACATCGCACGAACGAGTCATTTTTAAGTCGTGCATGAGAAAATTCGTTGAACACGAGCTTTTAATTATCCGAGAGCAATTGACGCACGGACCGATCGGACAACCGGGAATATGTTTAAATGCGCTAACGTCTCGTGTAAACTGAACAGAAAAGGGAGAAACGTAATATATATATATATATATATATATATATATATATATATATATATATATATACCACACCGGTTTTAATGGCTCTACGTTTCTTGTATACGTTATTCTCTATCTTTCTCTCTCATTCGGTCATATACATTCACTCTATTAGCTTCCCTGTATCTCAAAGAGAGGAGTAGTCAACAAAAATGTTCCGAGAGTGTAAGCAACCGAGTAGAATATACCAAATTGTGTGCAGACACGTTTAGCCTCTAACGGTCCCGTATCTACTCTTAGGATCTATTAGGAGAAAAATATTCACCGACAATATTGCTAATCTTCCAGCGTATTTTCCGCTCGTCAATTGATTTGTTTTGATGATTTCATCACGTATGAGCGAGTGAATGTATATATATATATATATACAAGATATAATAAGATTTATAAATGAAAATGCTGTTGTTATCAAGGGAATATAATATAAGTTTAGGAGAAGGGAAGAAATTTCATACAAAAAAAAAAAAAAAATAAAGAAAAGATAAAAAAGAAAGAAAGGAAAAAAGAAGAAGAAGAAGAAGAAGAAGAAGAAGAAAAGACGCCCGTAATCGCATACGGGATACGGGATAAAAGAAGAACATGAGCCGAGGATATAAGGGACCTTCTAAGGACGCCCGAGGAACTTAAATATCACGTCGTTTACGCCATTTACGGTGACTCTTTGTATAAAAACACGTTCCCGCTAATTACTGTGCATTTTCTCGGATTTATATTTATAAACCCCGTATATTTTTCTTACCGTCTGCTATAAGGTAACAAAAAAAAAAAAAAAAAAAAAGAAACCTTAAACTTGTCGCGAGCCCTTTAAGTACCATTCCTATTCGCGAGAGAATGAAACTGGTTCTCCCCGGAGGATTTTCTTTTGGATACGTACTGCCTCTCACGTACACCGATCGCGATCTTCATCATTGGGGGAGGAGGGGGTGGGGTGAGGTGGGGAGGTTATATCGTTTGAACGGAGCCTCGTTCTTTTAGAAAAGAAACTTTTTCGATCTCTTTCTTTTTTCTTTTCTTTTCTTTTTTTTTTGTTTTTTCTTTCATTTATTTATTCGTTCATTCTTTTTGCCTTTATGCGAACAGGCCAACTTTTTCGTTCGGAAAATCTTTAACTCTTGGGTCAATGAACCTGAAGGGGACTCGCGTTCGCCTGCTATTTCTTTCTTTCCTTCGACGAAGCGAAAAGAAATCTTTGCCGCGTAAGGATAAATCCGTTAACGCGTTAACTGCTATGGGGGGGTAACCGGTACTCGACTTATAGGAATCCGTAATTGTCAGTATTGACTGACAATTACAACTGCAAATGTAATTCTAATTATAACGAAGTAATACCTATTATAACGGTAACCGAATCTATGTCGATCTCGTCGGAACGATCCTGATCTGGACTCATTTTTTCGCGACCGATGGGATATCAAAAGTATAATCGTTTTTTCTTTTCTTTTTTTTTTTCTTTCTTTCTTGTTGTTGTCAGAGAGTTTCTATACGACGTGCGAAAAACAAATTTACGTACGGGATACGTGATCACGGGTTAAAAGCGACGCTTCGGTACAAGTAATGGCATATTAAAATCTTCGATGATGATAATCCGAATGGACGTGCGCAAAGCGGGTAAACAAAACTAAATACCCCCCACAGATTTAATAACTTTTTAATGGGGAGGCCGTGTCTCTCGCGCGAGAGCAACGGGACCGTCGAACGTTTTTCCTGTTTACACCGTGGACACATGTGGCCGATTATGATTATCGGGTTTGAAAATAATTTCAAAGTTGACCGCATGCATGTATTTGCGTCTATAAATATACCTACACGCATACGCACGCGGTTATTTCGTTTGCTAACTTCGTTTACAGTTACGGCGAAAGCACTTCTATCGTTCGTCCGTTACTAAATTATACCTCGAGGACGGCCTTTGCACTTATCGGCTTAGCTCGAAAGATGATGACTCTACGGATGGAATTCCGTGAAAGAAAAAAAAAAAAAAGAAAAAAAGAAGAGAAACAAAATAAATTATGAAACTCTGACGAATGCGTTTCGTGATTTTCTATCCAATTTGAAAGAAAATAAGTTTTTAACGTTCGTCGAGAGAGATCTATTATGTCGATTAAAGAATAAAATGGAATACGTATCGATGTGAATCGTCGTCGACGAAATTATATTAAAATCTATGTACTCGAAGTCGAATGTGAAATTTTGGTGACTGGGGAAGGGGGTGGGAAGGAGGGTGGTGGGGGAAAGAAAAAAGAAAATAAAAAGCAAAAAAAGTCGTGGGAGAGACGAGGAAAAACAATGAAACGAACGGAAACGAAGGGACTACCGTACGATCGTTCCATTTTAATCGATCGTGTAATTACAACGTACAATTACGAGCCGACGATGAATTAATTGCGATGCGAATCATACATAAAGATACGGCAAACGAATCGAGCACTTTATTGCATTCTATGCGATATAGATCGTATTATTCTTCGTTGATACACGCACGTAAGCAACGCAAACATGTTATATATATATATATATATATACATATGTGTGTGCGTGTGTGTGTGGTAAGCGGTCTCTCAAGCATGCATAAATGAAACAAATACAACGTTAATTTGCAAATGACTCTTGCCGATCGTTCGGTAGAAAATGAAAGTTTTCCCTTGACAGGACTTCGTGCCGGGCGGCGGCACCGTGGCCGCGGACGTCTATAATTACACGGTAAACACGTCGCCAACGCTATACTACGAATAACTAATATGTTAAAAAGAAGAAGAAATGCGTGTCGATCCGTAAGGAAAGAAAAAAAAAGAAAAAAAGAAAGAAAAAGAACTTAAAGATATACGCTGCTTTGACGTATTAATCTCGTCTAGGATGATCGACAGAATAGACGACGAGGACGTTGTTTTACGCAAGCAGCTTTTAGCGGAGAACATCGTGGTATATTAGATAGTTACGAAATGAGCATTGGGAGATCACTTTCGCGGATTGAAAAGCCGGAAGATTGGTTGCAGCTCCCAAGTAGCCAATTGGTCTCTTTCGCTTAGTACCTCTTTCTGCGCGTAGAAAGATCTATCGGATGATTATTAGAGAATCTACGTGTGAAAGATAAATATATCAATGACGATAATGCATAATGAAATGAAATTGAGTTGATATTGAGAAAGGGGTAAAGTAAAGAAATTGGAAGGTGGGAAGAAGAGGAAAAGAAAATGATTGGACGAAGTGGAAAATGAGTAAGATAAAAAAAAAAAAAAATAAAAAAAAAAAAATAAAGAAAAATCATGGGAAACGGGTGGTCCCGCGATCGGTGGTGCATCGGGTCGAAGAAAAATCATTTATATAAGAGAAAGAGTAAGAGACAGAGAGAGAGAGAGAGAGAGAGAGAAAGAGATGGAGAGAGGAACGTGCACTGACCTGGGGCGCTCGAGTTCGACGGGGCAGTCGCGGACTGTCTCTTCGTTCTGTTGGACGGGGGGAAGATTCTTCATCGGGCGTTCACTATCATCGTGAGTCTTCGACTGGACTGCGTACCCGGCCCGGAGGAGAGAACCCGTTCCAACTCTCCCGGCGGCTCCCTCTTCTTTTTCCTTCAATCCTCGGCCCTGTCTGAGAACGGCCGAAGGTTGCCCTCGGCCGCGTTACCTCGGCCAACAGCAGCGTCGCATAGCCGTCCAGGCATTACGCTGACTCCAGAGACGAAGAAAGGGGGGAAAAAAAAAGAAAGAAAGAACAAGAGGAGAAGGAAAAGAATAGAAGGAAGGAAGGAAAGAAGACGAAGAAGAAGAAGAGGAGGAGGAGGAAGAGGAGGAGGAGGAGGAGGAGGAGGAGGAGGAGAGAAGGAAGATGCTCCTCTTCTTCATTTACGGAGAAACAACACCATAGCCGTCTCTCTCCGTCGTCGTCGTCGTCGTCGTCGTCGTCGTTGCTGCTGCTCCTCTTCTTCGTCGTGGTGCTCGCGTGCACGAACGTCCTCGCGTCGACTGGCGCCTACGATCTACTCTAAAGAGCTTCTGGAATCCCGCGTAGAAGAGGAGAACGTAGATGCGGACGTTACGAGGATGACAAGGACTTTGGCCGTTCGCGTTTAACGTACTCGCGATCGTTGATCGAACGAGCACGAGTAAGATCGAACGAACTTAAGGGTGCTGAGAAATCGTTCCTTCGGGTATCCCTTTTGCAAAACCGATATTAAACTCGTGTACGATCCTCTCTTTTCTTGCTCTTATTGTTATTATTATTCCTCCTTTTTGTTATGGCGAGTTCAACGAAAAAAAAAACAAAAAATAGCCGCGTTTATAGCGGACGGGCGGGAGAGGGAGGGAGGGAGGGAGGGGGTACATCATCCTAGTGAGTTAAAATAGCAAGAGGAACTTATTTTCTCTCCCCCTTTCTTTCTCGCTCTTCTTCTTCTTCTTTTTCTTCTTCTTTTCTTTTCTTTTTTTTTTTTTTTTTCTTTACCATCTTCCATCTCGGACCCCTTACGGTCCTTCTTTTTGATATTCTCTTCTTTTTATCCCGACTCGTGCGCACCTCCTTCGTTCTTCTTCTTCGTCTTCGTTCTTCGTTCTTCTTCTTCTCCTTCATCTTCTTCGTCTTCTTCGTCTTCTTCTTCTTCTTCTTTTCCTTCTTCCTCCTCCTCCTTTTCTTTTTCTTTCTCTACGTCCATCGCTCGGTGGTCATCTCAGTTAGTTTTTATTTTGCACCGAGAGAGGCTATTTTTAACCCCGTATCTTCTTTCTCTCCTTCGTCCTTTTCGTCCTCCTCGTGTTCGTCCTCTCCTTCTTCTACGGGCGAGTAAAAAGCAGCACGGCCTTGATCGTTTGCGTCGCGCATCGCATCTAAACAATAAACGTACTTACCCGCCCGTTCAAATAAAATAATGGGACGTGAAGAATTACGATAAATAAACACGCCTTCTTTATATATAAATATAAATATATATATATATATATTTTTTTTTTCAGTTCTTTTTTAATGAAAACTTTTATCGACTCTTCTCACTCCCGTATTTTTGTAACCTCGCCCATCATGGATAATAAACGCATCGAGGATCGGTCCACGCTGATGACTTTCATATTTTTCTAATTCTCTCGAGTTCAGATAATCGGATATATTCTCCATCATAAATCTGCACTCGCAGGAACATCGTTCTCTTCTTAGCTCGCAACAAGCAGGTCTTCCACCCTTTTAACATCTTCGAGACACGGCGCCTACCACCGTCTTCTTCCTTTTTTGTTTCTTCTGTTTTTTCTTTCCTCCTCTCCTCCTCCCTCCCTCCCTCCCTCCCTCCATCTTTTTTCCTCTTTTGCATTTTTCTCACCTCTTACTCCTTTTTCATTTCTTTTTTTTTACCTTCCTTCCTTCCTACCTATCTTCCTTCCTTCCTTCCTTCCTTCCTTCCTTTCCACCCTCATCCACGGCCACCTATCCAAGTCCTCGTAATAATCGTGATTACGAGGATTTTATCGTTTCCCGGTTTTCGCCTGCAATTTACAACACACAACGGTGCGTCTTCTTGGTAACACAAAAAAAAAAAAAAAAAAAAGGATTAACAACGTACGCGTACACGCACACCGTCTCCCGTGTCTCTCCTCCGTGGTTGTGTTGAAGTGCAGTAGTAAAAGAAGAACTGGTTTTACTTGGCTCAGAATATCTTTGCAAACAAAGGATTAGTAGCTTGGGGCCTTGGCGAAGGCCGCATCGCGTAACGATAATATATCCGGGGGGGAGGAGGGGCCCGAGGTGGGGGGGGGAGGCGTTATCGAGCGAACGATAGAAACTTGGTCCTTACTGAAAATTCTCAGAGAGTGTGATAGATAAAAATATATCTGTATACGTGTACGTGCGTGTCTCTCTGTGTGTGTGTGTGTGCGTGTGTATGCATATATATATATATATATATATATATTTATGCGTGTACATATGCATACGCGCGCTCTTATGGAAAGATAGATAGAAGGGGAGGGAAGTAGCGAGAGGGAGGGAGGGGGGAGATAAAAATGATCATCGGCCTCTCTAAGGCCTCTCTACGGCCACTTTCGAGATAATGTAAGAAAAAGTAAGGAAAAGGGGAAGCGGGGCGGGGAGGGGGGAGGGATGGAGGGGGGGGGAAGAGAGAAATCGATGAGATGATATTTATACTTATAGCGATGTGCTCAACGTACTAACGTAGCTGGAAGTAATTGAGTGGATTCAATATTAGCCTGGTCTGGTCAAGAATAGCCACGGTGGGAATCCCGTCTGACCACCTTGCTGCTCTTCTTCGATCGTTCGCCGGCTAAATTAGGGTGAACGTTCCCCGTCTTACCGGGTGGAGTAATCGTTACTCGGTTCACGACTGGACCGATGATGGATCTCGGGCAAGCAAGATGACTTTAAATGTTATGTCACGCCGATGATATTAATCTATCGTAATTTTAACACGATCAAATTTTTCAATAACATTTTCGATCGGTAATCTCTCTGTATACGGGGAGTAGGGGGTAGGGTAGGAGGGGGGAGGGCGGGAATGACACAACAACTTTTTTTTATTTCTTTCTCGAATACTCGAGAGTCGTGGCTGGCGAGAAAAAAAAAAAAGAGGAAGAAGAAGAAGAAGAAGAAGAAAAAAGAAAATAAAAACAAACACGTTTGCAACTAATATTTGCAACCGAGTGCGTTTCTGTCCTTCGAAACGAAGAAAAGATACAATAAGCATTAAACGTGACGAGAAAATAAATAATACTTACAATTATTTGTGGTTTATACGTCATTATTTAAAAGAGACGCTTTTAAAAATGCTAAGGTGACGATTCTTCTTTTCTTTTTTTTTTTATTTTTTTATTCTTTTTTTTTTTTTAATTATAGCTATAAAATTAAATGTTCGATAAGCTTTGTGGAACGTTGAATTATTAACCTACTTATCTGCCGGTACGAGGCCGAAAGGAGAAACATAAATAAAATGTTTTTTCGATTATCGAAGTTATCTCACTGTTATCCATTTCAATATATATATATATATATATATATATATATCATTAATTATTTATATTATATCAGTTATATATATATTGTTAACGAAACATATTTATAACGAACAATATTCTCATAATCGTTGATTATTACAAAAAAAAAAAAAAAAAAAAAAAAAACAGATCGTTGTGGCAATAAAAAAATAAATAAATCCAAGCGACTTCTTCTTTATTACAAATTGAAGTTTACGGAAAACGTTTAAAAAAAATGACGGGATAAAAGGATATAATCTATGGTTTCGTCTTAAATTGCACAAATTATACGACGCATAAAAGTGTGACAATAATGTTTATAATGAATTACAGAGCACATTTGACGTAATATTGGTAGGCGATAATTTAAGTTAAGTACAAAATATACTTTTGAAAAAAACGTGACGAATTACATGTGACGAATTACATTACATGTTTCTTATTGTTGTTTAAATATTTGTAAGATTATATCAAATACATTATATTGTTATAAAAAATACCATGTGTAATATATTGATCGTTAGTACCTATTTCGTTACATAGATTGGGAGAATTGGTAATTAGGAGAATTAATTGTGCGTTACATTTGTTATTGGCCCCATATTATGTTACTGGTTTCGTTTCTGTACTATTCGTTATTTTCTTATCCTAATGACAAAACGAGTATAGATCAATAAATAAATAATTCTTCATAAACATCGAGATATATTAATAATAATAATAATAATAATAATAATAATAATAATAATAATAATAATAATAATAATAATAATAATAACTATAATAATAATACATGCACATCAAATATCGCATATTATTTATATTATAGGCACATGTTGTTAACTTTTTTTTAAATATATTATTTAAATTGAAAATATAAATGAAATATCTCTCCAAATATTTAATTTCTTTTAATGATTTCAAATCAACTTTAAATTAACAGATTTTTTTAACTCTGAATATATTCAATTAATTTATGTACCTAATTAATTTTTTGTTTTGTATTGAAAATATCCTTAAACTATTATATATGACAAATTGCATTTTTCTTGTATTTGCACTGTAACTTAAATTATAGCGTTGTTTATTATTATTGCTAAGTTAATTCATTAGTAAATAACAAACCAAGAAAATCCTACGCAAATATAGATTGTGAAAAATTTAATAATAAATCTTGTGCATTTATACGAAGAGATTGATTTTAATCTAATTTTATAATAATTACTCTTGATCTACAAGAGAATACTTGGTTAAAAAATACTACTTAAACATTAGATTATTGTACTATTTCTGTGAGAAGAGGTACAAATGAAATGTATATAAATTGTTTTTATCGTACACAATGCTTTTGCATCCTTGGATTTTCTAAGACTATTCTCCATTCAAATCGATATGGAAAATTTGTCATAAAATCGGTTAATATACACACATACGATATAAATTATGAGTAAATTTTATCAAGCAATTATGTTATTTTGTATAAATCTGTTTATAAAATAGCATTCGTGTTATTCTGTTACTTTTAATCACTTTTCTACATAAACAAGTGTTTTTGAAAAACAGACTTATCAATGTTTTGGTAGTTGAACAAAATATATGGTCAATAAACCATATTCGAACTTTTGATTATTTCTTATAAGAAGTCTCACGTAATATAAACCATTTAAAATAAAATAATTTAAATTCAACTTTATCTATCAATGATTCCAACAATTTTGTTAATAACTAATGAGATTTTCATGTATTAAAATGTATTCTTATACTTTTCTTCTTTTTCTCTTTTTGTTTTCATCCGATATAATCATAATATCAAAATAATCGCAATATTTCTTGCATTGTCATTAATCGATGTTTCATAATTTTCCCATAAAGTTTCACCAATGGTATTTGGCATCGGAAGAATGTTTAAATGCTCCCAAACACATTTATAGCATGCAACATTTCTTCTTATTTTTCTTATAGTTTGGTTTAAGCGGTGGTCTTTCAGATAATTGAAATTTTCGAACAATTCTAACTAATTCATGGAAAGCTTGATCCACGTTCATCCTTAACTTAGCGCTACATTCGATGTATGGTATTTTTAATTGACGTGCCATATTTTGTGCTTCCTCGACGGATATCTGTAAGAAAAAAATATTTATTACAAAAAACTGATATGGTATATATGTCAGCATTGATTCTCTTATGAGTTTACGTAATATATCTTACGATTCTTTGGTGATCTAAGTCGGCTTTATTTCCAACCATAAGCATAGGAAACTCATCGCGATCTTTTACTCTGAGAATTTGTTTATGAAATTTTAAAATTTCATCGAATGACGAATGGTCCGTAACTGAGAATACAAGCAGGAAACCTTCCCCACTTCTCATGTACTGTTCACGCATTGCACTAAATTCCTCTTGTCCGGCAGTATCCAATACTAAAAGTTAAAGCATATAAATTAACGATAAAAGAATCATTACTATAAACATAAGATAGAGATATCCAATTTATACATACTATCAAGTTTTGCTGGAACATCATCGATGACACATTGTTTTGTATATGAATCTTCAATTGTTGGATCATAGTCAGTAACAAAATAACTCTATAAGAAATAAAACCTCAATAAAAAATTATATTAAGTGTTTTTTATTGGACATAGTTAAATTGAATAAACGTGCGATATAGAGAAAAAAGAAAGCAATATAGTTTGTAATTTTGATAGTCTTATCAATTACAGAGATAAACTTTGTATGACCATATATGACAATAGCGTGCGCTCGTATGACATAATCGTTAATGAAAGAATGTTCGTATCATTTGATATCGTCTATCAAAAGAACGTATGACGAAATTTGACGTCATCAAATTCTAAATAAGTATCATCTCTATAAAAAAAAAAAAAATAAGATAAAAAAATAAAATCTAAATAGCTCAACATGGGATCTCACTCTTTACGAGTTTATCATTAATTCTTTTCATTTCGGACAATCTATGAATGGTGTAGCCTGGAGAACGAAGCTGATTGGTACTCGACTTACGTACACTCATACGCTCGATCTGTAGTAACGTAGCTAGTGACCATAAAAAGTACTTACTTGAATGAATTGTATTGTAATCGCTGATTTTCCTACACCACCACCACCCACAACAACGAGTTTGTAGGTCTGTGCGTAACTTTGTCTGTCACCAGGTTTCGACATTCTTTTATTTATTTTTAACGGCAGTTTAATTTGTCACATGTATGACAATGAAATGTCAGTGGTACGAGCTTAGATACGAGGAAGTGTGAGACCACGAGAGAGAGTGAGAGAGAGAGAAAGAAAATTGACAAAGAACGACTGAGAGGGGATGAGTATAAAATTGAGAAGAGAGAGAGACAGAGAGAGAGAGAGAGAGAGAGAGAGGAAGAGAGAAAGAGAGAAAGAGAGATAAAAACAAAACGCGTAAAAAGAATATTTGTTTCGTTAGAAGGCACACCAAAAGCGTCGTTTGACTGAGAATCAAGCACAACGTTTACTGCGAATTTCCTTGCTAAGATTCTCTAAGGCAACCTCGTTAAGGCCGCCTCTGGAGCTCAACCACTTTTTTCTGGATGAGAATATGTGTATATATATATGTGTTGTGTGTGTGTGTGTTGTGAGGTTAATACAAAGGGCAGTAGGAGTATAACGTCCTACGCACAGAGGATTATGCTATTTTGGTTGATTGCGCAGTCGCGATTACGTTACCATTAAAACCAAATAATCTTTGTTATTTCGTAATAATTTTCGATAATAAAAAATATTTTTCCATCGATAAGATATGCAGTACTATCATATCGGATACCCTTTAAATCATTATCGATAAATAATCTGAAAAAAATTTTGAACGGAACAAAAGTCCTATAAATATATCCGCCATTTTGATTTTCTTCTTTCTATTTTTCAAACGATACTTCATAGCTTTTCTCGCAATAAAAGAACAAAAATCTTCGTAATAAAACTAATTATATCTTTTTACTTGACGTTATAATTCTCTTGAAAAGAAGAAAAAAAAAACTAATCAATTTTGTATTATCCAATCACAGTTGTGCGCGAAGCGTCCGACGAATCAAAAAAACGGTTTGTTCGCGAATCGACCGACCAATCAAATAACTCCTTTAGCAACGTTAAAATTTATCGTCGTTGATAAATTTCTACATAGAAACATTGACATATTTCAATTTCAACGTATCATTTGTCAGAATTATTAGTCATTGACTGAATTTCAAGAAAATATGTATTTATTTACGTTCGACGATATTTTGTTGGTTAATTTGTAAATAAATAAAACGTATTTTATAATGGTTTTATAGTTTGCAATCTCTAATATAAAATTTATTCTAATACATATTTTACGAGTAAATACAGAATATTGAGTGTTTAGTTAAATAAATTAAAATTGTAAAATAATAAGTATGTATGCGGCGTACATAGTAAATTGGCGCGATGTTTAATTTGAAAGTATCGAATCGCATTACGAGAGTCGATATGGACGTATAAGAATAAGATCAAAATAAATAATCTTCTGCATTCTCGAAAGGAAATTGATTAATTGGACGCACAATGTTACAGTTAACAAATTTGTTTTTTATATGTTTATATATACGTTCTTTCTTTTCGAAATGATATGCTTTAAAAGTAAAAAAAAAAAAAAACTATCGAAAGTTAAAAATGGATCAATATTAAGGGAGAGCAAACATATTTGAATATTTATTATTAGCAATATAGTTTTGTGTTGCATTATGTACATATGTTATATTGATATTGGCATTTTTGTACATCGCAGAGCTGCTTTTTTCGTCAAAAGCAAAATTCGTAGAATTTCTATAAACGCAAGGACAAAAACAATATATTATCTTCGATTGATTTCAAGAGAGGAAAGAAAATATTTCACGTGTACTTAACTATATTATACACATACTTACTATAAATATGCACATAAAGACATATATCACATATGCTGGTTAACATGTATCGATATTTAACTGTTGTTTTGAAACAAAATAAAAGGAGTAGTGTGTAATCGGTGCACATGCAATAAATACATTGTTAAACCGCACAAGTAATATCGTATTCTCATCTTAATGGCCGTATAATGTTTTCTGTGAACAATTATGTAACAAGCATTTATATAACAAGCACAATGACATCGCAGTGAGAACATTAGAACATATTATGTTAAACGCATACAGCCAACTAAATTCACAAATTTTTTTACAATACACAAACTCGTATACGTATTCGTAATTACGATGGCCGATCAATAAGTTAATTGAAAGGCGCACTTAAGAAATTAGAAATTATTAAAACACGTTGCTTATTTTTTTTCTTTATTTTGTATGTGTGTGTGTGTGGGTGTATTTTTTTTTTTCTTTTTTTTTTTTTCTTTTCTTTTCATTCCGTTCACATAACTATAATAAACGCAAAAGAGTGCATTTGAATTATAAAGAATTTTAATGAGGAAAAGTAGGAGGTGTCTTGTAATGGTAATTTATTTTATTATTGAACGTCTTCGATAGCACGATCTGCCCTTTTTTTTTCTTTTCTTTTCTTTTCTTTTCTTTTAACCGATTGACATTCCGTGCTTCATTGAACGACGATCATCGGAACGATCGTTGATTAAATAAGTTTCGATACTTCTTTTATATTTCTCATTCCATCATCCATTATCGTATCTTTATGTCTTACGATATGCCCCGTCGATTATCTATAATGTTGTTTCACTTTTCACATCATACTTTTTTTTTCGGTCTAATGTGAAATTGTAATAAAATGTAGAGGCACAGAAGGCACGGGATTCATATTTAAAGGATGTATGTGTGTGTGTGTATCCTGCTTCAGTCGTACCAAAGCGTGTATCAGAAATCTGTTACATCCATAAACGTTCTTAATCTCTTCTTAAACAACTCCTTCTCGATTTATTTTTTTGGCTCTCTCTCTCTCTCTCTCTTAATCTTTCTCTCTCTCTCTCTCTCTTTCTCTCTCTTTCTAAGGAAATATTATATGCACATACAAGTATTTCAGATTGAAAATAATTTTATATAATGTGTACGTCTATTTACCAACAATATAGACAATAAGTTTCGGCGCGAAGGCGCTAGTGATTTTTAAATTCCTCGAAAGTAAAAGAGAAATTATTTTCGAACTTAAATAATTAACGGGCGAGAACTAGTTGCTTTTGCTTTTTAATACTTTCAAAATTATAATGCAGGCGCATTCGCAATGTTGTTTTTGTTGTTGCTGTTGTGTTTTTGCTTTTTCTTTCTTAATTTTTTTCTTTTTTTTCTTTTTTTTTTTTTTTTTTTTCTAAGACGTATACACATGCATTATTTATTTCAAAACGATTGCGAAGAGTTTTGCTACTGCCGAAATGAACGGATCATCCTATTTCTGTAAAACTAATAATAATAATTCGTATATTATGATTTATAATATAGGGGCACCTGTCAGTCTTGTAAATATTCACATAAAAATAAGTTCGTAGTTGTCATAATTTTGATAATTTTAATTTTTTTCTTTTTTTCCCCCCCTCGCCATTAGAACATTAGAAAATTGTTGGTATAAGTATATTCGCAGTATGAATTCGAGATTAAAAATCATAGTTTAAATTATATAAGAATATATATATTTTTACGAACAGAACAACTTTTATACATCACAAACGAAAATTCGGTACTAAGAAATGATAATCTATCCAAATTAAATGTAACAACGAATATAATCGAATTATATCGTTTTATATTTTTAAATATAATTATTTGTATTATGATTCTCATTTGAATATTACAGAAAACTACAACTTACATGACATATTCATTTTCTATTTAATGAATAGAAAGTAATAGATATTTTAATCAATATTCAATCAAAAATTTGACATCCAGTTTACAATATGCTTTCATTTGTAATACTAATATAATATTAAAATTATTTTTGCTTTAGTTTTATTGAAAATGAAATTTTTTATCTTAGGAATTGTTGAATGGAAACTTAAAAAAAAAAAAAAAAATACACAATAAGGTCGGTATGATTTTTAAAAATTATAAACGTATTAAAAATAAGAGTTTTTTTTCTAATTTATAAGGTTTCACAAAGGTTTTCAATACACATCATATAATAATATTATAGGTAAAGATTTGTTCCTTTCAAAATAACAAGAAAGTGTGATCTCACATGGATGTTACACACATTTTTGATATATTTCTGGTGCTGATCTACACAACTATAACGAATATTTACATTTTAAAACAGAAATGTCATTTTCCCTGATTTTGTGATCTTTCCAAAAAATTAACGTGCCCATTCATTGAAATTTCTTTATATATTGCACCTATAATTTATAATAGAAGAAAAATGTCAAAATTTTCTGATAAACTTAATTTTACAATGATTATACACAATCCAGTATATATATTTTTTTTGTTTTGTTTTTGATAGCTTATACTCTTTTTTTCCTGTATACGAAACATATATGAAAAAAAGTTCAGTTAGAAAAATTTACAAAGTACTTCAATTCATATGAATGCTATAAGTATGTGCAACATAATACTATATTAGACAAATATTTTTTTCATTTTTTAATTTTAATTAAGGCCCCAGTGTATTCAGCTCGGCTATCCTTTCCACGTATAAAATGAAGAAAATTATTTTGCTTATTATATCCAACTGTCCTATACAAATGAAAACACCTTTTATTTATAAAATCAAGATAAATCAATTTCGAACACATCAATTTTATATGATTTTTTCTGTAATTGTTACTTTGCACTATTGATTCAATATAATTACTTTCTTACTATAACTTTGTATTGTTTTTCAGTATACCTTAGCAAATTTAAGAGAACATAAGATGACACTGTATTCTTATCGTTTTTTTTCTCTGTTTATTCGAATTACTTATAGTTTTGAAATTTTTTATGTTTTAATAATTATTCTCATGTCTATTGGCTTTACTTCAATGCAATATTTTAAATCGTTAATTTAATTATTTATGAAGCACTGTTCTTATGGATATAATTACCAAAATAATATTTCTTCTTATAGATAAGCCAAGGTATACTATGTAACTAGTATGCCTCACGTTTATTATTGAAATAAAATTATTTTTATAATTTATAAAAGCGATCAACTTTGTATTGTCTGACACAAACTTAAATCCAAATTTTAAGATGAATTATTATTATCTCTACTGGAAAAAACTAAATCCCCCCTTACACATTTCAAACATAAATAATAAAATTCTTTAGAATTAATATGTATTTCATAGCTAGCAACTTATACCACGTTAATTAAGGCGATATTACGAAAGACATTTACAAGCATACATGAAATTAAATATTTCCATTTACAGCAATTTGACAATGCCCCCGTTTTGTTTGTGGCTCATTTTATATTCATTTATCGACCTTTTTGTAGCTGTACTGTAGCAGTAATATAATGATAATGCTAATGACAACAATAGTAATAGTAATAGTAATTGTAGTTGCAGTAGTGTGGTGGTAGTTGTAGTAGTAATAGTAATAGTAATAGTAATAGTAGTAGTAGTAGTAGTAATAGTAATGGTAATAATAATAAAGACAAAAAGTAATAATATTAATAATAATAATAATATAATAATAATAATAATAATAATAATAATAATAATAATAATAATAATAAAATAATAATAATAATAATAATAATAATAATAATAATAATAATAATCAAAATGATGATGACAATGATAATGACAATGACAATGACAATGACAACAGTGATGATAATTACAATAATAATGATACCGATCGTGAAATGAAGTTAATAATAATAATAATAGTGATACTGAAATATTTGGAAATGCTAAATATGATTATGACAATAACGAGGGCAATAGTCAGTAGTTATTTTTCTGTGAAATTGGTAGATAAAATTTTGATCATGATAGGAGTAATAATGATAATGAGGATGGCAGTAACATCAGCATTAATAGAAATAAACAGCAATTGTAAATTGCAATAGAAATTGTTTTAATAGATTGATCATAGATCAATCGATTTAATTTTTGCAGGGTTCTTCTCACAAATTGCAGAGAGTAATAATAGAATAGAATAATAAAATTACTAATCAATAATAACATAAGGCAATATGTGGAGGATTTGGCCATCACAACTGGGCCTTGCCAGCATCTGGTGCCATTCTCGAAATTCTTCACCAGTTTGGCTATGCTCACAGTTTATTGTATTCAATTCTGACACTCCTTCCTCTTTTTCTGACGTTTCATTGTTACTAGCGAGAGACAATAATTTTGGATGATAATTCCCATTAAGACCTTCTATGCACTGCGTATGTAATCTTTCAAGGTCCTCCGTAGTAACTTCTTGAGGTGGATACACTGTACCATTTTGATCTTCATTGGGTTCAGTTTCACAATCACTCCAGTCTATCGTACTTGGATCTAATGGTGGTAACTTTGCCAGTATCTCCTCAACCGATAAATCTTGGTGTGATTGTGGTTGGTTTTGCGTACTTGGACTTTCTTCGTACACTGCACTTGTTTCTTGACACTTGGATGATATTTCACAACAGTTTTCTGTAGATTTTAACCGATTTTGTAAAGAAGTTTCAGAAACTGTACTTTTGTGAGATGTATTGTTTGGAGTACAACGCAGGAACTTGGATACTTGTTCATTATTACTCCTCAAAACATCTTCCATACTTGGTGGTTCTACACTTTGACTAGGTAGAGCATTTGAATTAATGCTAGAATTTGAGCCACGTGCTTGTAAATCAGCCAGCAATTCTTGCGTTGTCTTTAACTTAGGATTTCTCGAAATACTGGCTAGTTTTTCTTTAACACGGTCCTCTATGCATGGTTGCTTCTTTACAGACTTACTGCCTTTTTTCCTACCACGTTTTTTTGGACCTGAATCATCAGGATCAGTGGAAGACTCCACAAAATGATGGGAAATTCGTTCTTTCAATGTAGGGCTAGGCACTTGCGAATTTAAATTACCACTTATGTTTTCGCCATTCAAACGCTGTCTTTTAACAAATGGCTCACATTCTGTAATCGAGTCTGATTCATGTTCCTGGTAATTATGTTGGTCCTTGCAAACATCTTTTCGAAGTCGTTTATTGGAACTGTGGGTCCGTGGCACTGCTTCTATCAAGTGATTCTGACTCGAAGAGCCATGTGTGGGAGGTACATCCGAACTTATCCGGTGGTTGCTAGTAAGTGTAATTGACTGCTTATTTGAAGCTGCATTAGGAGACCGTGAATGATCACTATGCACAGATAGAGCTGGGCTGATAACCTATCAAAATTAATTTACGCCATGTCAAGTAATAGATAAAATTAAAAGATAGTAATGAATTTATATGAAATAATTTTTTATAAATTAAATTCATTTGAGAAATATGATGATAGGTAATTAGATTTAATATAACTCACTCTCAAAGGAGTAGCATCCCTTAATAGGGGACTTTGAGGCTTCAAGCATCTTACAGCAGGACTTTGTGGTTTTAAACATCTTAACGCTGGACTATGAGGCTTTGCTCCATTAAGGGCAGGTGGTGCTGTATCAGCAGGTGTCGGTTGTGGGGTTGAATGAGCTGATGGTAAAACCATATCTCTCCAACGACGTACCAAATCTTTTGCACGCT